>JBBBDQ010001417.1:3022500-3485000 GCA_037127315.1 Ascarosepion bandense
TTTTGTCCTTTGGGCAGTGTGTACGTGCTCGGGTTCCCACATTAAGTAACTAACCTTGTGTCAAAATTTGCCATATTGGTGGGGGGAAGCAGGCAGGCAGGCAGGCTAAATAAATACTTTAAAAATGTTCTGTTGTGTTTTAATTTTTTTTTTTTTTTTACACCGTAAAAATTGCATTGCAAATGAAATGAAATTGATTAGAAATGATTTCCCTATAGGAATACATTATAATTATTTATTACGCAAATTGATCAAAATTTTCATTCACTAACGATTTCATTAGTTAAATTCAGAGTGCCTCTCCAAGCATTTATTGGGAATTATTTGACTACTAGTTTAGCCGTACCATACAAATTATGGCAAATTTTGTTACATGCTGGCTGTGAAACGAATATTTTACATGTGAGTTTAAAATGTATGAATCACCTGGTGATAGCTCTTTTATTTACCATGTCTGAAGACGTTTGTGATCGTGGCTTCCCACAACTTCTTTTTTTGCTTTAAATAATTTCTAACCATTTACCATCACTCTTTGTTCTGACATCAATTCGCACACACTAGTAGGTTACTTTCTGTTTTTCTTTGCTTTTAGTATGGTCTGCGAGTTAAATTCTCATGACTTTTTCTCGTATATGTCCCAAAAATTTCATTTGCTATTTCTGATTATAACTTTCCCGAAGACTTCATTGTGTTTCACGTGTTCTGTACATCGCATCCTAAAAACTTGACTCTAGCCTTCTCGTTTTAAGTCTCTTCATCTGTATGAAAATGGTTCGGCATTTACTGCCATATAAGACTAGATATTATATATCCGTCCCGCACTCTTTTTGATCGAAACGAAATTTTACTATCTCTTAATAGTTCATTACAGCAAAAAGTACAGGCATTATATAAAAAAGCATTTCACGTATTTGGAGTCTTACATAATACGATGTATTACAAACGACTTTTATCCAAGATCTCTCTCTCTCTCTCTCTCTCTATATATATATATATATATATATATATTTATTTCTGAGAAGAGTAATTGTCAATATTTTGGTATTATTACATAACACAAGAAGTATCACAATAATTAAAAGATAATTCATATTAGCCAATGGGAACCTGATGATGACCAGAAAGTACTTGGTCAGAACACTGTGTCTATTAACCAAGATGAGAAAAATAGTTCGAAACAATACCATTATATATATATATATATATATATATATATATATATATCTTCATCCGCAGACAGATCTGTGTTACTCTATCACAGCTCATTAGTACGGTTAGACTTCCGATTGCGTTTTAGCCAAGATTAATACCCGACCGAATTGATATCAGTCGGCGATTCTACCTCTGAGCCATGCGTGCTCGGCAGAAAGTAGACTTTTAGCGTGTGATATACCATGTAAGCATACACCAGTAGCTGAGAGTGTTCTAATTCTTTACTGAATGAACGATAAGTAGATGATAGAGTAGCTACTGTTGTTTTCAAAACAATGAGACGGAGAAAAGAGAAATAATATTTAATAAAAAGTGGATAAAAGCATTGGTTGAATCAATCCAGTGACTTGACCCAAAGAGTTGTGAGTTTCAAACCTTGGAGAAAAAGGGGTATAACTAAAACACGTGTCTAGAAAAGCATGGCACATGGAACTAGAACAATCTACCTAGGGTCTGGTTCAAAATTCGAAAGTATATCATCTGAACAAGACCGAAACGTACAACGGCTGATACATCGAGAATACGACAATAAAGATGAGAACAACAATCCGAACAATGTAAAGTGAGAAAAAAACAATTGAAGTGGAGAGAAAATGTGAGATTGTCATTCAGGCAGTAGAGGTCGACTGAAAAAGACACGGACAAGAGAGAAACCGAGATCGAATGAGAGGAGAGAAGCACAACAATAAAAAAAAAAAAAAAAAAAGATAGAGTACAGACAGAAGCGGCCATTTTGACTTTTGCGAGGACATGTACAAAAACTGATTTGATATTGTTATTAGCAAAGCATGGCCTTCGCAAATCGTAATTAATTAGAAGAAAATTTGCTAATATACAATACTAGTAAAATTATCTAAAATAAAACTTTTTGTTAAGCATTATGGCTTTCATTTTATTTCTATTGCTTTTTCATCTAGTAGTGTAAGTCTGAAGTTAGTTGAATTTCTGCTAAGTAAGCATCTACACATGTTTCCAGATTTCTGAGATGAAGTCTTGTAACTATTTACAATATTTTTTGTTCTCAGATTTGTTCTCAGATTTGTTGTCATATTCACGACATTTTGCTAGGCCACAAAAATCTCCTAAGTCGGCTTGAATATAATATGGGAACCAGTAATACAGACTATTCGAGAAAAACAAGTTGTAATATGAGTTCTGGTAAATATGGTTACTTAGACATTAAGTTTACAAACAGTTGATAGAGATAAAACTTTGGGTTAAACACTGGACTGTTCAATACCTAGCCACAGCAGAGATGAACAAAAAAGTGAACTTAAAAATTTGGGTGATAACTGAAACTGAGATATCCAGAAGAGGCATGGCACGTAGAACTAGAACAATTTACTTCCTTAGATAAAATAGAGTTCGGTTCGAAATTTCAACATATATCACCTGAAAAAGGCAGGAGTGTACAACGATCAAAAAATTGTGAATACGACAACACTACGAACAATTTAAATATTGTAAATATCTACACACTTTTAGCATTGTTTCCTGGTGTTTTCTCTCTGATATACGGTAAAAATAAAGAAGCCAGTTCCTGGAGATCCTACAACCTCAGTGTTGCAAATGGCTAGAGTCAGCAAACCTCGTGGCACTAAACAATTTCTCGTCTTCAGCAATGTTAGGGGTCCTGGGCATGACGGTAAACTGCATCGGCCGCAAGGCCTCTGATTGGGGAGGTTGTGAGAAGTATGGAACCACCCCTTAACTGCTGTTGTTCTCAGGTTCACCCTGACCCGGAGTGGTAGCACCTGTTAGGATCCCAGCTATGGGCAAATAGTTAACTCCCAAACTGGGGTCAAAACATTATGAAAGTACAAAAATAGACTTTTATAGAAATATATATATATATATATATATATATATATATATATATATTTAATCATTTCACCCCGAAACTCAGCTATTCCCTCTCTGACCTCTCCATCCCTGGTTATCTTCCCCTCTTAAGGAAGGATTCCACTGTCCACATGGGCTGGGTGTCTACGTCAGCGAACACCTCCCCATAGCTAGGGTGACTTCACTCGAATCTACTGACCACCAATACATATGTCTCCGCCTGTGTCTCCTCAGTTCGGTTAGTTACCTATTCTTGCTTTACCGTTCTCCCTCCTCTCCTGACTGCTCCCTACTAGATAGCATTGCTGACGACATAGATAAGGCTATTTCCTATCACCCATTCGCCCACATATTTGTATTTGGAGATCTCAATGCCCATCACTTTGAGTCGCTTGAAAACGCCGTTACTGATCCAGCGGGCATTCACGTCATGAACTTCGCTATTTCCCAATCCCTTACGCAAGTGGTGGACTTCTCCACTCGCTTCACAAGCACTCCCTTGGGGCATTCCTCACTACTAGATATATTTCACCTCTGCGCCTGACAAGTCTCGCAGCTTTGCTCTCTCGGCAACTCCGACCACGCTGTAGTCTCTCTCAGTATTTCTGTCCAATCTCACTCTCCCCAGGAGCCCCCTACCTATAGGACCTCCTACCTCTACCAAAAAGCTGACTAGGATACCTTTCGCGATTTCCTCTGCGACGTCCCTTGGGGAAAAGTGTTCGACCTATCAGTTGATGATTGTGCCTCTGAGGTCTCGTCATGGGCGAAAGCTGGCATTGATGCCTTCATACCCACCAGGAAGTATTGCTTAAAATCTCATTCCTCTCCGTGGTTCTCTCCGGCCTGCTCAGCCGCCATTGCTTACAGGAACCATTACTTCCGTCTATTCCGGAGACAGTCATTTGATCACAATAGGCACCTGTTCATATCTGCTCGCAATGAGTACAAGAGAACCCTAAATGACGCCAAACGGTTGTTTGCTGAGAGAATGCGACAGCGCATAGGTGATCGCAAGTTCGGCTCCAAGGACTATTGGAGGATTTGCAAACGAGTGCTCAACAATAGGAAATCCTCAATACCTCTTTTAATCCATGAATTTGAGGTTCTCACGTCAACATAAAAATAGACTTTTATAAAAATATATACATAAAAAAAGACTTTTATAAAAATATATACATAAAAAAAGACTTTTATAAAAATATATACATAAAAAAAGACTTTTATAAAAATATATACATAAAAAAAGACTTTTATAAAAATATATACATAAAAAAAGACTTTTATAAAAATATATACATAAAAAAAGACTTTTATAAAAATATATACATAAAAAAAGACTTTTATAAAAATATATACATAAAAAAAGACTTTATAAAAATATATACATAAAAAAAGACTTTTATAGAAATATATACATAAAAAAAGACTTTTATAGAAATATATACATAAAAAAAGACTTTTATAGAAATATATACATAAAAAAAGACTTTTATAGAAATATATACATAAAAAAAGACTTTTATAGAAATATATACATAAAAAAAGACTTTTATAGAAATATATACATAAAAAAAGACTTTTATAGAAATATATACATAAAAAAAGACTTTTATAGAAATATATACATAAAAAAAGACTTTTATAGAAATATATACATAAAAAAAGACTTTTATAGAAATATATACATAAAAAAAGACTTTTATAGAAATATATACATAAAAAAGACTTCAATAGAAATATATACATAAAAATAGGTTTTTCTAGAAAAATATACATTTTTGAAGGAAAAAATTACCATAACACATTTTTGAAGGAAAACATTCTCAGCAAAACATTTTCGAATACAAAGCTAGAAGACATTTTCAGTTTTCTAAAATAAAAAAAAGAATAAAAACAAAATTTTTATTAAAATCGGACTAAATCAACCATCTCACTATAACCGAACATTTAAAAAAATACCTTAAAACTCCACTTTTTTTGGCATTAAATAACCCACAGAGGTTGATATGCCATTAAACAAAACTCAAACTCAAAAATGTTAGACTTAATGTACAACTCCTACATGCGTTGGGGTGTGTGAGGGGGGGGGTTTACATTAAGGTCCCTTGAACATTTGTTCCTCAAGTTGTGTCTCTGTTTTTCTACAAGTATTTTCATGGTAACTGCTCTAAGATTTTTTCCCTGATAACCCGACCTTGCAGTGATTTCTATAGCAGTCTGTTTTTTTCCCAACCTTCTCTACTCTGCCTGTTGACCCGTAATTGTTGGAAGAACAATCGATGAAGTGTTTCCCCAAACCCTTGCCGTATTTTTGTGTACAATTTAAGTTTTCAGATTTTAAAATTATTTACTCGTTACTTAAATTTCTAATTAAAATTTTTGCTGATCATCAATTGTTTCACGTTTTACTGGACGCCCCTCCCCCGAAAAGTTCTAAGTATAATCAATAAATATTTTCAATTAAGAAAATAAAAACAATTAATGGAAAGCGATTTGAGCCATGACCTTTTCAGCACCCTGTAGTACCACTCCTGAAATTTGAATCTCGAGAGAATATCGATAGTAATGAACCTTTGCAAATTTTGTGAAAAAATCTACCCGAGAAGGTGCTGAATAGTCCTCGATCTGACTCTTTCCAAAATCAAAAAAGAAGTGCTGGTGGTGTAATTGAGACAGGCTTGGAATAAAAATTCGGAGAGCCAGGTTCGAATTTCAGTCGTGTCCTTTGCATTCGCTTACATGCTGCACCCATTGTGGCGAACCACCCTCATTCTCTTAGTATTCCATTTGTGAGACATAATTTCCACTCGAGCAGTTTCTCGCAAACCGACTCCAAAGTAGGTATTTTCCCAATCACTACAATCTTGCCCTGTTCAAGTCTTGGATTAACCATTATCTTCCCCACATATCAGCATAAACTGTGCCTCATACTCTGTAACTCTTTACCTCGAGTGTTTCTCAGGCTTTGTACAGGGTGAGGACCACTGTAAAAATCATAATGTGAAAATAACCTTGGGAAAGGTCTGAATTCATATTGGAGGTTTGAGGAGATGAAGACTATTTTAAAGAAACCGTTTAAATGAGAGAAAATGATTAGAACTTGTATCTGGAAAAATACAATATTCACTCGTTGAAAACGAATGTTCCTTATAATCCAAAATTTGTTCCAGCTTTTTCAGCATTCACTGTCATCCAGATGAATTTATACAATATAGTTCAGGACGGTTTTCTTTTTCTGTTCTTTATCCTAATACTTATGTAATATAATACCTTGAACAACAGAATGTCCGGTCGCGGGTGAGGTCAACAAATAACAAGGGTGATAGGCAAATATATCCGGCCGTAGATGATGTCAAAGTGCAACGAAAAAAGTGACAACCAACTTGAAAAGCAATTGGTTGCTAGGTGTAATTGACGGATACATTCGGTCGTATATGTCAACAAAGCGACAAGCAAAACTGCGTGGGAGGTTTAAGACTGTATAAAATCTAGAATTTTTGGCTGAACACAGAAAGATTCCTGCTGGCTTACCGATGCAAGCTCACAGCACCTGACATTCCCAAGAGGTCACCATCTAGGTACTGACAGACTCAACGATGCTTAATTTCAGTGATCGTACGAGGCCCGGTGTTACAATGTGATATGACGGTAAGCTTTGATGTGTCTAAAACGATGCTCATCTCTCCAGCTACCTCTCTTGCGTTTTTTTTTCTTAGGCACCTTGTTGTCATATCTGGTCAGGCGCCCCTGCTGTTCATCTCAGTGTTCTCGACAGGCTCCAAAGGAGAATCTGTAATTTGATTGGTCCCGACCTGGCGGTTCGATTCCAGCCACTTTCTCTCCGGCGGGATGTGGCTTCCCACTGTCTCTTCTACAAATATTTTAATGACTTCTGCTCCGACGAAATTATGTCACTGGTGCCCCTGCCACAAGAATTTACCCGTGCAACCAGACTGGCAGTAAGGTCTCACCCTTTTACAGTTAAATCAACCAAATGCTGCCGACAATTCTACTCCAATAGCTTCTTTTCTCGCACTTCCCGCCTATGGAATTCCCTTCTGTATACTTGCTTTCCTGACGGTCACAACCTACAGAAATTTAAATGCAATATCAATTCCCATCTCTTATTCACTTAACTCAAGTCCTTTCTACATCACCCCGTATCTTGCTATTTCCTCTCTCCAATCGCAACTGTCCTCACACCCGTGTTCCCATCCTTCTCTTGCCCTTTCTCTGACACACCCTGTAACTGGTTCTCCTCTCTCTTCCCTCTCCTCCTGCCTAAACTTTTACTCTTATGTAGCCCCCTGCGCATCAGTGGCGGTACCGCCTTGCTTGGGGTGAAACGATTAAAAAAAAAAAGAGTGAATCGTATTTTCTTTCTTTACCTCTTTTACATATCCTTAAAAAAGACGTTATTGGGAATTGGAACCACTTACCCGAATACGTCATCTCTGGAAG
Organism: Ascarosepion bandense; assembly: GCA_037127315.1. Classification (NCBI taxonomy): domain Eukaryota; kingdom Metazoa; phylum Mollusca; class Cephalopoda; order Sepiida; family Sepiidae; genus Ascarosepion; species Ascarosepion bandense. Next base: position 3,030,019 of record JBBBDQ010001417.1, read on the forward strand.
AAAAACAAGATTAAAAAACTGGATTATTGTGTTGCTGTGGCGGAAGGTATAAAAGGGAGACCAACGTTTCTTTTTAAATAAAATCCGAGGATCGCCGAGTCCCTGTATATCGTGGATTGACTTTACCTTCATACAGAACCAACGATGGTTGATTTTAGAGTTCTCAACACTGATTTCAAAGTAGTCTAACATAACAGAAAAGGAAAACACTAGAAAATAAGACGTTTTAAAGAAGCAGCCCGCGTGTTATTCGCTAATTATCCAACGAGCAGGTCAAACGTATATGTTAACAGCATTAAAAATGAATAGTTGATTAATTTGAGGTCACGGAAGGGTACCCTGCTTAATTTTCCTTTGCATCCTACTTTAATAAAGCTGGTGTACCAATGAAATAAGTTGCGGGAAAATTGAATAACTTGAGACATTAATCTTTACTACTTTATATTATAGTTAACTTCTCGGTTTGTTTGTGGGCTACTGCCTCATAAAGTCCTCAACAGAACGTCGTCATTACATTTTGTTATTAGATTGGATGATGCCAGTCTCCTAAAGAGTAACACACTGCACCTCCTTGGCCCCACCCTCTCAAATGAACTCTAATGAAACGACTACATTGATTCTATAGATACATTTACTGCTAGGAAAGTTAGTTCACTGTGTAAAATCAGGAAGATTTTCTCGTCAGAATCCATTTTGCACATTTATAAATTTACCATTAGTCCGTGCATTGAATACTGTTGCCATATCTGGTCGGGTGCTCCTGCCATTCATCTTGAGGTTCTCGAAAAAATCCACGAAAGGATCAGCAATATAATCGATCCTGACCTGGCAGCCCGTCTTCAGTCATTTTGTTACCGACGTGATGTGGCTTCCCTCTGTTTTTCTATAAGTATTTTCATGGTAACTGCTCTAAGGAGATTTTTTCCCTGATACCCTGACCACATGCATTTACTCGTGTTACTAGATTGGCATATAGGTCCCACCCTTTTACCGTCGAAATAGTTAAATGTAACCCCTCTTCTACTCTAATTGTTTCTTTTCTCGCCCTCCCATTTTGTGGAACTCACTTCCATTTGTTTGCTTTCATGATAAGTCAGTCAGTTAAGTGCCATACGTGATGCACGCTTGGGCGATCATGTCATCAGTTTCCAACTATATATTTATGCTTGATGACATAAATATTTAATCTTATCAGACATATCCAACAAAGTAAAACTGGCAACTGCTCTCGAAAAATAACACCCAGTCAATGGTTAACTGGGGCAATGAATGACTCGTAAGTTTAAACACCTCCACAACAATACTGCTTTTGTCACAGAACCTTCTCTGCCTTGATGTCAAACTCCAAGAGAGAAATACTCTACATGTTCTTGTTTTTAAGTTTTCCACTGACATGAATTGAAACAACCATATCCTTATGCCTACCTTGGTTTTAGGGACTCAGAGAACCATTTCTGCCTTCCACCAGCGTGGCTGTTGCTAAACTCTGAGCGCAACTCTCTACGGCTCATATCTTCCACTGGTATGAAGTGGAGCGACTATATTTAATCTATTGCTGCATCTACTGCTAAAGTCGGTTTACTGTGTCATACCAGACAATTCTTCTCGTCAGAATCCATCTTGCACATGTATAAATCTACTATTCGTTCGTGCATTGCATGATGTTGGCGTATCTGATCAAGTGCCCTTTATGTAGCTCTCATGATTCTTGACAAAACTCAGATGGTTTGTAGTGCAATAGATTCTGACTCTGCATCTCAAATTGAGTCAGTTTTTACTCCGACTGTCATGGCCTTTCTCCTATCCTTGGCCTTTCTCTATCTTGGCCTTTCTCTATCTTGGCCTTTCTCTATCTTGGCCTTTCTCTATCTTGGCCTTTCTCTATCTTGGCCTTTCTCTATCTTGGCCTTTCTCTGTCTTAGCCTTTCTCTATCTTCTGACCTTTCTCTATCTTCCCGGCCCTTTCTCTATCTTGGCCTTTCTCTATCTTGGCCCTTTCTCTATCTTGGCCTTTCTCTATCTTGGCCTTTCTCTATCTTGGCCTTTCTCTATCTTAGCCTTTCTCTATCTTGGCCTTTCTCTATCTTGGCCTTTCTCTATCTTGGCCTTTCTCTATCTTAGCCTTTCTCTATCTTGGCCTTTCTCTATCTTGGCCTTTCTCTATCGGCCTTTCTCTATCTTGGCCTTTCTCTCTTGGCCTTTCTCTATGTATTTTCTCTATCTTGGCCTTTCTCTATGCTTGGCCTTTCTCTATCTTGGCCTTTCTCTATCTTGGCCTTTCTCTATCTTGGCCTTTCTCTATCTTTGGCCTTTCTCTATCTTGGCCTTTTTCTCTATCTTGGCCTTTCTCTATCTTGGCCTTTCTCTATCTTGGCCTTTCTCTATCTTGGCCTTTCTCTATCTTGGCCTTTCTCTATCTTGGCCTTTCTCTCTTGGCCTTTCTCTATCTTGGCCTTTCTCTATCTTGGCCTTTCTCTATCTTGACCTTTCTCTATCTTGGCCTTTCTCTATCTTGGCCTTTCTCTATCTTGGCCTTTCTCTATCTTGGCCTTTCTCTATCTTGGCCTTTCTCTATCTTGGCCTTTCTCTATCTTGGCCTTTCTCTATCTTGGCCTTTTTGGCCTTTCTCTGTATTTTCTCTATCTTATTCTCTATCTTGGCCTTTCTCTATCAGCCTTTCTCTATCTTGGCCTTTCTCTATCTTGGTATTTTCTCTATCTTGGCCTTTCTCTATCTTGGCCTTTCTCTATCTTGGCCTTTCTCTATCTTGGCCTTTCTATCTTGGCCTTTCTCCTCTTGGCCTTTCTCTATCTTGGCCTTTCTAATCTTAGCCTTTCTCTATCTTGGCCTTTCTCTATCTTAGCCTTTCTCTATCTTGGCCTTTCTCTATCTTGGCCTTTCTTTCTTGGCCTTTCTCTATCTTGGCCTTTCTCTATCTTGGCCCTTTCTCTATCTTGGCCTTTCTCTATCTTAGCCCTTTCTCTATCTTAGCCTTTCTCTATCTTGGCTTTCTCTATCTTGGCCTTTCTCTATCTTGGCTTTCTCTCTTGGCCTTTCTCTATCTTGGCCTTTCTCTGTCTTAGCCTTTCTCTATCTTGGCCTTTCTCTATCTTGCTTTCTCTATCTTGCTTTCTCTATCTTGGCCTTTCTCTATCTTGGCCTTTCTCTATCTTGGCCTTTCTCTATCTTGGCCCTTTCTCTATCTTAGCCTTTCTCTATCTTGGCCTTTCTCTCTATCTTGGCCTTTCTCTATCTTGGCCTTTCTCTATCTTGGCCTTTCTCTATCTTGGCCTTTCTCTATCTTGGCCTTTCTCTATCTTGGCCTTTCTCTATCTTGGCCTTTCTCTATCTTGGCCTTTCTCTATCTTGGCCTTTCTCTATCTTGGCCTTTCTCTATCTTGGCCTTTCTCTATCTTGGCCTTTCTCTATCTTGGCCTTTCTCTATCTTAGCCTTTCTATCTTAGCCTTTCTCTATCTTCAGCCTTTCTCTATCTTGGCCTTTCTCTATCTTGGCCTTTCTCTGTCTTGGCCTTTCTATCTTGGCCTTTCTCTATCTTGGCCTTTCTCTATCTTGGCCTTTCTCTATCTTGGCCTTTCTCTATCTTGGCCTTTCTCTATCTTGGCCTTTCTCTATCTGGCCTTTCTGTCTTGGCCTTTCTCTATCTTGGCCTTTCTCTATGTAGCCTTTCTCTATCTTGGCCTTTCTCTATCTTGGCCTTTCTCTATCTTGGCCTTTCTCTATCTTGGCCTTTCTCTATCTTGGCCTTTCTCTATCTTGGCCTTTCTCTATCTTGGCCTTTCTCTATCTTGGCCTTTCTCTATCTTGGCCTTTCTCTATCTTGGCTTTCTCTGTCTTGGCCTTTCTCTATCTTGGCCTTTCTCTATCTTGGCCTTTCTCTATCTTGGCCTTTCTCTGTCTTAGCCTTTCTCTATCTTGGCCTTTCTCTATCTTGGCCTTTCTCTATCTTGGCCTTTCTCTATCTTGGCCTTTCTCTATCTTGGCCTTTCTCTATCATGGCCTTTCTCTATCTTGGCCTTTCTCTCTGGCCTTTCTCTATCTTGGCCTTTCTCTATCTTGGCCTTTCTCTATCTTAGCCTTTCTCTATCTTGGCCTTTCTCTATCTTGGCCTTTCTCTATCTTGGCCTTTCTCTATCGGCCTTTCTCTATCTTGGCCTTTCTCTATCTTGGCCTTTCTCTATCTTGGCCTTTCTCTATCTTGACCTTTCTCTATCTTGCTTCCTTTCTCTATCTTGGCCTTTCTCTATCTTAGCCTTTCTCTATCTTGGCCTTTCTCTATCTTGGCCTTTCTCTATCTTGGCCTTTCTCTATCTTGGCCTTTCTCTATCATGGCCTTTCTCTATCTTGGCCTTTCTCTATCTTGGCTTTCTCTATCTTGGCCTTTCTCTCTATCTTGGCCTTTCTCTATCTTCAGGCCTTTCTCTATCTTGGCCTTTCTCTATCTTAGCCTTTCTCTAGCTTGGCCTTTCTCTATCTTCGGCCTTTCTTCTATCTCTTGGCCTTTCTCTATCTTGGCCTTTGCTCTCTGTCTTAGCCTTTCTCTGCTTCGGCCTTTCGCTATTTCTTCTCTTTCTCTATCTTGGCCTTTCTCTATCTTGGCCTTTCTCTATCTTGGCCTTTCTCTATCTTGGCCTTTCTCTATCTTGGCCTTTCTCTATCTTGGCCTTTCTCTATCTTGGCCTTTCTCTATCTTGGCCTTTCTCTATCTTGGCCTTTCTCTATCTTGGCCTTTCTCTATCTTGGCCTTTCTCTATCTTGGCCTTTCTCTATCTTGGCCTTTCTCTATCTTGGCCTTTCTCTATCTTGGCCTTTCTCTATCTTGGCCTTTCTCTATCTTAGCCTTTCTCTATCTTGGCCTTTCTCTCTCTCTGTGCCTTTCTCTATCTTGGCCTTTCTCTCTCGCTTTCTCTCTCTCGCTGTCTCACTCACTGTGCCTATCTGGCTTTCTCTCTCTGACTTTTCTCTGTCTTACTCTCTCCTTGGCCCTTTCTCTGTCTGTGCCTTTCTCTATCTTGGCCTTTCTCTCTCTGCCTGGCCCTTTCTCCTTTGCTTCCTGTGAGACAGCAATTATATCTCACCAATTTAACTAACAGTGTTCTAAAACTTTTTTTCTTTCAGGCTATTTTATTTTTATTTATAGCCAGAATTTAAAAAGATGCTGTCCCAAATGTCAATCGCCATCTTATGTGTGTTCTCATTTCTTTATTCTTTTCTACTTTTTTTGTCAGTTTCATTCTTTTTCATCTCTGCAACCCACATCCCGTGCTCTCATTCCATCACCTTACTTAGAGTGAAATGATAAAAAGAAAAATCAACACTACCGTCATAATTCTACAAAAAGTCTAAAATTGAAGTGTAAGGGACATTAATCTTGTTCAGTGGAAATACCAAAGACTTTGGGTTGGAGAGAATACATAAGCTGAGTAGGGAGACAGTTCCGATAATTCTTGTGGAGAGGGACTGTAGGTATCGCATATGGGAGAGAAAATACATTACAAGTGTGAAACTCTGATTACGTCATCAATAGATGCGTACTAATGATGTTCTTTTTCCTTAATTTATATTTTTACTCTGTTATCAATGGCCGTTGCACAGTTTCGAACGTGACATTCGTAAATTAATACAAAGTACAAATACAAATCGGAGATCGATTTGGCACTGTATTTATATTATAAACCGGAATCCACCTCCAATCAGTATTTTCGATTCTGAAAATGTCGTGGCTCGAGGAAATCATCATAAATGATAATCTCCAAGAATTCTTACAAGAATTATTTTTGAAATTCTTTTTAACGTGGATGGAATGATTTTGTTTCAGTGAATGTTACATCATAGATAATTTAACTCTGATCAAATCATCCAGCGGGGTGGGGAAAAAAAGGTCACATTGACCTGTATTTCTGACCGAAAATCTGCGCCTGCTACAAAATTGAAAATTTTAGATCCCATAGTGAATAAAAAAAAGAAGTGATATTGAGTGTGTGTGTGTGTGTGGGGGGGGGAACCAGAGTGGGGTGATCTGAAACACGATAAATCTAATGGAAAAAGGAGGCGCAAAAAAGAAAGCCAAGAATGAACGAGGGGAAAAAATAGGACTTTGTAAGGATATTGAAAGAGAAAAAAAATTAATATGAATTAAAATCTGGATATAATCTGAAAGAAACAGACGACTCTTGGAGCAAAGGTGAAAGAAAGAATGAAGAATTGTGTTCATAAAAAGAAAATGTTTGCACGACCATCTAGGCCGAAAGGGAAAGCGGGGGAAGAAACTAGGGGGGTGAAAGAGGGAAAGAAATATGAGAAAAATATCCAGAAAGGGAAAGAAATTAGGGGGGGGTGAAAGAGGGAAAGAAATATGAGGAAAATATCCAGAAAGGGAAAGAAATTAGGGGGTGGAAAGAAATAGGAGGAAAATATCCAGAAAGGGAAAGAAATTAGGGGGGGTGAAAGAGGGAAAGAAATAGGAGGAAAATATCCAGAAAGGGAAAGAAATTAGGGGGGGGGGGTGAAAGAGGGAAAGAAATAGGAGGAAAATATCCAGAAAGGGAAAGAAATTGGTGGGGGGGGGAAGGAAAAGAAATAGGAGGAGAATATCCAGAAAGGGAAAGGAATTGGATGTGAGGGGGAATAGACAGAAAAGGAAATAAAGAGTAAAAACAAAAGAAAACGAGGAGGGAAGGAAATATTGTATGAAATGTATAAAACGTGAAAATGCAATTAAATTAAAAGAATATATTTAAAAATAAAATGAAATAAAAGGAACTTAAAGTGAAGAAATAATAAACGAAATATGATAGGTAAGAAATATCATTATTCAGAATAAGAGGAAATAAAACTATAGAGAAAAAGAAACTAGAGACGGGGTAAAAAGGCAAGAATGTAAAATGAAAAAAAAATGGTCAAGTAACACCAATAAAGACAAAAACAATGCGTGAATGAAAGAAAGAAAAAACAATTCTTATTAACGACGCAAGCCAACAGCCAGATTTGATTGTTTCTCTTGTAAAATTATTCCCAGATTGTTTACGGCGTCAATTTAATATTCTTCGCATGAACTTTAACGTTCATATATTATGAAAAAAAATTTCTTAATCGTTTTATTTTTTCTATTTTTTTTAACAACACTTCTCGATTCATAATAATCTGTGTTAGCGTTTTTATCTTAAGAGGCAAATAGAATAAACAAAAATAAGAAGCTAATTGAATTAAATATTTGAACTTAAAGCACACTTGCTGGCAATCGTTAAGGGCAAATCGAACAAAAATCCTTCGATAGAAAATCAGAAGTCTGATTCCAGGTTCAAAATAAAACAAATATAGTGTTTTGTGCTTTTTTTTCTATGTGTGTCTGTGTGGTGGGGTATGCTAAAGATCCAGAGGCAATCATTTGGATTTCGAGAGAGCGCTTATTGCAAAAATCGAATATCTTCCTTCGTTAGTTGAAGGGCATAATAATAATAATAATAAAGATATAATAAAAATACAATTACTTCGAGAAAACCTTGAGTGAAATATCTCTGACAGAAAAAAAAATCGAATAATATTGCTTATTTTTGGATAATGACGAATTGTTAGTTGAATGTAAGAAGGAAAAGATGAAGGCCATTTTTAAAGAAACAATTTAAACGAGAGAAAAAAAACCTCTGAGAATAATTCTGCTTGTTCTTGGATAATAACAGTTTGAATTCTAACTTAAAAGGAAAGAGAAACGGGAAAGGCGAAGATAAACAAGGAAAAAAATGAAAATTTAAACAAAGAAAGCAACGACAAAGGGTAAAACAAAACAAAATCGAGAAAAATTAGGCATCGTTCGATACGATGAATAGCAAAACGCACTAATAAGAGGAAATATTTTCTAATGATTATAGTATAATTGTTGGTTGAGCGAATACAACTCTCGTTGCTACCGTGATTTCATTGCCTGCCATTTTCTCCTATTCAGTGTATAAATGATTGGTAACTGAGTGACGTCAGTGACTAGGAGTTGGTGAATCAAGTTCAAGTTGTCAGTGAAAGACAGGTTTTATGATTCAAGAAACCAGCAATTTTTAATAGCAAACAGGACCGACATAATTAAAAAGAGAAAGACAACATAATAGTTTAAAACGTAGGAGAGAAAAAAAGTTAACCGGTTATCGCTCCAGGCCCATCAGGACTCGTTCGTGGAATTATTTTTTCCGACCGACTGAAAGGAAGCATGAAATAGAAAATACAAGGTGTCAATTACATCCCGAAAGGGATGATATATATTTTATTTACATTATTCGGATTATTGTTCTCATCTTGGTTGGCATTTGTACGACCGTTGTATGCTCTGGCCTTAAGATGCTAGGAATTTCGAACCGAACCCTTTATTACGATCACTGGGGGTATATAATTCCCATTCCTTGTGCGAAGCCTCTTTTTGGTAGCCATGAGTTATTTCTCTCTAACCCGACTCTAGGTTACTTAATCACCACTGCTGTAGCCTGGTATTGAACTCGCAAGTCTTTGGGTGAAGCCACTGGAAAAACTAACCAACATCTATATCCACTGGAAGATGTGTGTATTGTAATACATATATAGTCATCCGCAGACAGATCTGTTTCGTTGTATCACAGCTCATCAATATGGTTAGACATCCGATTGTTTTTACTTAGGATTGAAACCCGACCGAATTGGCGTTAGTCGGCGATTCTACCTCTGAGCTATGGGCACTCGATAGAAGGCAGACTTTTAGCGTATAATGTATCATGCGTCAGTAGTTAGAGTGCTCTAATTCATTACTGAATGGGCGATGCATAGATGCTAGAGTAGCTAGTTTTTTCAACGTCTACCATTCTTCAAGAGGGCTCAATCAGGGTGTGAGAGCGTAAATAGTCATCCACGTGCCAATTCGTGAAGGCGGAGAGGAAAATCCAAAAGATTTTATCTCATTAACCCTCTAGGGCCATTCGTATCATATTTGATACAGTATGAAAACAAGCCTTGAAAGAAATATTTTCCTGAAAAATTTTTTAAGAGAAATATTTTATAAATTTCAAATGAAAGCAGTACTGACTGCTCAGTCAATGAATACCAAATGTTTCCTTATCGGGAAATACTGTATCAAATATGATACGAATGGCCCTAGAGGGTTAATATAAAATATCAATTAAATAAGAAAGAGCTCAATGGATAATATCCAGAGCAATATAAACTGTATGGGTTTCTGTTTTCTTTCTTTTCTTTTATACTCTTTTCCTTCTGTTTACTTGTTTGAATCTGTGTGTATTTTGAGTATTTTCCTACCCACTTTTGTGTGTGTGTATACATTCCTTCCTAAACAATGTTTGTGTGATTAATTCTGTTTGGGTGTTGTCTTGAGCATATCTATCCCTTTCTCCCTTTTGCGTATGTATAATTATTTAATTGTTTTATGTATGTGTGATTTAATTCTTTATTCTGTCTTGTGTTATATGTGGGATTCGATGTATCTATTAATTTATTTCCGGTTTAAAAATCCCTCTCTTATAAATCGTTTTTTTAAATATTCTGAGTGAAATTAATACTTATTTATCAACGGTCTGAACGAGGCCGTTGTAAAAAATTTTACATTGCTGAAATAAATTCTGGATTTATAACCGTTTTGAGTTTTCCTTTTGATAATATCTGTACTGTTTACCCAAGAAAAGTTGTCTGGGCTTAATAAAACATTTCTTGGACCTATATATGATGATCAGAATATGACCTGCACAGAACCAGAAATATCTCATCTCACAAAGAGAATGCACGTTCCTGATTTTCTATAAGCTGTTTCGTGATTGCGGATCAGAATGTAACGACATAATTAGCATAAAAAATATTTCGCTTACATCTTACCATTTCAACTGCAACATAAGACCTAGCTTCAAATCTAGTTTGAGTTCTGTTTAATGGCATATCAACCTCTGTGGGTTATTTAATGCCAAAAAGGTGGGGTTTTAAAGTATTTTTTTAATGTTCGGTTATAGTGAGAAGGTTAGTCAGATTTTAATGAAACTTTTGTTTTTATTCTTTTTTTATTTTCAAAAACCTGAAAATGTCTTCTAGTTTTGTATTAAAAACATTTTTGCTAAGAATATTTTTTTTCCTTCAAAAAAAGTATATTTTTCTATAAAAGTCTGTTTTTATGTATATATTTCTATGAAAGTCCATTTTTATACTTTCATAGTGCTTTCACCCCAGTTTGGGGGTTACCTATTTGCCCATAGCTGGGACTATAAGAGGTACTACCACTCCAAGTCATAGTGGACCTGAGAACAACAGCAATTAAGAGGTGGTTCCATGCTCCTCACAACCTCCCAATCAGAGGCCTTGCTGCTGGATCAAATATAGTACTGGCCTTTAATTCATCAAGTCGTAATAGAGAAAAGTTACATTACGACAATGGGGAAAATTACTGAAAGAGAGATTCCAGGTAGAGGCAGATAACATTGCATATTCCTTTTTGGATTTTATCAAGAACCTCTAGATTCATGACAGAAGCACCAGACCGGATGTGACCGCAATATTTAATAGATGGACTAATGGTCAACACATCATTATGAAATATTTTTTCATCTTAATTATTGAGTCTATTCTGTAGTTTATCGTCATACCTAGAACTATCTTCATTTTCGGAAAGGGAATTTTACATAACAACTGATCTAACAGCAGGATGTGCGTTGTGGTACAGTGGATATCGGCTCGGAACGAGAAACCGGGGAGCCGAGTTCGGATTCCAGTCGAGTCCATTGTATTCATTTACGCGCAAATACCCCATGGGAAAGATATTAATCCGTCTCTTCCTTCCAGTTATAGGTTAAATAACAGGACAGATTCGGTTCTATAGCCTTGGTCAGCAACCAGTCTACCGCAAAAAGCAATGGCAACCTACTGCGGGATAATCTTCTGCCCAGTCAGTCATGTCTCTTTCGAGACATGATCGCCCAAGCGTGTATCACGTATGGCACTTACCTGACTGACTGATGTAACAGCTCGATGCAAAAAAAAACAAAACAAAAAAAAACAAACAAACTGGGCTTTGAACATTAAATACGTCGAAAGCCAAGCTAGTGTCGTTTCATTACTTTAATTGGAGTAGATAGACTAAACTATCGCCCGGTTCACAATCCACCCACGTCTATTGTACAGGTGTAGAGGCTCATCCCTTGTTCCCTGTATAGGATGCGGTTTCTGGTTTTCTCTTTTCCAATCTTTTCACTTTTCTTTTCTTTTTCATTTTTTTTTTTTTTCAATTGGAGTAGATAGACTAAACTATCCCCCGGTTCACACTCCACCCACGTCAATTGTACAGGTGTAGAGGCTCATCCCTTGTTCCCTGTTCAGGATGTGGTTTCCGGCTTTCTTTTTTCTAATCTTTTCACTCTTATGTAGCCCCCTGCACATCAGTGACGTTACAGCCTTGCTCGAGGTGATATGATTAAAAAAAAAAAAAAATTATCGCCGACCACTGATTTTTTTTTCCCAGTCGCATTAAACACTCTCAATAAATTCCGATGTCTTGAATGATTATTCAAGTCTGAAGTGGAACAAGAATAATAAACTAAAAAACTTATTTAGAAGCTAATTTTTCATATACTGAGGGCCTTTCTGTCTGAATGAAAGCTCAATATTCAACATTTTAGCTTATTTTTTTATTTTTTTTTAATAATTTCATCCCAAGCAAGTTAAAAAAGCTACTAACATGCAAAGAGGTTAATGAGTGTAAAATAATATAAGGAAAACATTATGAAGCGAGAACAATAAAAGAACAGGAGTTAAGGATTGACGTTACATTTAAATTTCTGAAGATGAAACTTGATTGGAAAGCTGAAAGAGAGTTCCACAACCGGAAAGTGCAACAGAAGAAATTGTTAACATAGAACTTATTACATCTAGTCAGTTCAACTCAACTGTAAAATGATGAGAGCTTGGTGCCAATGTAGTCAGTCAGTCAGTTAGTTAAGTGCTTTACGTGATACACGCTTGGGTGATCATGTCTCGAGAGAGACATGACTGACTTGGCAGAAGATTATCCCGCAGTAGGTTGCCATTGCTTTCTGCGGTAGACTGATTACCAGCCAAGTCTATAGAACCCAATTTGTCCTATTTAAACAATAACTGGAGGAAAAAGACGGATTAATACCTTTCCCAAGGGTATTTGTGCGTAAGTGAATGCAATGAATTCAACTGGAATTCGAACTCTGGACTCGTCCCGAGTCGATATCCACTGAACCACAACGCACATCTAAATTCATAGTCTTGGTACCATTAATACAAAAATATAACACAAAGGGGATCGGGAAAGGCTGATCTTCATTCTGTTTTATCTTAAACATATTTAACCACGGTTACTGATCCAAACATACCACAATATTCCTCACCCCAAAACAACACGTTCCTGCTACACCCACTATAATACCGCCAAGTTCTTATAGTCATAAGTTGTTGCCGTATCTTCAATTCGTCTGTGGGTGGTCGGGGGGGGGGGCGGATAAAATAACAATAAATGAAAGTAATATTTATTTTGAATATAAAAATGTGGCACAAGGCAAAAAAGTCGGAGCATGAGAAGGCTGGTTTTTAAGCTGTTTTATCTTAAACTTAGCTAGCCACGATTACCGATCCATTCATACCTTACACCAAAACACATTCTCACCATAATACCTCAACGTATCTATGTAGCCCTTATTAGTTTCCAAATCTCCAATTTATCGTTGGGGAATAAAAATAATTTTAAGAATTGAAATCCCAATGAGTATTTACACTAAATACTGTAGAGGAGAGTTAAGAGTTACCTTGAAAGTTTTTATAGGAAAAACACAGCGAAGTTGTATTACAGCAATCGGAAAGCGACTAAATGCGAGAATGCCAGATCACATTGCCGATTTTTGAATTTTATCAGAATTTACGATCTATTCCTAAAGATATAGGAAAATGTATTTTTTTTTAAATTCTATCTTTCCAGAAGTCATGCTTTATCGTTTAAAAATCAGATGAGAACAAAAAAGAAAAAAAAAGGTATTATTACCATATCTGGGCTGGAGCTGCTCATTCTTCATTTTTAATCCTTGATAAAGTTAAAAACATTTATGCGGTTTTGTGAGGGTTACTTAATCTCCAGCTGAGACATAGCGATTCAAACCACTCATTGCTCGATCAATATTTCGGTGGCAAATATTCAAATCAGATAATTTACGTTCTACATTTTCGGCAGTTCAGTTCACATCATGCTACTTCCAAAGAGGTGAGTTCTCATTTCCTCCAGGTAAGTAAAAAGTTCCGCTCAGACAGCTTCACTCCTCTCCAAAAAGCCAAAAGAACTGCTATTTTTGTCGAACACTCTCATGTGTATGCTTCCTTGAACATTGCAATCATAACTTCAAGTCTTGAGTCATCTATATTAAAATGAGTGACAAGATACTTGCCCTCATTTTGCTATATTAAAATGAGTGACAAGACACTTGTTCTTATCATAAAGGGCAAAATACAATCCATTGATACCATTGATTATGAACACTGCGATAATGTTCAAGCTATTTTCACGAATTAAAAAAATATAGAGCTATGTCTCTCGGCAGCTTACACGTCATTTGCAATAACACAATCGAAATCGTAGTTTTAATAATTTTTGTTTTAAATCAGGAAAGCAATTATAAAAAAACATTTAATAACAGGATTAATACAAGCACAGTGCTGGACAATACCATCAAAGATGAAGGAAAAACTTGAAGCAACTGAAATATGGTTCTACAGAAGGATGCTGCGAATCTCATAGATCGTGCATGTGAGCAATGATGAGGTCTTAGAAATGATGGAAACAAAAAGGAAATTAATACTGAGCATCAGGAAGAGACAGCTGAAGTTTCTGGGACACGCAATGAGGAAGGAGGGCCTGGAGAACCTGATACTAACAGGCCAGATAGAGGGGAAAAAGAGACAGGGGAAAGCAACGGATAACATATTTGAAGGACCTAATCAGGTGGATGACAGAACGAGGATTGCACGGTGTAACAGGAGAAGGCGTGCTCAGAGCCACCAGGGACAGGGAAACGTAAAACGCCATGATCGTCTACGCCCTGAAGGAACAGGGCAGATAGAAGAAGAAAAATACAAGCACAATGTACTGGTCGTATTCAGAAATTAATAATACGTCTATCTTTCAACAACTGGTTCTTAGCTAATAAAAGGCTTAGGAGCCACTCAAGTTAGTGGATTGCTGTATAGTGTCGTATGAGAAAAGAATGTAAGTGAATTTTATGGGGTTATATCTTAAAACTAATGTTAATCAATACAAGGCCCGGAAGCCACCCAAGGTAGAGGTTTATAATTTTACCGTAGACTTGAAGAAGTTAAGACTCGTGATTGGGAAAACATACTGGCAGGAGTTGGTTTCACAAAGCAGCAGTATTTGGGTAGAAGCCGTCCGAATGGAACCTACCTTTTACTATAGGAACATGAAGAGAATGAAGCTGATTTACATTTGTGCATGTGACATGGTTGGTCCTACTCGTAAAGGTCATACCTGGTGGGACTAATTTATGTAGCTTGTAAGAACACATGCCATAGAAATAGCGATAGACTTTTAGACACTAAACACAGTTTTGATCATACTAAATCTAAATTCTTGAAAACGTTTAATAAATAAGCCGAAACTTTCAGAGATTTTAGACAATTTCTATATTCATAACGTCCCAAAAAGAAACCTTGTTCGATAAAATACAATAAACCTAATAGAAGCAACTTGACATTGATTTTTAACGAAACATATTCTTTAAAATATTTCTCCAACTGTATAAACTTGCATGACAAATTGTCCATCTCTATGTTGTTAAAAAGTCTGGTGGCATACGAGAAATGTCACGGCGGGTTCATAAAAGAAATGTTCTATTAAAGCAGTGACTCTCAAAGTGAAGCCTTAGGCTCACATCAGGGCCTGAGAAATGTTTAAAATGGGCCTGGAGTTGGCTTTCTTGAACTGAAAGAGAACAAAGTATTGATGGGAAGAATTTAAAAGGAACGATCGATTGCATAGCTGAAAGTAAAGTCTTCCTCCTCCTTGCTCCTTGAAAATAGCTGTTCCGTCCTTAGTTGGGTTTCCTGACACCTGTTTGATTGGGGATGGATTTTCTGCAATAGATGACGTAATAAAAAGCATAATTTAATGCCTGAAGCTAAACCAAGGTTTGGAAGTTATAAACATCAGGAGCAGTATAGTCATTAGTTAGGGTTTATATTTTTTATGGCCTTTTAAATAAAATAACATGTATTTCTTGTTAGATGGAATTACTATTTATTTATATGTGGACCTGAAACTTTTTTTTTCATACCAAATATAGGTCACAATAAAAGTTTGGGCAACACTTTGTTAGAGTAAACTCCAAGATGTGATAGGCACAAGAGACATAAAGATTTAAAGTAAAATTACGCAGAAAGCAATGGCAATCTACTGCGGGATAATCTTCTGCTCAGTCAGTCATGTCTCAAAAGAGACATGATCGCCCAAAGCGTGTATCACGCATGGAACTTAACTGATTAACTGTCTAATTATTTACACACACACACACACACACAATTTGAATAGACAGGAAAGCATTTTATCCTTAACCTTTAGGTTAATTTCGCTATCGGCCAACACTTTATCAGAAGGTATCGCTGTAAAAATGATTGACATAAAGAAGACTGACCATGGAGATATAAAAGGATGTTAAGGTTGAAACACGACTAAAAAATAATTTTATTCATGAATTCTTTTTACAATGAAGAGAAAAAGGCCCCAACAAAGTTTAAAAGGGAAAAAAACTACTCACAGCCCCCACCTGCAATGCCTTTCTGCCTATTCAAATCTGTATTTATACTTTGTGGTATCAACTTCTTGTTTATATTGAAGCTATAGGGAAATGGTTAATGTTTATTAATTCAGCTTTGTCATACATTCATGCATAACCGAACTCCCTACAGCTTAGGATATTTTTTTAATCATATCACCCCAAGCAAGGCGGTAACGCCACTGAAGCGCAGGGGGCTACGTAAGAGTGAAAAGTTTGGAAAAGAGCCGGAAACCGCATCCTAAACAGGAAACAAGGGATGAGTCTTTTCACCTGTTCAATAGACGTGGGTGGAGTGTGAACAGGGCGATAGTTTAGTCTATCTACTCCAATTGAAAAGAAAAAAAAAGAAATGAGTGAAAATATTGGAAAAGAGAAAGCCGGAAACCACATCCTGAACAAGGGATGAGCCTATTCGTTGTCATCATCAGAAGGTTGATGGTTGGAGGGTGAAATAGTGGAAGAATAAGGTATACATTTTGCATGTTAAAACAGAAATTTATGAAAAGAAAAGAATAACAAGAACTGGTAGAAATTAATTTTCAATTAGACATATTAAGAAGTTAAGGGTAAAGTTCGTAGTAGTTCCTGTTGGATGTATGTTATCGTTGAGTAGGAATGTTTAAAATGGATAAGAAGTAAAAGGAATTAAAACATGAGAAGGAAGTAGAAAGAGAACAAATGTGCGACGCGATCTTACATCCGGGCCGACTTGAAGTTTCTCCCTTGTTACATTTTAGTGTGTCGTCTCGCTCCTCCCATCTGACTGACTGACGCTGACCGAAGCCTTTATAGTCATTATTTTTTTTCGCACTTGATCGCTAACTCTTTTTTTTAACCTTGCAAATCGCTTCCATTGGTCAGAAAACCAATTAAACATCTACTCGTGAAATCCGGTTTCGACTTCTTCTTTAAGCACATGGTCAATCCTTTTCTATTTGTCAAAACCAGGATTTCACACATCATTGTGAATTTTTGTAAAAGTGAAGAAGGTTGCTTTTAATTCTTAGTTTTTATCCACCTCAATATATATATATATATACATACATACATATATATTAGCGCCATACAAATCGTCTGACAAAACTAGAAGTCGTCAAAATTATGGTAGCGTAATCGTTTGATTTTCCCGATTTGAATATCTAAAAGTTCTGCATGTTAAAGCTTCATTTTTCTTCAAACATTGAGCATTTTCTAATACAACTATCTACACGTCTAATTTAAATATAACCTGTAATTGTTCAGTGTGTGTATGTATATCTAAATTTATTTATAAATGGAACTTTGTGTGTCTGTGTGCCCGTTACCTATAGACTCCGAAACGGCTGAACCGATTTTCTTGAAAATTTACACAGTTATTATAAACGTCTGCGAGTGTTCTTAGCTAGGTTTTGTGTCGAGGTACCCCCGATAAATATCGATAATCGAAAAAATCGGGTTATAGAAGGAGTGGTCCGATTTTAATTAAATTTGATACACTCATAGACAAAGACATAAGAAACGATATTCAGAAGTTTCAAGGTTGCAGTTCTTACAATAGTGAAGAAAATCGATAATATATATATATATATATATATATATATATATATATATAAAAGGCAAGATGTTTGTGTGTGTGTGTGTGTCTGTTTATCTGTTTGTATGTCCTTTATACAAATCCACAATGTTTATCCGATTCTCACCAAACTTCACACAAATATTCTTTAGGCTGAGTCTGAGCTCCAGGACCATGGATTAGTTTTAAAGCTTTCATTACACCCTAGCAACGCCGGGCTATACTGATAGTGTATATATATATATATATATATTCGAAATAGTGCAGTGTAAATTTTAATGTTTATTAAATTTCCAGTTTCATATTTTTCGAGAAGTATTACACGTAAACAAAGTAATTCAGAGCAATACAAACTTTTAGATATGTTTTATAGTATAGTTGTAAAATTAAATCTAATGCAATTTTTTAACTGTAGGATAAAATCATAGATAACTCATGACGATCGCATTTATATTGTAAAAAGACCTGAGCATTGGGATAAAATGCAACAAAAATAAGATGAAAGATAAACTAATTGGAAATAAATAATAATGACTACTTGGTCATAAAATATAAAATGACCTGAGCATCATGATTAATATTAAACCAAATACTTCTGTGTCCTTTCAAGACGTAGGCGACCATGGCCCTCCACATCTTTCTATCCCTTGTAGCTCTTAACACCCCTTCTTTTCTGATCCCAGCTAACCCCACTCCGCCATCCAGTTGCTTAAGTCCAAGTATGTCACGTGATGCTTTCCCTTGTCCCGCCTTCCTTCTATCAGTCCCGTCAGCATCAGATTCTCCAAGCCCTCTTCCCTCGGTACATGTCCAAGACACTTCAATTTTCTTTTCCTGATGTTAAGTATCAGTTTCCTTTTAGTGTCTATCCTCTCCAAAACCTTGTCGTTGTTCACATGCATTTCAGTTGCTTGAAGTCTTTCATCTTTGATGAGATTGTCCAGCATTCACCACTATACTGAAGAACATACACCACATAACAATCCAGGACTCTTTGTTTCCAGCAAAATTTTCCTGTCTCTGTTTTCTACTCAACATCTGGAATGCACTCTTGGCCATGTCAATAAGCCTTCGGATCTCAGTGTCGCACTTTCCGTCCTCTGTTAGAACGCTTTCCATGTATTTAAATTTCTGTACCTGCTTGATTTTAGTATCCCCGGCATTTTGGGCTCCTCTTTTTACTGATTACAAAGCATTCAGTTTTGTTGTAGTTTCTATGTAGTCCTTTCTTTCTACTTTCCTTAACTACTTTCTGTAGAAGATTTGTAGTTTCCTTTCCGTATTTGCTATCAGCACTGTATCATCTGCATATCTTATATTGTTTAGATTGCTGAGGTCCTGGGTAGAACTGCAAACTACATCTGAAAGCAACGCCTCTGATTGGGAGGCTGTGAGAAGCATGAAACCACCTCTTAATTTGCTGTTGTTCCCAGGTCCACCATGACCTGGAGTGGTAGCACCTGTTAGGGTTCCAGCTATGGGTAAATTGTTAAACCACCAAACTGGGGTCAAATCACTATGAAAGTATGAAAATAAACTTTTAAAGAAATATATACATAAAAATAGACTTTTATAGAAAAATGTGCAATTTTGAAGAAAATATATTGCCATTATACGTTTTTGAAAGAAAAAAAAATATCACCAATACATTTTTTAATACAAAACCAGAAGACATCTTCAGTTTTCTAACATAAAAAAAGAAATTCATTAAAATCTGACTAAATTAACTTTCTCACTATAACCGAACATATCTATATCTATCTATCTATCTATCTATCTATCTATATATATATAATTAAAACCCTGTCGTTTTGGCATTAAATAACCCACAGAGGTTGATATACCGTTAAACAAAATTCAAACTCACTCAGATTGCGGCCGCGAATGGCGAGTCACGGCAGGATTACAATAAACTAGTCATCTTTATAATATCGTCAATGGCCTCGTGATTTATTTTGTATCTTGAACGCGCCTCATATAAGCTCACCTGACAATGTAAACTATCAACAATTCATGAATAATAATAATAATAATAATAATAATAATCGCTATAAATTTTATTTAATCTAGTAAGTAAATGTAATTAAATCTATGTTGACCCATGTGACTAATACAATCTCAGAATTTGGAAAACAAATGAAATAACTCAAACAATTAGTCGCATCTAACTGTACTCGAATTTACAACAAACATACCACACGAAAGCAAGAAAATTCACTATTGTCGACATCTGGGAATATTTTCCACTCACATTTATTTTTTATATGGCCTGTTGCTCTTGCTCTTACCTCTCATTAATTGACAGTTGAGCTAGATAGATGCAACCTTAAGTTCTATGCTAACAGTTTCTTTCTCACATTTTAGCTTGTGAAACTCCCTTCCGGCTCCATGCAATTTTTAATCTTCAAAAATGTAAATGCAATGTCAATCGCTATCTATTGTCCTTTTGATAACGTCTTTTCCAGCTCATTAATCAGTTTTGCTTTCATTTCTTCCACACTCAGTAACACCTTGTGTCATTAGTGGCTTTATTGCCTTGCATGGGGTGATGTGCGTTGTAGAGCAGTGGATATCGGCTTGCAACGAAAAATTAGAGAGCACAGCTTGAATTCCTGTTGAATTCATTTCATTCACTTACGGGCAAATATCCTTGGGAAAGTTATTAATCCGTCGCTTCTACCTCCAGCTATGAGTTAAATAGGATAGATTAGGTTCTATAGCCTTGGTTGGCAACCAGTCTAACATGGAAAAAAATGACAACCTACTGCAGGAAAATCTTCTTAGTCATGTCTCGAAAGAGACATGATCGCCTAATTGTGTATCACGTATGGCACTTAACTGACTAAGTGAGTAACTTTTGGTT
Source organism: Ascarosepion bandense (assembly GCA_037127315.1). Taxonomy (NCBI): domain Eukaryota; kingdom Metazoa; phylum Mollusca; class Cephalopoda; order Sepiida; family Sepiidae; genus Ascarosepion; species Ascarosepion bandense. Next base: position 3,050,265 of record JBBBDQ010001417.1, read on the forward strand.
CCATAGCTTCTCGCATCACTTTCGCAATGATTCTACACTTTTCACATTGAATGTGTTTATTGGCATTTTATGAATGTTTTTCTTTTTTTGGGGTGGGTGGGGAGGGTGACACCACCGAAGTTCTGTTGTGATATTCAGTCCGTCGATCATTTGTAACCGTTGTTCCTGGAACACTGGATTGTCCAATGATATGCACTAATCTATTAGCCAATTGATCGGAAACTGGAATCAGAAAAGACTTTTTGTTTTCTCTCCGCTGCTAAGAATATCCACTGACGCTGGCCAAACGACGAGAAAGAAAAATCGATTTTGACGATTTTCTACTTGAAAAGGTGGGTATTTTTTTTTTAAATTTTTGCTTTTGATAATCATTTCACCCCAAGCAAGGTGGAAATGTCACTGGTGCAAAGATGGGTTACAGTGAGAAAATGAAAATAAGTACAGGGGATGTCGAAGAAAAGATAAGCAGGTAGATGGGAATCAAGTAGATAAAATTTGGATAGTGACGTTGCATTTAAGCTTTTGTAGATTGTAGCTGTCAGGGAAGCAAGCAAATTAAGCGAGTTCCACAATTTACTTTTTTAATGCTGTTCACAAATGTTGAATTTAATTTAACTTTATTTTAAGGTGATTGATTTTTTAAAGTCTTTGAATGTTATTTAAAGCCAGAAAATAGTTTTTCATTTTTTCAGGTGATAATAGTTTAGTAATACAAGTCTTATTAATAACCTAGTTATATAACCTAGCTGAAAGAGAAAAGGTAGATTAATACCTTTCTCATAGATTTTTGCACGTAAAAGAATATAAGGAACACAATTGGAATTAGAACTCTGCTCTCTGATTAAACATTCTGAACCATTATCAATTACACCACCCGCACATTCAAGTTTATAGTATTCCGAAGCCGTCACCCGTCTAAATACTGACCAGGCTCGACACTCGCGCTAGAATTGGTGTTTTAACCATGATGTTAAGTTTTTATTCTGAGTAGGGAAAAAATAATTCATTGTATTTCTGACAGTAATTTTCGTTGTATTTCAAATACAAATCAAAACTTGTAATATGAGTGTCAATCAAAAATTTTATGTTATAATGTAAGTGATACAAAATAGTATTTATGTAAAATTTAGTTTGAAACGTTAAAATAGACGACATCAACATCCATTGATGCGACTCTGTGACATTATGTTCTCATTTAAAACTGTGGGAATTTCGTATTTGTTTTGCTCATATGTATTGAATACATATTTTAACAACCCCATAGACAATCAAAACAAACCAACACACACACATATATATATATATATATATATATATAAGAGAGAATAGAGATATCAGTAGTCTTGGGTATGACGTAAACGACATTCAGTAGCAAGGCCTCTGATCGGAAAACTGAAGATTTTGAGGAACGTGGAACTACCTTATAATTCCTATTGTTCCCAGGCTCACCTTGACCCGGAGTGGGAGCATCTGTTAAGATCCCAGCTATGGACAAGTAATGAAACCCCAAAAAGCCAAACCCCTACGAGAGTATAAAAATACATATTTATAGTAAAATTACTAATAATATAATTTTAAAGCAAAATAACCAAAAATACATTTTATCTGTAGTTGAAGGCATACAATTCATCCCAAAATATTTCCTTGAAGCAATAAAATTGTGTTCAAAATATTTAGATTTCGGCATTAAATAACCCATAGAGGTGATGATATGCCGTTAAATACAAGCAGATTAATAAACTGTGATGAGAATGAGACGTTACAATTTTTAAAGAAATATTGATGAACGGTGCAAATTAACATAGAACCATAGACAAACGAAAGAAATGTACAAATAAATGATTAAAAAAATTTGGAAAATAAACTTACCAAAGAGAAATCGAAAGATAATTTGGCCAATACACAGAATGGTTAATTTTAATTTGTCTGAACTGAATTGCCAATAATGCTTAAGACGCACATTAAACCCACAATGCTGTAATCGTATTCGTGATGGTAGAGAAACTCGCTTGTTGGTATGCGATAAGCGAGTGAATGAATGTCAGCTTCAAGCGAAATGTAAGATTTACAAATAAAATATAAGGATTAACCTATATAACTATTAGCTTGAATGTGTGTGTGCGTTTTCTTAAATTGCCCGAAAGCTATAACTACTCCTTCAAAGCATGGAATAAATTCAGACGTTTGCTTTTAAGCGCCCATTCTTAAAAATTAAGTTCCCTAACACCACTTCTCTCACCCTTCGTCAAAAGCTGAAAGAAGGGAAGCTGTCGCTTTAAATGACAACCACTGCAATTCCTGTCACCATCTCCATTTCCTGTCTCACCACTACTACTATGGCGAGTGTTTAATACCGACTAAAAATAAAACAAAAACCAAATTGTTCTTATCGGAATGTTATTTTCTAATCTTAGAACAAGAATTAATAAAGAGGAATAGAAGTAAGATTATGTTGCGTGATTCTTCAAACTTGTCTTTGAGATATAATTTTAACGTTTAGCTCCAATAGCGTAAATAATCACAAGTTTAAAAAAAATCTTGCTTTTTCTCTCTCTTATGCCCCTTCAGGAATTGATCAATCATAGCTCTCCACAGCTTTCTGCTTTTTTATGCTCTCAATATTCTCTCTTTTGTGCACCCACATCCTCTTTTGAAATATATGCTCAACCCGTTTTTTTAATGCTATGTCCCTTAATGACACGAACGATCATGGATCTTCATAATTTCCATGTTAACATTCTTTTATGACACTTCTTTCTTTTTGCAGTACATGTTCCACCCATTTTATCTCTTCAGTAAGTGGATGATCATAGCTCTCCACATCTTCCTGTATATTGTTTCGCGTATATTTCTTTCTACTCTAATAATTAATCTTTGATCATTAGCAGAAGCTTAAATAGATACCCACCATAGAACGGTATTTCGTGTGCAAACCTCACAGACCATTGGTAGTAGTAGCTTAATTTTTATTGGGTGCATCTATTATGGTGGCCTTCTGTAACCCAGTTAAGTAAATATCTCTTCGAAAGAAGCACATACAGACAGAAATAGTCATCACATATATACTGACCTAGATAAATTCAATCTATGGCGTTATGTAAACTTTTTATCTTGATATTTGTTCAAAAAGATGACGCACGGAGAATGTGGAGGGCAAATTCCTGTATGCGTGTATTTTTACAATAAGCGATGTACAAAAGGTGGTCAGTAAATGGCAACATTTATTTTGAGATTACTTATATCTTTAAACCAGCAATATAGCCCGGCGTTGCTCGGGTGTAATGAAAGCTTTAAAACTAATCCATGGTTCTGGAGCTCAGACTCTTTGGACGTTGGCACGAAAGACTAAAAAGCAACAGTTGTTCCCAGTTAAAGCGAAATCATAGACTGAAAGAAAAATGAGCCAAACTCATTTATAAATGGAACTGTGTCCGTTACCTATAGCCTCCGAAACGGTTGAACCGATTTTCTTGAAAATTTGCACAGTTGTACTATAAGCGTCTGCGAGTGTTCTTAGCTAGGTTTTGTGTCGAGGTACCCACGATAAATATCGAAAATCGATAATCGAAAAATTCGGGTTATAGAAGGAGTGGTCCGATTTTAATCAAATTTGATATACTCATGGACAGAGACATAAGAAACGATATGCAGAAGTTTCAAGGTTGCAGTTCTTTACAATAGTGAAGAAAATCGATAATATATATATAAGGTAAGATGTTTGTGTGTGTGCCTGTTTATCTACCTGTATGTCTGCATTTTTTCAGCCCTTTCATTTTAGTTTTTGCTTCCGGTTTGGCTCTAAGTAGATATAATTGTAGTTCTTAGTCTCAGCCATGATTCCATTTACTCAGAGGATTTATTTAGCCTTCAAAATTCAGTTTACGACGAAAAAAACTTATTTGATATCGATACCAGGAAATCAAAATTTGATTTACATCCATTCATTTTTTTTCAGTCTAAGGTTTCGCTTTAACTGGAAACAACTATTGCTTTTTAGTCTTTCGTGCCAACGTCCAAAGAGTCTGAGCTTCAGGACTATGGATTAGTTTTAAAGCTTTCATTACACCCGAGCAACGCCGGGCTATACTGCTAGTATAATTATATTTAACAATACAATTACTACATTGACAATTAAATTTTGCTGTGTACAATAATACAAAATATAGCACAGATACCATAGTTATAATGAACGCCATTGTAATAATAACCTATACACAAAACTATTTCACCAACTGCTCACCTACTTTGGACCACTCTGTATATTTAACGGATGTTTCCTTTTCGTTATAGTTAAATTAACATCTATCGGCCTAGAATGAAAGTGCCTTTCGTCAGGAATTAAATCTCTATCCGAGAGGCATGTTTCCTTTAATAAAACGTTTGATATCCCAGCTTGTAGGTATTTGTTTAATGACATATCAGTGCATTTATAGGTTATTTAATGCCAAAATTAAGTTTTCTTGGGAGCATAAAGTAATAAAAAATGTTATTCTGCTTTCACAATTGAATACATGGTAAATGATACTCAGCTTTTGCACATATGCATGTTAGTGCAGACATGGTTACTAGAGGCTGTTATATGTGTGTTTTATGGCGTAGATTTGTTGAAGTTAAATTTTGAAATACAGTTTGATTTCTTTAAGGAATTGAGGGATATAATGTAGATTAATGTCATAAAAGATTTCTTTCCTGTTGGTTGTGTGATTGATTTTGTTTAGCGATATATCAACCTCTTTGGGTTATTTATTATCGAAATCTAAATATTTTAAACACAATTCTATAGCTTCAACTAAATGTTTTGAACCCGCCTTCAATTACGAATAGAGTGTATTGTTGATAGTTTTGTTATAAATAAATATTGTTGTTAATTATACTTAAAATACGTATTGTTTCTAATTTTACTTTTAAAATGAATGTTTATACTTTCATAATTTTGTTTTTGTTTTAGGGATTCACTATTTGCCCATAGCTGGAACCTTAACAGATGCTACTGCCCCGAGTCAAGGTGGATCTGGGAACAACATCAGTTAAGAGGCCGTTCTATGCTCCTTGAAAACTCCAACTCCCGATGCAGTTTATCGTCATACTCGGAGCAAATTTACCCTATCTTTTAAATAAATAAACGTCTGCTAAAACCCGTACGCATTAAAAGATAATGCTTATAGTGATCAGAAATAATTTCGTGTAAATTTATAATGTGCACGAAAATGGGATATGCATAAATCAGTTAAGTACCATACGTGATGAACGTTTTCTGACTGGACAGAATATTTTCATGCAGTAGGTTGCCATTACTTTTTGCGGTAGACTGGTTGCCAACCAAGGCTAGAAAACCACATCTGTTCTGTTATTTAACCCATAGCTGGAGAGAAGAGATGAATTAATCTTTTCCAAGGGTAATTGCACGTAAGTAAATGCAACGAATTCACTTACACATGCATATAAATGCATTTTTTTTCTGTTATATGCTGTATAAATTCCGAATGTGGACGGTCATGGCTTTCCACAACGTCCTATACTTTGTAGCTCTAAGCAATACCTAATCACTGTTCTAGCATTCATTTACACACACTCTTTAGGTAGGTGGTCACAATCCTCCACAACTTCTATCTAACGCTATTCTTCTCATTTTCTGTTCTGTAATCCATTTATACGAGTTCTTTATCTTGTTTCCCTTTGGCTTTTAATATATCATCTGAATGTTAAATTGTTCAAGCCTTCTCTCCTCATTAAGAAGCAGAAATTACAACTAACCATTCTAAACTGTTTGCTAAGGCTTCCTTTTTATTCAAACCGAAAAAAAAAAAGGAACAAGATGTGATATCACAAAGCATGAATGAAATAAACTCCAATCGGGGATTAAACAAAGCGTTTCACATGATTTACATTGTTCGGATTGTTGTCCACATATTTGTCATATTCACGAAGTTTCGGCCGTTGTACGTCCCCACCGTCTTCAGGGGATATAGTTTCGAATCGAATTTCGAACCGAACCCAACGGGGGTAGATAATTCTATTTTTTTTTTTTTTGGTTGGGGGAGGATATCTCACTTTCAGTTAATTATTTTTAGTAATTCAACTCTCTAAATTTTTGTTCCCTCTGATGTGGCCAAGTATTGAACTCGCAATTCTTTGGTTCAAGTCACTTTTTGGATTACTCGACTAACGCTTTTAGCCTCTTATATTCTAACGTATATCATCTGAAGAAGGCCGGAGCGTAGAACGACCAAGACGTCGTGAATATGGCAATAAAGATGACTATAGCAGTTAGAACGATATAAATATCGTTATGTAAACTTTTTAACTTGATATTTGTTCGAAAGGATGACGCACGGAGAAAGTCGAGGACAAATTTCTGTGTGGGTAATTTTTACAATTAATACACAAATCGGTGTCTTTTTCCGTTTCCCTTTAATCCTGTTCTTTTTATTGTCCTGTCTCCTCGTTAACATTTTATCACTTTCTTTCAGTCTCAGTAAGCTCTTGCTTCTTAGTAGCTTTATCGATTTGTTCGGGTGAAATGATTTAAAAAAAGAAGAAAAAAAACTTATTCGTCTAAAGAGGTTTTTATTTCTCAAAACAAAACGTATCACTGAGAATTTTTCCGTTTTTATTACTGATTTTCTCACTATTATTCTAATATATAATTTTTGTATATTTACACGCACGAGCGTGCGTTACTGACTTATAAAAAAATTTATCGATATCCTGTCCCAATTTATACCATGGGTTGAACGATTTAGCCGCATTTGTCAATTTTTAGATTAGTTTACAAAAAGTGAATTTTTTTAAATGTATTAAATATAATTGAACCTTGAGATTTATTCAATTTCCTGGTAATAATTAGATTGACTTGGATATTTTCAGTTGTCAGACATTTCGACATTTTGAATTATCAGGATAATTATACGTTAATAATCGACTTAATTATTTTTATAATCGTCATTATTTTAATCAGAAGCAGCATGGATAGCAAGACTGTCGCCATTAATGCGTGTGGACGTACGTACACATACATACACGAAGAAATCAGGTGTCTACAAGTCAAGAAATTAAAAAAGAAAAGAAAACGAGTGGAAAAATAGATAAAAAAGTACAAAAATAAGCATGACTGGGAGGGAAAAGTAAACGACTGAAAACTCTGCAAGTGACAACATTTTGACAGACAGGCCAATGGTCGATATACAAATGAGAATGTGTACAAAAGAATGAAATAGATAATCTTATGGAGAGTTTTCAGATTGAAGCAAATCTTCCATTTTTGATCAGAAGAGTGAATTTAACGCGCTCGTAGGTCCTCTATTTTTGAGGCCTTGTGTCAAAACTAAGCGAAATTCCATAAATGATGTGACGCGAACAATTCTGCAAATGTTGACATTTTTGTTCGTTTCAAAAATAGATGAAGATGGATTTGTCTCGAGTTATTTCGAATGACGATTTTCGAGACAAATAGGTCATACTTGAGGAATCTTTGAACCCTATTATATATGACCTTTTGAGGATCTATTTCTTCATGGAACACCCCTCCATATGACAAACTGGGTAGATTCAAAAATATGCCTAGATGCTATTTGAAAAAAAAATACACAAATCGAAACGGAATCATTTTTTACTTAATTCACAAAAACATTTAAAAGACCGAGTATTGTCTTTATCATCGTGGAAGGAGTACATTATTTTTCCTTCTTTTTCCTTTTCCTTCTTTTTCCTTTTCCTTCTTTTTCCTTTTTTTCTTCTTTTTCGTTTTTTTCTTCTTTTTCGTTTTTTCTTTTCTTTTTTCTTTTTCTTCTTTTTTCTTATTGGGCTCATTTTGCTGATACATTGTTCAAGAAAACAATGTATCAGCAAAATTCTCGCTTTCTTTTGATACTTTCTGTAGAAGGTCCTGCAATTTCCTTTCACTATCTCTCCTAATCCCTGTACTGACAACATGCTACCAAAGGTAGGTTATGTGCTGTTTTCCTCTGGCCCTCTTGTTTTTAATATATCCTGTCAGTGTCAAATTTTCTAAGCTCTCTTTCCTCATTAATTTTTGGAATGCATTATTCGCTATCCCAGTACGCATTCGAATTTTGTTGTCGCATTTCCCATCTTGTGTTAAAACACGACCGATATATTTAAATTGATTTTTTTAAAAATCATATCACCCCGGGCAAGGCGGTAAGGCCACTGATGTGCAGGGGGCTACATAGGAGTGAAAAGATTAGAAAAGAGAAAGCCGGAAACCACATCCTAAACAGGGAACAAGGGATGAGCCTCTTCAAACCTGTTCAATAGACGTGGGTGGAGTGTGAACCGGACGATAGTTTAGTCTATCTACTCCAATTGAAAAAACAAAAAGTGAGAAGATTGGAAAAGAGAAAACCGGAAACCGCATCCTAAACAGGAAACAAAGGGTGAGCCTCTTCACCTGTTCAATAGACGTGCTCGATTTTACTTGCTCGATTTTGTTAACCGCAATTAGTAAGTCGCATGTTAAGCTGCTCTTTTCGCTAACAACCCTACATTGTCTTCTTACTATTGATGCTTAATCCCTGCAGCTTCCTCTCTCGCACTTCCCGCCTGTGGAACTCACTCCCGTATTCTTGCTTTCCTGACGGCTACGACCTCCAGAAGTTTAAAAGCAAAGTTAATACTCACCTACTAACCACTGGCCTCTAGCTCTCTCTCCCCTCCCCTGTATAACCTTCCCTTTCTCTCCGCCCATGTACCTGTCATTGCACCTGCTTTCTCAGTTTTCTATTGTTCCTTTCTAACTAGCTTGTACTCCTCACTCTTTTCTAATTAATCTTTCTACATTTATGTAACCCCCTGCACATCAGTGGCGTTTCTGCCTTGCTCGGGGTGAAATGATTAAAAAAAAAAAAATCCTTCTGTTCGATCTACGGTATCCTCAGCATCCTTCTGAAGAACCACATTTATAAAGCGTCTGTATGTTTAAACGCAGTCACTTGCAGTTTCCGGTGGATCTCCTTTCCTCCACAATCAGTGATAATGTGCTTCATCATTTAATCTTTATTTTTGCACAATCTACATTTTTCTTGTTTTAGTGATCTATTGTTATTATTATTAAGTAATACTATACAAGTGCGTTAGAATCCGCTTGATCTTGAACTCACTACTCGCTATTTTGGGCATAAGGCCTAAGAAATAAGGGCACCCCGTTTATTTAGACTAACTCATTAACCGTTCCATATTCTGATACGACCATTCTTGCAATTATTATTATTAAAAACTTAACACTAATGTCTTTTCGACGTATTAGTGAAATAGGCTTTAGCGAAGTTAAGAATTAATTTCTAAAACGAGTTGAAAGGAGCTTTTTTTCAAAAATATAGAGAATTTTAATGAAGCAAATCGTCAACGACTCACCGTAGACATTAGCTTAATTCCGACTCTAAGTAGTCGGATTAAGTTACAATGACAAATGCAATAGTTTTAAAATTTCTTCAAACAATATATGGTCGAGTAATAATTTTGAATATTCTGTAAGTACGAACTGATGTAAGATGAAATTTAAATTATAATTCAGTCAGTTGAGTGCTATACGTGATACACGCTTGGGCGATCATGTCTCGACGGAGACATGACTGACTGGGCAGAAGATTATCCCACAGTAGGCTGCCATTGCTTTCTGCGGTAAACTGGTTGCCGACTAAGGCTATAGAACCCAATCTGTCCTGTTATTTAACCCATAACTGGAAGGAAGAGGTAGATTAATACCTTTAATACCTATTACCCGGGTTTAAAAAAAGAAAAATAGTGGCCACTAACCTTTGTCTAATATGTTATGACAATAATACCGAAACAAATCAACGAGAGTCAAAAGAGTGTTCAAAGACTCCCCATGGGTGTCATCTTTTAAAATGTTCGAATGAATACCCTTAAACATTTTCTACTGTCTTGTTAGTTTCTGTTCTTTTAATGTTCTCGCTCCTTAATAATGTTTTTCTTATATCCTTTTATACTCAGTATCCTCCTGAATATTAGTGGCTTTGTTGCCTTCACTGGGGTAAAAAGATAAAAAAAAAACAATTGTCTAACAATATTTTACGGCAATGATTTCCAAACTAATCAACGCGACCCATATAAGTGTTGACACAAATGTCATAGGATAGTTGAAAAATTCATCATCACAAAACTCAGATTATACTTTTAATATTGCTATGTAATAAAGAAGTTGATTCTTTATATGAGCCTGCTCTGTTAAAGAGACAGTCTCTCTGTACTTATCAAAGCTCTATCTGCAACCCGATACCGAGTACTTTACGATTAAAAAAAACCTGCTTGACAAAATACATTTTGTCAGGGAAACCACTGAAGAACAACAACCTTGGTGCTAAACAAATCACAACTACACACTTGTGTGTTTGGCAGCACTCCCTCTTTTATGCAAGTTTCATAAAAATATATCAAACAGACAAGATACAGTGGTTACGTTTTTTTATTTAATTCGTCGTTTTTTTCCTCTTTTCTGGAAATAGAGTATGTGGAAATTGTCCGAACGTCCTATCTGTATGTACGAGCGCTTTCGGCTATAACTCGAGATACATCTAGAATCAGTTGTTTTGTGTGCTGACCGTGTTTGAAAAATAAAACATTCCTCCAACTCTAGATACACGCATAAAACAATCATTGTTAAAAATAAAAATCATCCTTGATAATGGCTAAACGTATAGCTAAAAACGCTCGAATATACAGAACATTCAGAAAATTTCTATGTAATTTATGTCCAGAAAATTATAAGACAAGAAAAAATAAAATAAAAACTTAACCGCAGTAACTTGTTAGTTTATTTAATGAAACATAATGAGTTATATTACAAAACGGATCGTCCGAATCTTGATGAATAGAGCGAGAGTAGAATCAGGTCAGAGATAGGATAAGAACAATGCGGGTTCGTCAAAGACACTGGAACAAGGAACGCCATATTTATGATTCGGATGCTCTCCGAAAGGGCAATACAAATGAAGAAGGAAATTAATATTGAACATCAGGAAGAGATAACTAAAGTTCCTTGGGCATGCAATTAGGAAGGAGGGCTTGGAGAACCTGATACTAACAGGCCAGATAGAGGGAAAAAGAGACAGAGGAAAGCAGCGGATAACATATTTGAAGGGCCTGAGCAGGTGGATGACAGAAAGGGGGTTACGAGATGTTACAGAAAAAAAGCGTGCTAAGAGCCACCAGGGATAGAGAGACGTGGAAGGCCATGATCGCCTACGTTCGGAAAGGACAAGGCACATGGAAGAACATAGTTGTGTATTTGATTATAATCCGCTAGTTAATGTCTTTTACTTCACACTAGTCAAACCAGATAGTGAGTCAGCCTGATCCCTGCGCTTTTCCAGGTTACCATATCTTGAACCTTGTCTTCTTGAATTTCTTGTAGTCGTTAATGGACTGGAACAGGAAAATAGACAGAAATAATAAGCCATTGCAGTTTGTTCACTTCCAATCACTTACGACATGCCTTTCAAATAAACAGTATAGAGGGTGTCAAACAAGAAGCTGGCGGGTTTTTTCAATTTGCTAAAAGTAAATAAACTGGACGGTTTAAATACTGGAATTTTTTTCTTCAAAGATAAAATTTTGTAACCTGCTATACTTTGTACAGGATGAAAATCATTGTTTAAAAAAGAATCTGCAATCACTCTCTAATTTATTAAGAGATTAAGAAGAACCAGTGGAATGATTTTTCGTGGGTGTCGCGTCAGTCATTCTAGGACAATTACAGCTTTCATGATTATCGGAAAATATTTTCTAATCAGGATTCACTTCATTGCCAAAGTAAGGTAAAAAAAAACGAATAAATTGTCAGTTGATCTCATATACTTATTGTTTTTCGAAGTCATGATTTTAAATCTCTTTGTCAGATTTAGACATTCATATTGATGCTAGGCATCTCGACGTGGTGCTGTGGAATAGGAAATTAAGAATTAAAATCAACCTTCTTCACTTTTACAAAAATTCACAATGAAGTGTGAAATCCTGGTTTTTCCGAAATAGAAAAAGGACTGACCATGTGCTTAAAGAAAAAGTCGAAAGCGGATTTCGCAAATCGATGTTAAACTAATTTTCTGACCAATGGGAGCGATAAAGGGACTTAGCGACCCAAGGTTATTTGTGCGTAAGTGAATGCAATGAATTCGACTGGTTCCGAGCTGATATCTACTGCACCACAACGAACATCCTCTTTCCAAAGTCAGTCAGTTAAGTGCCATACGTGATACACGCTTGGGCGATCATGTCTCGAAAGAGACATGATTGACTAGACAGAAGATTATCCCGCAGTAGGTTACCATTACTTTCTGCGATAGAAGGCTATAGAACCCAATCTGTTCTGTAATTTAACCCATAACTGGAGGAACGAGACGGGTTAATACCTTTCCCAAGAGTATTTGTGCGTAAGTGAATGCAAGGAATTCAACTGGAATTCGAAGTCGGCTATCCGGTTTCTCGTTCCGAGCCGATATCCACTGCACCACAACGCGCCTCCTTTCCACAGTACCAAGAGTAAAAAGAAAAAACTTACCCAAAGGAAAGTAGCGTTAGCATAAAAAAAGAAGCGATAACCGATAGGATTTAAGTTTATTTTAATGAAAAACTGTATTAAATTTTTTTAATAAACTCTAATCAACAGTAACATTGATTTTTTTTTTTTTTTTCGGTCAGTGAATGACGAATGTTTCTTTTCACATTTCATCGCCTTTATTGTCTTCAATCTTGAATCTCTGTAAGATTCACAGCGAGACTGAAAAGAAACAAAACAGAAAATTCTCTTAGAATAGTTATTTGTTTTCAACTGGTTAAACTCAATGGAACAAAAATGAATTCTCTCTACTATTTCGATTGAGTTCGCTTAATCAACAGTTAAATTATTGATTTTTCCAATGTACATATGGATTTTGCCTTCTGTAAAATAATCTCATTTAAATCAACAGTGTTGAAAACGTCCAAAAATATATTTGGCTTTAAAATACAATAAGAAACAAGAAAAGAAAGATAGAAACAGAGTTGGGTGGGGGGACTCGTTGCTGAAAATAAGAACTGAATTGTGACATTGGTTTAGCAAATTAACGAAATAGACTTTTCGCTAGCAAATTGCCTGTTTAAAATGAATGGCAATCATCTTTAATTTATTTTAAAATTCCAGTTTATAAAAATATCTGTCTCCATATTTAATTGACACTTTAAATGAAGAAACATATTCACTGAAGACAATAGTTTTTTTTTTATATTAAGGTTAGTATATATATATATATATATATATATATATATATAATATGTATAAATTTACGGATAGAAAAGTAGGCTGAAAACAGCCGCGCCTAAAAGGTACAGACAACAAAATTCAAAATCGAATATGTAGTGCAAAAATATTGAAGAAAAGGCTAAAATGACAACCACCCTCGCTACCTGGGTTTCGACCTTGAGGTTTCCTCAAATAAGTGGAAGGATTATATATTCAAATAAAACTTAAAAAATTATAGTTTAATAGGATCGTATTTAATACCAATATGATTTTTTTTGGAGGTTTTGCTTACATGCCACTTTCTGTTTGATTTTAAATGTAGATAATGTATTTCGTTGAAAATGACCACCAAGGAAGATTTTATTAATTTTATTTAATTTTTCTTGATTTTTAACTTGATTTAAAAAAAAAAATTTTTTTCTGGAGATAAGGAATATAAAATGTTCCTTAATTATGTTTCTAAGCGCTTTCAACCACTTCTCTGGCCATTTTCTAGAGTGTTATATTTCCGCTGTTCTTATTTTATCCTCATGTTTTGGCTGTAACATAATTTTTTTTTAAATACCAAAAATACACGACACCATTAATAAAATGGCATATAACAAAATATCAACATATTTTATTGCAACCAGATGCACAACAATTATAAATTTTGCTAAACGAAAAATTATTAATCATCATATTTCTGCGTAACTTCTCAAAAACATGTAAAAACTATAATATATTACAGAAAATGGAAAACCGCAAACCTTGTTGTTTCTAATCAAAATTGCCCCATCAAAGCTAAACTAATATAGTGTATGAATAATATAGTGTATGAATTTCAATGCCCAGTACAAAACTGTTTCTTGTCCAAAAATCAATTTCCTTTATTGGACACACTACCGCCTCTTTGAATAGACACCTTAATTGCATGCCACTTATCAAACCAAAGAGTAATAAAAAAAAAACACTTATTAACCCATTATTTGAAAGAATCCTTAAGAAAATTCTGGTCGAAAATACAAGAATACTATATACATCAAAATATCAAATGCCTCTCGTTATTAGAGAGACCCTATATATTAAACAGTTATCTTCTATCATCAACCTTACATTATTTAATAGTAGAAATGGTGTATTAAAAGTTTTTTTTTTTTTAATAGAAAGATACTCCCGCAATTTTTAATCGCACATGATATCTTTGAAAGAAGGCTCCGTTTTTAAAAGCAACAAACACCCTCTCCGTTACTGAAAAGTGTTAGATTGAGAGCGGGGGGACAACATTTAATCAATAGAGCTTCTTTAATGAGATGCTGACAATTATGGGATTTAAAAAGGTTTTTTGTGCTATCAACTAGAATTTTACTTATGGGTTCTGTTAGATGATGGGTTAATAAATACTTTTTAATAGCACTTTTATTCGTCAGATGACATGTAATATATCTAATACATTTTTTTAGAATGATTAAAGCACTAACCGAAAGCGCTCGGAACAATAAAAACTGGACAATTTTTATATTCAACTCTTGATAAACGGAATAATGTCAGAATGCTGGAAAAAACTCCATTGATTAAATCATTCTTATCGGCTTTATAAGTGTGTGTAGTTCGTGGTTCGCTATCTGGCCATGAGACCCGGGTACGAATCTGATCATAGCTGACAAATCGGCTATGTGACTTGATTATATCAGCCTGTAGAGGTGTCACGTCGCCCGGCACCTTTTCAAAAAGTGCATGAAAACTATACTACGGGTTAACCCAAACCTCGTGAGGGGCAATTGGATAGACGGAACTATTCGGAAACCGTTTGTGGCTGTGCTAACACGAAGTCACAAGTCATCGTGACTGAGGGCTTCAGCATGGTGGGCTTGTTTTAAAAAAATTGATTTCGCCAGATTAAGCGTCTTCTCCCTAAAAACTAAGGTACAATCGGCTCCGTGGATTAAGCGGGCGTCCGTAATAGGGTGTGGCTAGCTGCTCTGGCAGACGGGTTGGCTTAGAAACGAGTTAAGTGCCATACACGACATACACGAAAGATTCTCGCGCAGTAGGTTGTCAACAGAGGCTAGAGAACCCAATGTACTGCAATTTAACCCATAGCTGGAGGAATAAGCGACGGATTCATACCTTTCCCAAGGATATTTACGCGGATGTGAATGCAACGAATTCAACTAGAATTCGAAATCTGCTATCCGATTTCTCGTTCCGATATCCACCGCACCACAACGCACATAGCCAGTCATTTAAATATATCTGGTCATATGCATACTGTGAGGTCGACAAAACTTACATAGTTTCCTATTAGAGAATTAAAAAAATACTTGCAGTTGTTTGACGACATTAGTTTCCATTATTGCTTCCCTTACTATGAGGAAACAGAAACCGGATGATGAGAAGATTACGTTCATAAAACGACGAGAGACTAGTTAATGTTAATTAATACTTTCACCATATTTTCTGTAGATGTGAGAGTTTCGTGGGCTAAATTTTTTTTTTTTTTTTTTTTTTTATAATCATATCGCCCCAAGCAAGGCGTTTTACTACCACTGTTTTGCAGGGGGTTACATAGGAGGTAAGTTATGAGAAAGTGTAACAAGTTATAGGGGTTGTCAGGGAGTGGGTAAGAGAAGGGTGTCAATACTGATGAGAATAGTGAATGAAGAAAGGAACATGAGAGAGAGGATGCAGGTTAGTGAGATAGATGACTATTGACTTTACATTTAAATTCTTGGAGATTATAGCTGTCGGGGAAGCAAGTAAATGGAAGGGGATTTCACAGGCGGGAAGTGCGAGAAAAGAAGCTGAGGAGTAGAATTTGCGTTTACAATTTATTGGCTTCACAATAAAAGGGTGGGACCTGGTTGCTAATCTTGTGGCTCGAGTAAATTTATATATAGAAATGAAAAGATTTCTGGCATCAATTTGAATTTTATTCATTTTTTTTTTATTACTGACTTTTAAGTTTACCTTTTGATTTTTAAGGGGTTGGATGTTATATGCTGATGTTTTTCTTGGGTTCCTTTCTTCTTCTTCTATGTGACTTGTCCTTTCAGGACGTAGGCGATCATGGCTTTCCACGTTTCTCTATCCCTGGTGGCTCTCAGCAAGCTAACACCACACGACCCCATTCTGTCATATTCCTGCTCAGGCCCTTCAAATATGTCATTCGCTGCTTTCCTCTGTCTCTTTTTTCCTCTGTCTGGTCTGTTAGTCTCAGGTTCTTCAAGCCCTTCTTCCTCATTGCATGTCCCAGGAACTTTGTCTCTTTTTGATGTTGAGCATTAATTTCCTTTCCGTTTCCATCCTTTCTGAAACCTTATCATTGCTCACATGCTTGGTCCATGATATCCACAGCATCCGTTTGTAGAACTACATTTCAGTTGCTTCAAGTTTTTCCTTCTTCTTTGATGATATTTTCCAGCATTCACGGTCATATTGAAGAACTGACATCATAGCAATCCAGTACTCTTTTCTTTGTTTCTAGGGAAAGTTTCTTGTCTCTTAATACTTTACTCAGCTTCTGGAATGCGTCCTTCGCCATGCCAATTAGCCTTCGGATCTTTGTGTCGCACCTTCTGTCTTCTGTTAGAACACTTCCTTGGTATTTAAATTTTTGTACCTGCTTGATTTTAGTATACCCCACCTGTATTTGGCATTTTGGGTTGCTCTTTTTGCTGATGACCATGCATTTGATTTTCTTGCAGTTTACTTGTAGTCCTTTTTTTGTCACTCTCTTCTGCTACCTTCTGTAGGAGGTCTTGTAGTTTCCTTTCAGTGTCTGTAATCAGCACTGTATCATCTGTGTACCTTATGTTGTTCAGATTGTGAACTCCGATGACAAATCCTAGCATAACATCTAGGGTTCTCAAAATAGTCTCGCTGTACAACAGATCCGGTGAAAAGGCACATCCTTGTCCTACGCCCCTTTCTATCTTTGTATATCTGCTGAATTCTTTACCTGTCCGTATGCAGGCAGTTTGCTGCCAGTAGAGAATCCTTATTACATTTATGTATTGTTTCCTTTAGTCCATTTTTATCTAGATATCTACATCTCCTGATGACTCTGTATCTCTGTTTTTCTATTCATATCTATCAGTCTATAAAAATGTTGCTCTGTTTCGGTTACTTCCGCCTGTCTTTGCTTCCTGTCTCCTTGGTGCCCGTCTTTGCTCCTGTCTCTTGGTGCCCGTCTTTGCTCCTGTCTCTTGGTGCCCGTCTTTGCTCCTGTCTCTTGGTGCCCGTCTTTGCTCCTGTCTCTTGGTGCCCGTCTTTGCTCCTGTCTCTTGGTGCCCGTCTTTGCTCCTGTCTCTTGGTGCCCGTCTTTTGCTCCTGTCTCTTGGTGCCCGTCTTTTCTCCTGTCTCTTGGTGCCCGTCTTTGCCCCTGTCTCTTGGTGCCCGTCTTTGCCCCTGTCTCTTCATCTTGCTCTATTCAACTCCTATTTTTCTACCTGTTTCGATCTATCAAGTTTATATATGTCAGTATGTTCAAATTTTCTGTCTCTGAGAATCAAATAACACAATTTACTTTTCTCCATACCGCATTCGCTGATGAAGATTTAATAAAAACGTTAGATTTATGTATGTTTCCTATTTTTCTTTATCGTATCTCTCACTTTTATTTATATGCAATCGATCGTTAATTTATATCTTCTATCGTCTTTTGTACGCAAACTACACAACAATACTGAGATATAAAAATCCAATCACTGCTCTCCACTCTTCAGCTCAACCCGAATTGTCTGTCAGCGCGTTGGGTGTTACTTTTTATCTCCTGCTCAATAAGGTAAACGAGCGGCCGAATATCGGTGCATATTGAAAAGGGGTCGGTGATCGATTTTCTGGCTTGTGTAGATAGGGGAACAGAAGAGAACTGTAATTGAACAGAACTGAGATGTATTCACACCTAACGATCCGCTATTCAGAAATTGAGGTGATTCATTAATCAGCGGGGGAGTGCACACACACACACACACACACACACACACACACACACACTCTCTCTCTCTCTCTGTCTCTAAAATCGCCCTCCTCCTCTTTCTCTCTCTCATATATAAATAAAATCTCTCCTATTCAATAATCTATCTATCTATCTATCTATCTATCTGTAATCACGAAGGGCTTACAGTTAAACAAAGCCTGTGGTCGAGCGATCTAAGACACGTTAGATCAATTGATGGTGTTCGCTAGGGGATGCAGGTTCGAATCTTTGAGGAGGACGCATGTTTTCTTAACAATATTGCTCGATTATTCAGGCCGGTAGATATAAATAAATATACTGCTTAATTAAACACACACACAACAGTATCTGCTCAGATCGATTTAAAATAATGTTTAAACAAATAAATATATAATCTTTCTCTCTCATTATATATATATATATATATATATATATATATATATATATATATACATACAATCTCTCGCCGTCTGATCCAGTCTTCTCCCTAGATATCTGCCAGCCTCGCCAACATTTTTATAATATTGGCGTAGACGTCTACTAATTTTCCTCTCTTGACATTTTCATCAGCTTCAAAGGGCCCTTCAGTGACAGCTTTATTCAGTCTGGTCTATGTTGGTAAACAAAAGTACAAAACACTGTCGCATACGGCGGTGCTACACCCGATGGAACGGACGCCTTTCTCGTACCTGACCGGATAAACAAACGGCAACCCCGGCAGTTGCCGACAAACGACTCTGGC
The DNA here is from genome assembly GCA_037127315.1 of Ascarosepion bandense. NCBI lineage: Eukaryota > Metazoa > Mollusca > Cephalopoda > Sepiida > Sepiidae > Ascarosepion > Ascarosepion bandense. The sequence continues at coordinate 3,069,201 of JBBBDQ010001417.1, forward strand.
GTCCTCTTTTTTATAGTCCTCGGTCGAGTCCATTATGGTGCTCCAAGGTGTGCCCGGTGAATGCGCGTACACGCAGTTAGAAGACGCTTCCGCGCATGCTCGCCACAGTCTATATCACGTCCTCGTTCATATGGTCCTCATCTCTCATTTTAAAGTAGAGGAAAAGCTCATCACAATGCAGAAAAAGTGGAAAGAAACTAGCAAGATATGTATATAAAATGCCCCCCTCTCTCTCTCTTAAACACACGCATAATGATTAAATAAGAAACAAGTTGTCAAATCCTCATAAATATTCAGCTTTATCAGATTATTAAAAAATTCTAATATAAATGAATAGTGAAACATCAAATTTATAAAGGTTTTTGTACTTGTTTCCTACTAATTCATATTGTCAGATCTAAGGCATCTTATCATTTAATAAATAATGTGATGGGGGAAACATAAGAAATAGCTGTTAAAATGTTGGCTATAGTTTTCGCTAATATCTGGAGCTGACTGTCAACACGAGATCAAATAAGTTTGTATGTTTTGGGTAGATCACAACCTTGTTTCTCGGTTTGCCCCAAATCCATAGTTCATACAAGAATTCACAATTTACCGTGTTCGGGATTAGTAGCGCGCTTTATAGATTAGCTTAATCTCTAGCGAATATTTTGACCCCAGTTTTGGAAAAATTGACCCGTCACATATGAAAAGCTCTTTCACGAGGCTAAGGAATATTTGGATGCCTTCGCTTCTGTGTGCATGAATATCTGGCATACGAAGTGTTTATGTCAGTATATTTTGTGTGAGGGTCTGTGCGTACAGAAACAACGCCAAATCTTACTGTAGGTGGCCATCCACCCTTTCCCTTGACTCCTCTTTCACGCGCACACACACATTTATATATAATTTAAAAAATCGTGGTGAAAGTTTATATATATATATATATATATATATATATATATATATAGTATAATAAAAACCGTTGTATATATATATATATATATATATATATATGTCCTGTCACGCCCATAGAGAGAGAAACAGTAGCGAGGCAGCGTCGTCTCCGTTTATTCTCTTTACTACCAGTCATCAAACTTCTTGCTGCGAGTTCGCTCTTTAACAGTGCCTTATTTTATTTTTTTACAATAATTATGTCAAGTAGTAAAGTTACTCTCTCTTGTAATAAAACTTGGTACCTCCACTAAGTCACTGTAAAACAGCATAGTATAAAAATTAAATGCCCCCAAAAAGTTTTTTTTCTATCAATTATGAATTATGATGAAAAGGAAAGATCAAAGTATTTTTATTTAAAAAAAAACAAAAAAAAACTGAATCCTTTCTAACACATTCGAAATTTTGGTAAAAATTCTTGTTTTGATTTTCGTCAGCGGGTGAACAAATCGTTACCAGAGTTTACAATGGCTAATGTAATATAACGTAACTCAGGTTCTTACGGTGGAAACACACTAATTTGGAGATTCTTTTCTTTGTTTTGTTTTATAATCATATCGCACCAAGCAAGGCATTTTACTGCCACTGTTTTGCAGGAGTTATGAAAAAGAGTGACAGGTAATAGGGGGTGTCAGGAAGTAGGTAAGAGAAGTATGAGAATACTGATGAGAGTGGAGTGGACGAAGAAAGGAGCATGAAAGAGAGGATGCAGGTTAGTGAGATAGGAGATGACTATTGACTTTACATTTAAATTATTGGAGATTGTAGCTTTCGGGGAAGCAAGTAAATGGAAGGGAATTCCACAGGCGGGAAATGCGAGAAAAGAAGCTGAGGAGTAAAATTTGCGTTTACAATTTATTGGTTTCACGGTAAAAGAGTGGGACCTAGTTGCTAATCTTGTGGCTCGAGTGAACTTATATACAGGGGGCACGTTTTAGTTTCGTTGTGATGTACTGGCTGACGTCTACCATAAAAAATGGATATTTAGAAGAGCACTGCTTCCATGGCCTGCACATTCCCCTGATCTCAATCCTTTAGATTTTTATCTCTGGGGCTACCTAACACAATTGATTTAAGCAGCACACATTAATAATACCGTGATTTCATAGGGGCCTGTAAAAGCATTCAACACTGTGTGGGAGTATTTGAAAGGGTCTGCCAGTCAATGAGCCCATCTGTGCATGCATGTTCAGAAGCGACCAGAGAACAGTTTTAACATTTGTTATGAATTGCTGTGTTGAGGTACATTTCAAGCATTAGCGCAAGTCTAGTTGCCCTAGCATGTCCAACATCTGATAGTACCACATGGAGTATACTTCAAGAGTACTTCCTCTATCCAAATCATTTGCCATGTGATCACTCACCACGGGAGAACTTTAGCCAATGGTTTATTGCACACTCTTGATCCATTGTTTGTCTCTCCAGTTTTCCTTATGGATGGAACAACATTTGGAAGAGATGGAATAATAAATTTATACAACCAACATTTGTGAGCGTATATGAATCCCTCATAATACAATACAGGCTAAACATCCGCATCTGTTTACGATTAATGTGTGGGCTAGTAGTAGAGCTCCGTCTGTTCTCAAAGCACGTCTTACAGGAGTTGTCTACAGGAACATTATTTCAAACACATTTCCAGAACTGCTAGAGGATGTACTCCTGGTAAAACGTATGTGGTTCATATATGATGGGGCTCGCGATGTGCTGCATGACATCTACCATGAAAAATGGATAGGTAGGGTAGAACAGGTTGCATGGCTTAGACCTTTCCCGACCTCATTCCTTTGAAGTTTTTATCTATAGGGCCAGTTAAACAATTGGTTTATGCAGCAGACATTAATAATACTGAGACACCTGATCAGCGTGTCATGGGGCCCTGTAAAAGCTTTCGATGCCGTTTGGGCGTATTAGAAAGGGTCGGACAGTCAGTGATCCGACGGATGTATGCGTGTTTAGACGCAAGCAGATGACATTTTGAACATTTGTCATAAGTTGCACTGTCGAGGTACAACGATGACCTTTTAGAGATATGTTTACAATTTTCAGGAACCAGCTCCATTAAAAATTGTAAAAAGTATTTTTGATGCGCTCTGTTTAATCATATGTATGTCGTATTCAAACAACCGTGTAGACCAGGGATATATTGCAATTTATTGATGGATTTTATCGAACGTTTGTAATTTCTGAAAACGACTGAACGCAATGTCTACGTAAAAGCTTTTATCCTTCAAAACATTTTCTATTTTCTAAAATACATTACTTCGACTCATCAGAGCACTGTCTCTCTCATTCTCTAACTCTATCGCTTTTTTTTTTCTCTCACGCATCTAGAATATCGGAAATATTTTTCAAACTATTTTTGTTAATAATCCAATATTCGATAAAATGCATCAATAATATTTGCGTAGTTAGGTTTTTGTTAAAACCTTCCGTTTCATTAACTCTTTCAGATTGACAAAAAAAAACAAAAAACAAACTCAAGATAATTTATTCCAGTGAAGAAATATAAGAGAATTTGTGCAACCTCGAAAAGTATTGGTTTTGTTTCGAAAGTCAAAGTTAATAATACTCGACAATGACTTAATAAATTTAAATAAAATTACTGATATTTTTTAAAAATAATTTCACCCCATTCAAGGTAATGATACAACTAAGATGCAAGAAGTCACTAGTATGAAGGAATAGGAGAAAAAGAAAAAAAATGAAGGGAAGAAGGACAATAAAAAACAGGAATTATGAAGACAAACAGGAATAGCAACTCAGTGAAACCGAAACAAACAATAAAAAAGATACAAAATGTTACTGCTTGGTTGAAATCCCACTGAAAAGGCTTCCTTCATTAGAAAATTGTGAACTACCAGAAGGGCAAAACCCGACAGAAAAGCGAACAACAGATACTACACTCTACTCCAATATTCAACTCCTTCGGCACGAAGTGGTCGTGGGGGGTGTTAGAATGTAACACATGGTAAGTGTGACGTGCGAAGGGATATGCGTACGTGCAGGCATGGATTGCAATTGCAAAATGTAATCCACCTCTTGTTCGACGGGCCTCCCTTCAAAAATAATAATTGAAATGCACTGAAAACACTAAGATTTTGGTTAATTTTACGATACATGAATCTTTTGCAGGTCATTTAATGCTGAATTTTGCCGTTTTGTTATGTAGATAGATATTTATTTTACGCGAGAGTTAAAAAGATGAAGGCCGACATAGGGTTGGATTTGCACGTAAAAGTCAACCAATGATAGTCGTAAGTGCATTAAACATGGGCTTACATCTTTGCATAGAAATACAATCGGCCTATTCTTGACCCCAATCAATCAGGCGATTATCAATATTGTATAGACAGACTAACAAAGATGGGTGAATATACATCTAACTTCGTTGGCAGATAGGAAATTCGTTCGAATGAACCAAAATGCAAGGATTACACATAGAAAATCCAGACATACGTTTGTAGACGTCGGAAATAACGGGGAAGTTTAATCTTTTATCTCTGTTCGTTTCACTCTCTCTGTCTCTCTCCTTCAGTCTGTCTCTCTGTCTCTCTCCTTCAGTTTGTCTCTCTCCTTCACTCTGTGCTCTCTCCTTCACTCTGTGCTCTCTGTGCTCTCTCCTTCACTCTGTGCTCTCTGTGCTCTCTCCTTCACTCTGTGCTCTCTGTGCTCTCTCCTTCACTCTGTGCTCTCTGTGCTCTCTCCTTCACTCTGTGCTCTCTGTGCTCTCTCCTTCACTCTGTGCTCTCTGTGCTCTCTCCTTCACTCTGTGCTCTCTGTGCTCTCTCCTTCACTCTGTGCTCTCTGTCTCTCTCCTTCACTCTGTGCTCTCTGTCTCTCTCCTTCACTCTGTGCTCTCTCCTTCACTCTGTGCTCTCTGTCTCTCTCCTTCACTCTGTGCTCTCTGTCTCTCTCCTTCACTCTGTGCTCTCTGTCTCTCTCCTTCACTCTGTGCTCTCTGTCTCTCTCCTTCACTCTGTGCTCTCCTCTCTTTCCTTCTCTCTTGCTCTCCTCTCTTTCCTTCTCACTGTCAGACATATAGGCAGTCTGACAGACATATGTGTTTATCTGTCTATTCATCATTCAGTCTCTCTGCACGTGTCTATCCATCTATCTATTTATCCTTATGTCTGCCTATCTGTCTACGTGTCTCTCTATTTTCTTTTTTCAAATACATATATGAGATAAAATCCGAACAAAATAATAAGCTATTGGGCAAATCACTGGAAATAATAAGCTTATTTCTCGCAAAATATGTGACGTTTTATAAATTCAGGCAAGTGCTAATTTTTTATTGTTTTTTTTTACTGAATCCGCAGGGGTTCGGATAGTACATTTTGAGTTGCGGACCACTGAGTCATACCGATTCTTGGATTAATGCAATCTGTTTTTTATTATTAATTCTATGCCCCTATTCATGCACACACGTACACACAATCAAATGTAACTTCGAACATGGATATTATTTATCAGTAATCTGACACTGATAACACAGACACGTATATCTACGCAGATATGCACGGTGGAAAATAAAGAGACATATATGTCGTTTTTTAATGGGCGAGTCGTGGAGTCAGTAAGTTGAACTCCATTACAAATACTACCGAATAGCGTGCTAAATTCTCATTGGGTACTCTGTGTAACTTAGTCTCACGACGAATCTAATATTTAAAAATCCCAATCCGAAATACATCGTCCGGTTCACTATCCTCTCCAGTCTTTTTAATTAGAGTAGAGTTGTTCCCTCTTTAGGTTTAGGTTTCTGGTTCCTTCTAAAGTGTGCTTTGTTCCTTCCTTCGCCAAATTCACACATTAACCCTATACTTTGTGTAGCTCTTGGTCCTTGTGTTGATCGAACATCAGTAAAAAAAAAAAAGATAACATTAGATTGGTTTGTTTTACACCGTGTCATCTCTTATTGGGTTATTTAATGTCGTACTTTGTGTGAAAGACTCAGATCGAGTCGCTACTCGATCTTAATGGCCAGCCTAATTGTCAACGTTACTTTGTATCTCGTCTCTGTGCAGTACCTTTTTCAGGGCGTGAGGGATCATGGCTCTCCACAATTTTCTATTATTTGTAGCGCTTGGTAAATTTTGTCTTTTTTTATCTCCTACTTCTTCTGTCAACCATTTTCAGAAGATCGTTAGGTAAGTTGCGCGCTGTTTTACTATGTCACTCTTGCCTTCAATATATCCCTGCGGGCTTCAATTTTTTCAAGCCCTCTTGCATGATTATGCTTCCTAGAAATTTAAGCTCTCTGTCGTTAAAGATAAGTATTCAGTTTGTTTCAGTTGTCTCGAAAACTGTGTCGTTGCTCAGATGTTCAGTCCATAGCATTCTCAGCATCCTCCTGTGTAACAGTATTTCATTTGGTTCAAGTCTCTTTTTTTTACCAATGGTAAGAATGTCCAGCATTCATATCGTAGGATCGATGTTACATAATATAAATCTAAACTTATTTATAAATGGAACTTTGTCGGTGTATATCAGTTACCTATAGACTCCGAAACGGCTGAACCAATTTTCTTGAAAAATTTACACAGTTGTACTATAAGCGGCTGCGAGTGTTCTTAGCTAGGTTTTGTGTCGAGGTACCCCCGATAAATATCGAAAATCGAAATCGAAAAAAATCGGGTTATAGAAGTCGTCGTCTGATTTTAATAAAATTTGATACACTCATAGACAAAGACATAAGAAACGATATTCAGAAGTTTCAAGGTTGCAGTTCTTACAATAGTGCAGAAAATTTGATATCGATACCAGGAAACTAAAATTTGATTTACATCCATTCATTTTTCTTTCAGTCTACGGTTTCACTTTAACTGGAAACAACTATTGCTTTTTAGTCTTTCGTACCAACGTCCAAAGAGTCTGAGCTCCAGGACCATGGATTAGTTTTAAAGCTTTCATTACAGCCGAGAAACGCCGGGCTATACTGCTAGTTATACTATAAAAGTTTTTTATATTTTCATTGTTTTGTTTCTTAATACTTTGCTTATCTTTTGGATGTCGTCTTTCGTTATCCCAATGCCTCTTCGGATTTCGGTGTCACACATTCCGGAGTCTGTTAAAAACCCTCCCAAGATATTTAAATTGTACTTGCTTGATTTTGGTATCCCCAATTAGTAATTTGCATCTTGGGTTGTTCCTTTTCGCTAACAATCATGCATTCTGTCTTGTAATTGATATTTCGCTTTCTTTAACTATGTTCTAAAAAAGTTCATTTGTCGTCTGCATATCTAATGGGGTTAAGATTGTATCCGCCAATAACGAATCCTGGTAGTACTTATGATTTTCTCAGAATTGATTTATTCTATAGTTTGAATAATTTCCATCCATGGTATTCTCAGCATCCGTCTGTAGAACCACACTTCTCTTGCTTCATCTCTTCATGTGTGAGGTGATTGTCTAGCATTCACTACCACACAGAAGGACTGATATTACGTAACGGTTCAGTAATCTTTTCTTTGTTTGTAATGAAATTTTCTTGTTTCTTAATATTCTGTGGATGGTGTAATGGCTAACGCGTCGGAATCGGAAATAAGAGAGCCGGGTTTCAATTCCAATCGAATTCGTTATATTAACTTATGTTCAAATAATGAAACCCGGTCTTCTTCCCACCAACTATGGGTTAATTAGTAGAACTTGTACCCGTAAATCTTTGTAAGAACTTTTTGGAGATAATCTAAAATTATTTTTTGGCTTTAAATAACTTGCAAAAGGTAAAAAAAACATCCATCAGTCTCCTTAGAAAAATACTTATATAGGAAAAACATTATACAGATTGCGCTGAGGGTATGGCATTAGTGGCAATGGTGAGTTCATCTAACTAATGTTTAATGTAGTGTAGGAGGTATTTCTGCCGCACATGTATATACAGGCAGTTTTTTTTTTTTTTATTCGCGGTTATTTTCAATCTTTATACATTTTTATACACATGCATGTATTGTAGTATCAAGAAGCTTGAAATTCGTGACTATATTGCATTCTGTTTCTCGAAATAATCGATTTTTTTAAAAAGCAACTGACAAGCCTTTCGCTAACATAACCGCAGAGGGGCATCTGCCCACGTTTACAACTTAATGTAACGATTTTTTAAATTTTTTGTTTGAATCCTTATATTTGTAATTATTCTCGTAAACCGTTTTTTTCTTTTTTTTTTCTGTGAACAAATTTGTTTTCACATTTACTTAGATCATTGCTTATTTAGAACGTGATTTTTAGGATTTCGAGACTGCAAGTATAAATCTTTTTTTTTTCGCTCCGGTATTCCAAAAATGCAAATACTTTTCATGAAATTCTTTTGTTTTTATATAACCTTAACCTCATTTCTCTATAAAAAGCAGAAACCGGGAATAGATTCGATGTTTAGAAACTGATTATGATGACTTTTATTTAAAGTTGAATAAGCCTTTTTTTTTTTTATTTCTGAATTTCTGCAATAAGAAGTCATCATTATTTTCATTGGGACTAACGTCACCATCTTCGTTATCACATTGCGGTTGTGTTTGCTTTCAGCCTTCTACGGAGAATAAACCCTTTATTTAATCAATGGCGGCAGATCGTTCTCATTTCGCTGTCCATGTCTAAAGACATTTCACCTTTTTTAAACTATTACTGATCGGTTATTGCTCGTCTCTTCCTGTTTCCGTTTCGCCTGTACGAGCCATTTGATAAATTGAACTCACATTTACCAAATTCACGAACCAGCACTTTAATCTTCCAAGTTATTGTCTTAAACCAGAATTTAGAACCTTGGGCATAATGCTCTTTTTGTTTCAGCTCTAGTAGATTTATTTGTTTGTTTGTTTAGCGGCATATCAACGTCTTATGGGTCATTTAATACCGAAATTTAATTTTATTGTGAACGTAAGTAATTTATTTAAAAAACATTTCTTCGAATTTGTTTTTTAAAATATCAGTTTATCAAGTGCCATATGTAATTCACATTTGGGCCTGGGCAGAAGATTTTCTCGCACTAGGTTGCAATTTGGTTGCCAACCAAGGCTGTAAAACCCAATCTGTCCTGTTTTTTAACCCATAGATTGATAGAGATGGATTAATACTTTTCCCAAGGTTATTTGTGCGTAAGTGAATGCAACGAATTTAACAGGAATTCGAACTCGGCTCTCCGATTTCTCGCTCCAAGATGATATCCACTGCACCACAACTTTTTCTTTTTTTACATTAATGAATTGTTGGTATTTTCACTATAAAAATGTTTATACTTTCACAGTGTTTTGATTCCAGTTTAGGGGTTAACTATTTGCCCTTAGCTGGGAATCGAACAAGTGCAACTAACCCGAGTCAGAGTGGACTTGGGAATAGCAGCAATTAAGAGGTCGTTCCACGCTCCTCAAGAACTCCTGATCAGAGACCTTGCTGTCGGATGTAATTTATTGTCATACCCAGATCTCTCCGCAGTAGAAGGGGTATAATCTTAATTCAAATGTACAGTTCTTATTCAATTGTCTATTTTTTCAAAATTGATTCCTTCTCTTGTAAGTTAGTAAAGCCACGAAGACACAAGGAGGTTACTGGGTGTAGAAGACTTAAAAATAGAAACAAAGTTAAGGAACGAGAACAAAAGAGTAATAGAGAGAACACAAGATAGTGATTGACATTGCATTTAAATTTTTGAAGATTAAAATTGGAAAGTTTGGAGTCGGAAAGGAGTTTCACAAACTTAATATCCTAGAAAAGAAACTGTTAGCATAGAACTTACTGTTACATCTAGCTAACTTAACGTACGAAAGGATCTGGAGGAGTGGCCGTTTAGGATTACTTTCAATTCATGATTTGTGAGGAAACTGGATCATTTTTCCAGAGACACCGTAACTTTTCAGCTTGTGGAAAAAACCTGTGTGCATATCGTTGTAAAAAAAAAACAAACTTTCAAGATGTCCAAAGCTACAGCTGAGATTCACCATTTGAATCTAAAGCTTGATAGACTCTTTCTGCAATTATCACCAATAAACCAGCAGTTGATCTGGAGAAACGAAAATCATGCTACTTCTTTGAAAATGGCTCTGTGATGTGAGAGGCTTAATCAATTCAGCATTGGTTAGGGCCTTATGATTTTTCCCAAAGAGATAGAAGGCTAACAGGTCAATAGTTGGAAGGATCAGACGGTTAACCTGAGCTCTTAAAAACTAAAACAACAGATGAAGACTTCAAGCGGGCAGAAAAGCAAGAGCACAACAGTTTAGAGAGAACAGGAGCCAATCCAGGGAACACAAATAATAATAAATATTATAGGGATACAGATTCACATGCTTTGTAAGAATTCAGATTAGAGATATATAGCAAAATTATAGAAGGTTTTATATGCATATGTAGCAAAAAAACAAAAAACAAAACAAAACAAAAACGGCGAATTACCTCGTCAAATCAAGCGACAGCATGTCGCGTGTATTATAAAATTAGTAGCACAAAAAGAGTTGCTATTAGTATCAGAAATTATGCTAATAAGACTTTTTTTTTCTTGTTTGGCGTGGCCAATCCGAAAAATCTCTTGGGAAATAAAAGACATTGCTTTTTTTTTTCCACTGGAGTGGGATTTTGAGAGCTTAGTGAGCGAAAGTGTGTTTCTTCTGTTGCGAGGGGAAGATTGGATTTCTGTTCTCATTTTCGTTACTACGTTGCCTGCTGGACTGTTCATAAGTTTGCAACCGGATTTCTTACAGCATATAATACAGAGAAATTACACTTATTTAATACAATATTACAGATCCGCCATTAATCACGAGAGTCAAATCTTTCAGATGCAATACCCTGCCTCATTCTTTCTGCAAACAAGAAGTTAGCTCCTTTGAGGGCTCGTTTAGATGAAATGCGAGCGCAAAGGAATAGGCGTCCGTTGTGACGGGACATGAGACACTGGTGTGTGTATATATATATATAAATATCATTCTACTCCAAACAAGGCAGGGCAGCCACTAGGGCGAAGAGGGTTACAGTGAGACACAAGACTGGATACAGGTGGTACTAAAAAAAAGATAAAAGATTAACGGGCTTCAAGAAGATAGAAGACGGCAGTTGATGTTGCATTTACGTGTTTGGAGATTCTAGGGAGTTACGTTGTGGTGCAGCGATCATCGGCTCGGAACGAGAAATCGGAGAACCGAGTTCAAATTACAGTCGAATTCGTTGCATTCACTTACGCGCAAATAACCTTGGGAAAAGTATTAATCCGTCTCTATCAAACTATGGGTTAAATAACAGGACAGATTGGTTGCCAACCAAGGTTGTAGAACCCAATCTTTCGAAGAAAGTAATCGCAACCTAGTGCGAGAAAATCTTCTGCCCAGTCAGTTATGTCTCTTTCGAGACATGATCGCCAAAGTGTGTGTCAAATATGGCACTTAACTGAGTTATCGGGGAAGCATATAAACGAGAGGGAGTTTCACAAGTGGGAAGTGCGAGAAAAACTGTTATAGTATAAGTGACTATTACATTTAACTATTTCAACGGTAAAAGAGTGCAACCTAGATGCTAGTCGAGAAGCACGCGTAAATTCATGTGGTCGGGGTACCAGGTAGTTAAAAAGCTCATCAGAGCAGATGCTATGAAAATGTTTGTAGAAAATACAAGAAAGCATTTTATATCGGTGAGAAAGTGTCTGGAGCCGAGGTACTAGGTCAGGGCCTATTATATTGTAGATGCTTCTTTATATTTTCTCAAGAACCTTGAAATGAGTTGCATTAACACTAGATACGCGACAGCTTAATATTTTATATCTTTGCAGCCAAGTCGCCATATTCGGAGCGACATGACCAAGAATATCGCTCTATCGTCCAGACGAACAAACGTGCAGCAGTTGCTTTCACTAACCAAACTCTGCATTGTGTAAAAAATGTTCACATCGAATTTAAACACATTTTAGTCTGATTCCTAGCTGCCCGTGTCAAAGATCGACATCATGAGAATTTCAACTCTGTTATCAGCGTCAGAGGTATCTTCATTTTCTATATCAATATCATATCCTTCTTTTGCAAAAAAAGGATGTCATCTTCACTTTTGTCAAGTGCGTTTCTGATGAAGTATTTCTTTGGATTATTTTGACAGGATGGCTTCATAGATTCCCTGACAAGATTTCAATATTAATCTACATATAACGTTGTATTGTTGCGGAAATAAGTCGATGCATTTATTTTAAAGTTTTTGTAAATTTTGTATTTCAAAACATAAACTAAACTATACGAATTTTTATTTTTACTCGTTATGTGTGTTGTGGTACACTGGATATCGGCTCGGAACGAGAAACCGGGAGCCGAGTTCGAATTCCAGCTGAATCCATTGTATTCACTTACGCGCAAATACCCTTGGGAAAGGTATTAATCCGTCTCTTCCTTCCAGTTATGGGTTAAATAGCAGGACAGATTGGGTTCTATAGCCTTGGTCGGCAACCATTCTACCGCAGAAAGCAATGGCAACCTACTGCGGGGTAATCTTCTGCCCAGTCAGTCGTGTCTCTTTCGAGACATGATCGCCCAAGCGTGTATCACGTATGGCACTTAACTGACTGACTCGATACGGAACGGATAAAAATGAAGTCCAAACGGCTAAATAACCTTACTTCTCTGTTAAAATTATAACGTCAAACTCCCCTGAACTCTTACTGCTCTTTCTTGAGGGTTCATAGTGCTCCCAATAAGTGTTATTGCCCACGTTTAGAACCACTGTGTAAGAGTAGTTTTAAAACATTACACTATTTACATTGTTTAAACTGATGACCTCATCTTTGTCGTATTCATGACGCTTAGGCCTTCTTACGTTCCGGCCTTCTTCAGGGAATGTCTCTATTTCTGAGATGAGATATGGTAACTATTTACATTATTTGGACTGTTGCCATCATCTTTATCATATTCCCGAAATTTCGGCCGTTGTCCGGGTGATATCAGTTTGCACTTTAAACCTAACTCTTTATTTACTCAACATGGGTAGATTGTTCTAATTAGAACATGTAACGACTAAAACGCCGTGAATATAGCAATAAAGATGAAGACAATAGCTCGAATGATGTAAATCGTGCAAATAGTTACAATAACTCGTTTAAGAAAATAGACAGATAGCTTAAGCTATATAAATACTTTATACAAAAGGAGAGATTGGTTTGGCCGCTTCCCATCGATAAATATTGCAAGTAAGACCCTCTAGCTATCTACCCTTTCACATTACCTGTTGTATTCATATTATATTATTCACACACACACACACACACATATATATATATATATATATATATATATATATATAGGAAGACAATAGGAAAGCTATATTTTTCTTGCTTACGCGCTTCGTCCTGTGGTAGACTTCACCAGGGCAAAGAGATGAAATGAATTTTATCTTAAATAAAGTATATATTTATTTTTTTTTAATCGTATCACCCCGAGCAAGGCGGTAACGCCACTGATGTGCAGGGAGATACGTAATAGTGAAAAGATTGGAAAAGAGAAAGCCGGAAACCACATCCTAAACAGGGAACAAGGGATGAGCCTCTTAACCTGTTCAATAGACGTGGGTGGAGTGTGAACCGGGTGATAGATAGATCTATCTACTCCAATTGAAAAAAAATCAAAGTGAGAAGATTTGAAAAGAAAAAGCCGGAAACCACATCCTAAACAGGGAACAAGGGATGAGCCTCTTCACCTGTTCAATAGACGTGGGTGGAGTATGAACCGGGCGATAGTTCAGTCTATCTACTCCAATTGAAAAAAAAAAACAAAGTGAGAAGATTGGAAAAGAGAAAGCCGGAAACCACATCCTAAACAGGGAACAAGGGATGAGCCTCTTAACCTGTTCAATAGACGTGGGTGGAGTGTGAACCGGGCGATAGAAGATCTAAAAGCAATAGGGAACACCTCAAACTTCTCACAGCAGAAGAAATCTATGTAGAAGTTCACAATCCAAAACATTTCTCAAAACTTGATGCTTCTAACAGATATTGACAAATTCCAATTGATTAAAGAAACTTCTTGTTTTCTAAATTTTAACCCACCCTTTTGTAGATATTGATTCACTAGACTATAAACAAAAATTGTTAGTTACTAGAAAAACGGTCATAAATAAGTCATAAGATTAATTTAAATTATTAAACATAATGTGAAAGTATGGTTTCTATTAGAAAAATGACATTAGGGGAAAAACATGCGTAGGTTAATATTTGATGGCGGCTCTCTCGAGAATTTTCCTTCTGAGTAAATTTTCTCTTTAGATGCCTATGGCATTTCTTAGGTCGAAACCGTGATCTAGAAGATAATTTACTCAGAAGGATCCAATATTAACCTATGTTCCGGATTTTTCCAATCTCACTTTTCCTAATAGAAACAACACATTCGCAAGCAAATATATGCAACAAACATAAAAAAATCCAAAGAAAACAGTTAATTTCTATGATTTTAACATAAAACAACATTATGCCGCCCATAAAAAACAAGAAAACATTCTTTTCAAATATGAACTATGACGATTTTTAAATGTTTAATAATTTCAGTTAATCATTTCTTCTTGTAGCTTCCAGTTCTTGTTTATAGAAACTTTATTTAAAATAAAATTAATTTCATCTGCTTGCTTTGATAAATTCAATTACAGGACAAAACGCATAGGCGAGAATATAGCTCCGACACCAATGTTAGAAAAAAATTATGTACAAGCATATTTAAAGAAAGTTGGAAACAGAGAAAAGAGTATTCGACTGTTTTGTGCTGTCTGTCTTCCTGTGTAACAGCAAATACTGGACAAATATCCTTTAAGACAAAGGAAACACTTGAAGCAACAAAAATGTGGTTCTACAGAAGGATACTGGGGATACCATGGACCGAACATGTGAGCAACGAAGAGGTTTTAGCAACAATGGAAACGAAAAGGAAACTTATACTTAACATCAAGAAGAGACAGTTTACGTTTCTGGGACAAGGAAGGAGAGCTTGGAGAATCTGATACTCACAAGACGGATAGAGGGAAATAAATCAGGGGTAAAAAGCGAGTGACATACTTGATGGGCTTAAACAAATGAATGGCAGAACAGGGTTTCGAAGAAATAACAGGACAACAAGAGAAACTTGCCTACGTCCTGAAGGGACATGGAGCATCAAAGAAGCCGTCTCCTTAATAAGGTAGGCTTATTTGTGTTAGATACCAATCATGAATTTATAACCAGATAATAGATATTTTTGTATATATATATATATATATATATATATATATATAGTGTCTATAGAGGTGTGTTATATATCGAGAGAGAGAGTCTATAGAGGGGTGTTAAAAATTAGGTTGACACTTTGCCCGATAAGATTGAAAGAAGAAATCATGTATTCTCCCAAAATTCAAACTTTTTAAAAATCTAAAGTGAATCTCTATTCTAATTAGTTAAATTGAACACACACATAAATGTTTATGTCTTTCCATATATATAAATAACAAACGTATTTTTTCTTATATTTAAATGAAAATCATTTTCACAACTATGATCTAACATTGCCTGATGACGAGATAAAAATCTCGAAACATAGAAATTTTCGTGTCGCAATGTATTTTTAGTTAAAAACAAATGATAACTCTACAATATTTATTGTATTGAGTACTTTTTAAAAATAGTAAATGCCAGAGAACTCAGAATTTTAAAACTGTTGGTTCTCTTTACCTGGATATATATATATATATATATATATATATATATATATATATATATACACGAAAAATCTAAAGTGAGCCAAAACCTACCGCGGTTTCACATTACGGATCGTTAGGGAAAAGGCTGAAGTACTAAAGATAAATAGCAAATAAATAGACTTTCACAAAGAATGGGAAAAACCATGCCAACACAAGAAAGGGGAGTAAAAAAAACCGTATTAAAATAAACTTTATTAGAAATAACAGCAACAACGACAAAATATATATATATATATATATATATATATATATATAAAGTACTAGCAATGAATTTATTTTTTTGAAACTTACATTTATTTAAGATTTCAGTTTTAGCATTAAGTAGATTATGGGCGGGTTCGAATAAAGCTATTGCTAGTTTGTCCTCGAAAGTTATTGCTAATTTTTCCTAGAAAGAAAGAAAATTTATATATATGTATATTCTTTCTTTCTCTTAGACAAACTATTTTCACTGCGGTTAAGGAGGGAAAACCATAGCATGCGCCAAAATTAAATTTTAATTACCAGCATGTTGCAAGCAAAATTCTGAAATTCGTCTCTAGGTATTTTCTATATAAAGTCAATTGTTTTATAATTTTTCTAACTACTGGTATATCCAACACACACAGACACTATTTTGGTATCAGGTTCTCTAAACCCTCCTTCCGAATTACGTATCCCAGGAACCTCAGCTTTAACACACAGACACACACACATATATGAAGAATCAAAATCTTTAAACTCGGATATACAAATTTTACTTGTGTATTATTTTTCTTTTGAAATTAATAGAAATTAATTTTAAAGATTCTTTACGAACAAGTTCACACAAAAACAAGCTGCGTTTGATATTGTGTATCTGTTTTTAACAGTACGACCGAATGAATTACGTTAGTATAGATTAAACGGAAAATGCATCTGTGTTTGTGTGCAGATGTATATGGCACAGATTTACATCGTTTTAACTATGTGTATGAATTGTAGCAGTAGACTGTGATCTTTTGAAAGAAAGCAGGAGGTTAGCTACGAGCGTTGACGCATGTAAACAAACTCATTGCTAAGCAACAGTTTTGTAATATTGGAATATACGAATAAACATGCGAAAGATGTGAGTAATTACTTAAAGGTGAGAATTTTAACTTCTTTTATGTAATAAACGATCGAACACACAACCCTAGTCAAAGATCCAGTGAAAAACTTGTTAGCAAACAAAATTGATTCATATGTATAATAATTTAGAACGTTTGGTATGAGGCTGAACATTGATTTATTTTCAAGCTTATCTGCTAATATATATTTTCTCAATTTTTAAAAATATTGTTGATCATATTCTGAATTTGAGCCTCCAAAACTTCACTTTTAAGAGGTATTTTACTGTCTGACAATTCAAAGAATAACGCGCGTCTCAAACGATATCACTGGTTAGTCAATAAATATGAATATAGAGAATTCAAACATTTGGAGTCAGTCTATATAGTTACTTCAGTCAATGTACAAAAAAAAAATGTTTTCAGTAACAGTACTTAAATCTATTAGCATTTTCCTAGAATTCTGAAATGGAACCACATATTTTTTTCTTTCAAATATCTTTCTGTGAATACGACAAACAAGTAAAAATTTGATGAATTTTCAATGCGTTTTTCTAATTTTATATTTTCCGTTTGGTGGTAGTAAGGGTATAGCGAGTTTATCTTCTCTTATTTATTCTTTTTCTAGTTGTAGTAAAATTCCGTTCTAGTGAGGGGTAATTGTATACCGTGCAGGTTAACGGAATTTGGCCTTGTGGGAAGATAGCCCACTATAATTCATAAAATGATTATAAAATCAAGAAAGGCAATTTGAGCACAAAATAACATTTATATATACACATTTTAATTAATGTTTTTACAATTAAAATAATACTTGAATATAAGTTCAACGGAGGTTAAAATGTTCATGGAAAATAATATAATGCTGAAAAGATAAAAGGCTGGGGAGTGTGGAAGCGTCTTGTAGGTAAGAGGATGTTCATTTTGAAGTTGCCGCTCTTAAGGTTAGCAAGTCAGTAAGTACTTTTGAGGAATGTCTTTGAAGAGGTCAATACGTACTTTTGAGATAGGGAGAAAGAAAAATGTCAGCATAGTAGCTGCTCGACTAAAGTCAAGGGGATATTAATTACACTCTTCTCCTCTCGTTTTCCCGTCTGTCTAACGATGCTTTGTCTTCGCTTTTTATATCTGCCTTTTGGATCAAACGCAGCTTGTTTTGGAATTTCATATTTGAATTTGATTCTGGGCTTCCCATTGGCTGGTAAATAAAATTCGCGTAGGCTCGCGAAATGGTAATTTGATATTTGATTAATTTTTATTTTTCAACCGGAACATCTGCGCGGATCCACCTGCGCGGAGGTGATTTTTATTCATTCGCTTTCTGGTCGGCATAGAGCCAACATCCAGTCTCACTTTTGCTCGGTCGGTATCACCACAAGGGTGTGTAAAAATTGTCCGTAGGATATATATTGCCACTAACACTTTCAGCCACCACTTTAGCACTTTTTAAGGGTTCTGTTGTTAATTTATTTTTACGTTTGTCTGTTTAAGATATAGTTTTGGTAGCATCTAAATAGTTTTAGGTTTATTCGGAACTGCGCTAGCTGGGCGTAGCTGCAGTTCTATTAAAAAAATCCGATGCTGAATAAGGTTAGATTTATACTGCGTATAAGGGTCTCTCTCAAAGCGTCATTTTTTTTCAGTAACGAGATCTATCTAAGAGGCGAGCGTTATCAACTGGAATTTCCTTATGTAAGACCCCAACTGACCGTCCTAACAATTTCTCCGGTGGCCGTTCTCCACGCTGTGATGTTTGCCGGGAGTTTGTTGAAAATGTCGGCCGAACAGCTGGGGGTACAAGATTGAACTATAAGGAACGAATTTCCACAACTTGGATGAGTTGAAAGGATGCTTTATTTCGTTTAGACTAGAGCTAGCCTTTTCAGTTGGGGCAAGCGAATGTGACACACAGCTCTAACTCTAATTAATGGAGATCAACAAATCCGAACTGAACGAAACAAGACGAACGGAGATCCTTACTTCAAGCTCGCACCCGGCGGACTCCCCTTCACTTAACTTACTGACTCGGAAAAATTACCTGAATTTATTTTAATTGACCCAGAAATCCGGAAATGCTTTAGACCACCGGTGATAAACATTGGCGACTGTAAGTCTGAAATTTCAGTTATCTTTTTTTTTTATCTTAATAAAGCTTCCGCCGGAAAATTCTTAATGTGTGGTCAAGATGCAGTAAAGGACAGCCTTTGACCGGGTCATTCGAAAACCTACCTGCTGAACTTTATCTCTTTATCACATTAAATCACTGAGTCAAATATTTACCGGAAGAGTGGTAGGATTTAAAACAGTAATCGGATACTCTTGTCTCTTCCACAATTTTCCTCGTAAAAGAAAAAGCGTTTATTTATTTATTTTTTTCCTCTTCTTTTTCACTTTTGTTAAATATGTTTTTAAACTATTTTCTATTCTAATCTATTTTCTATTTTAATCTATTATAATAAAATACATATATGCCTAGTTATCGTGCCACACTTATGGGTTGTTGTAAATTGTTGATGACTAAGTGCCTTTTTATGACACTTGTGTAGATTTGTGGTTTGTCTGTTTTTTGAACTCTTCTTTTTCGATATGTGACATACAAAAGTTAGAAAAGGCAAGATATATATTAGAAAAACTAAATAAACTTTTCCTTTCCTGTCATACTTAATGAAACCAATATCTTTTCATCTCAAACAAAGTGATAATGCTACTACTACTTCTATGTGCCGTGTCCCTTCAGGACGTAGGCGATCATCTTCCTATCCCTTGTAGCTCTTAACACCCTTTCTCTTGGTACCTCTCCAAAATCCTGTTCTGTCACCCATTTACTAAAGCTCATCGAGTATGTTACTTGTTTCTTTTCTCTCTCTTTTCCTCTGCCTGCCGTGTGGGTATCAGATTCCCTAAGCCTTTCTTTCTCATTATGTCCCAGAAACATCAGCTGTATTTTCCTGATGTAAAGTATCAGTTTCCTTTTCATTTCTATCCTCTCCAAAACCTCATCGTTCCGTCCATGGTATCCTCAGCATCCTTCTGTAGAACTACATTTCGGTTGTTTTAAAGTCTTTCCTTCATCTTTGATAAGATTGTCCAGCGTTCGATGCTATATTAACGAACAAATATCACCAAAGCAATCCAGTACTCTCTACTTTGTTTATAGGGAAATGTTTCTGTCCCCCAATACATATTCGGATCTCAGTGTTGCAGTTTCTGTCCTCTTTTAGAAATCTTTTCAGGTATTTAAATTTTAGTACTTGGTTGATTTTAGTATTATAGTGGGTTATCCGTTATAGTGAGGTGTATTTGTGTGTTGAAACAGATTAACTGAATTTGACCTTGTTAGTAGATAGCCCACTATAAGAGGGGTATAAAACAAGAAAATCAAATTGTGTATAGAAACCACACACACACACACACACACATATATATATATATATATCGGCAGACAGATCTGTTTCACTGTATCACAGCTCATCAGTACAGTTAGACTCCGATTGCTTTTAACCCAGGATTGAAACCGGACCGAATTGGCGTCAGTCGGCGATTCTACGTCTGAGCTATATATATATATATATATATATATATATATATAGAGAGAGAGAGAGAGAGAGAGATCAGGCGTAGAATCGCCGACTGACGCCAATTATATATATAAATTAAAGTTTTTTACAAATAAAAGTAATGTCTCTTGGTTAATACAAAGGTCGTTAAAATGTTCATAGCAGTAATTGCCGAAAAGAGTTTGTGCGGATGTATGTGTGTGTGTTCGTTTGTTAGGAGTGTCTTTGACGTCTCCGCTCGGTCCTTCAGGTACCAGTCAGTTATTAAGTGACTCAGTGAACAGTGAAGATGATGAGAGAGAAAGAAGAGGCAACATAATACGATCGCTTGAAGTTTGTCAAGGGACGTGTTAGTCATGCTCGTATTTTCTCTACTGTCGATTGCTTTCTTGTGTCGTCCTTTTATTTCGTTTTCGGGGCTCCGAAAAAGACATCTGGGAATTCACACCCGGATTTAATTCTGGGCTTCCCATTCACATCGGCTCGCTAAAAGGGTCCGTAAAAGAAATCTGGTATTTATTTTTGGTTTACCACCGGAACTCTTGCGTGGAGTCCAGATGTGCAAAGACCAGTTTTGGTCATTTGCTTTCTGGACCTCTGAGGGCAAACATCCGGTCCCTCTCTTGATCGGCATCACCACAGTATCTCTGGCGTGTAGTTGGCATTTTTGGTTAACCTTTTTTACTGATGACTAGGCATTCAGTTTTTTGTAGTTTCTGCTTTCTTTAGTTACCTTCTATAGGAAGTCGTGAGGAGAAAAGACAATAAAAGTACATTTTTCAGAGAGGCGGATGGCGATGTATTTAAATTTTTAAAGATTGTAGGTAGCAAGAAACTGAAAGTCGAGAAAAAACTATTAGAAAGGAACTCAGGGTCAAATTAGTTATTACAATAGTAAAACGATGGGACTTAGTTGCCAATCTATTAGTGCACTTAGATTCATGCGCTCGGGGGAGAAGTCATAAGAATAATTCTCATGAAAAAAGAGAGGGAAACCATGTCGGGACCGATAACATTACACGTCCTCCTTTGAATTTTGTTAAGAATAAGAGAAAGAGCACCAGACCATTTGTGGCAGCAATATTCAATACGTGGATGAATAGTAGATTTGTAAGAGTAAAAGACAAGGATTTTTTGATAAAACACAGTGAACCAACATTCCAAGCTGTAGACATAGCAATTGATTTCATATAGTTGCTCCAGTTCATATCAGTGGAAAATATGAGAAGAAGGTGTAGTGTTGCTCTCCTGGATTTTAGCATCAATTATATTATGCTCTACAATATTTATTGTATTGAGCACTTTTTACAAAAAGTAAATTCCAGAGAACTCGGAATTGTAAAACTGTTGGTTCTCTTTACCTGGTCAATTATTTCATATTTTCTAACTACTGGTATATTCAACACACACACACACACACACACACACACACACACACACTGTATTTTGGTATCAGATTCCCCAAACCCCCCTTCCTCATTACGTGATGGAAGGCAGATAAGGTTCTCTGATTGAGTCTCTAACACCTAGGTAGGCATAAGGATATAGTTGCTCGAGTTCATGTCAGTGGAAAATATGAGAAGGTGTGGTGTTTCTCTTTTTGAGTTTAGCATCAGCCATGCTGATGGAAGGCAGATAAGGGTTGGGGCCTCAATATGGTTTGAATTTTACATGGCACAAGGCCATTCCCAAAGACGTCATAACTAAATTTCTGCATTCCAACAATAAGTTTATACGGTTGCAATCACTCATCAAATTAACAAATGGAACATTGAATAAATGATCAAAGCATTATTTGTTATAAAATAAAGTGCATTAACAAATAAGATTTACATACATTGTACAGACGTTGAGTGTGTCTGATTAAAATGCCTTTCGTTTTCGTTTTCAGGTAAGTTGCAAAGTTCTTTGTTGCTGGAAGACTTAGCTGTGTCAAATGTAATTTATGTTTGGATTAATATTGATAGAAATTTGGCGTATAATCCTGAATTTGTGAATAGTTTCATCTTGTGAGTTTTAGAAGATTGATTCAGTAAGAGAAGGTGAGTTGGACTTACGTGTTATACCAACGAGAAATCTTGTGTCAACTGGCGAAAAATACGCGGCAAATCATTTAAATAAGCATTCAAAACACCCTTACGATTTGGAGGTAAAGTTGAGGATTGTTTTTGATTGGTTGACTTGAACCGATCAGTGAACATCTTACAGTTATTTGAATCTAAACGGTTAGAACAATATATAAAAATATTTTGGGACGGCGAGAATTAATTTTATTAATTAATAACCATAACCGGAAAATCTTCTAATTGCTATTACAGATCATAAGAAAACATACTAAGAGAAATTTTCTTTATCCTCCGAATACGAGCAAAGGAAAACGGAGGCGATTAATTTTATTAACTAATTATTGACTGTAGCTGGAAAATATTTATCTTTAAAAAGAAAGTAGGGACGAAAAATAACACCTGGTATTTCTCTATTATTTTAAACCCGGAAAGAAGAAAAAAGAAAGAAAAGAGAAATGGATTTGTTTAATGTCATAGTCGATTTCGACCCACCCAAAGAAAGCAAGCGATTGTCATTTTAACATAAGGGGAAAGATAAATTTAATTGTTGTTCTTTTTCTGGGTAAAGGAAAAGGAATTTCGTTTTGTATCCGATTGTCTCGCTAGCATGAATTGTGAAAAGAATTAAGATAACACTGGTCCCAATTGTGAAAAGAATTAAGATAACACTGTTCCCAAGTGTGAAAAGAATTGAGATAACATGTTTTGATTCCGAATCGAAGTAATTTTCACTGACATCAGAGTAGGACAGATAACAATGCATTCTTGTCGCCTGAAAATATAGGTGACTCAGAGAATGGATATTAAAAACAGGCGCGGAGAAATTATTATTTGGGTAACAATGTCAATGGACCCTTGTCAACTTGTTTTGGGCGAAGCCAGTTCAAAAAGGTTAATACCTATTGTTTTAAGAAAGAAAAATCCCCGAAATTGTTTCGTGTGAAAGAAAAATTTTGAGAGAGAAAATTCGGTTAAATCCAGCCCAGAAAAGGGGTATGGGAAGATGACGCCATAAGATCGAGAGAGATTCCATTGGTCCTGTGAACAAGCCCCGAAAGGGGAGACGACTAACAATTGACGTCATAGAAAGAAGACTAATCCCACTGGGTAAGCCAGAGGCAACAACAAGTAGCAGCCAACCTCAGGATTTTATTGGTCGCCAAGAATCTCAGCGACCGTCAGCCCCACACCATGGCATGGGCATAAATACAGGGTCCTGAGGGACCAAAATCAGTTGGAGTTGGCTCGGAGAAAGTCCCAAAGATGTAACGACGAAGATAGGCGCCATGTTGTTGGGCGCCAACTGCAGAGCCTGCCGGCCAGCCAAAGTTACAGAAAGAAGAGAAGTGATTTTGCAAAGTTTTTGAGATCGACAAATGAATGTAGTTTCCAGTGGCAGAGATCGACAGAAGAGGCCTGATACCGGCCAACCAGAGTTAAAGACAGACAAGAAGTGATTTTGTAGACAAAGTTTTTAAGTTGCAGTTGAAGTCGGAGTTTGAAGTCGAAGTCGGAATGACAGAGATCGACATAGGTTGGCCGGCACCAGGCCTCTTGAGTTAAAGACAGAAGAGAATTTCCAGACAAAGTTTTTGAGTTGAAGTTCGAGTCGGAGCACAGTCCAGTCGGAGTGAAGTTGCAGAGATCGACAACTGAATGCAGTTTTCAGTTGCAGTTGAAGTAGTTGCAGCTCGAGTAGCAGAGAGTTCGATTTCCCGGCCCAGAGACGTAATGACCAAAGACAGTTCCCAATCGAAGAAGCAAAGAGAGAGATGGTTCCCATGCAGTTGGGTGTCGATCGTAGAGAAGCCTGTCGCCAATCAACCAACCAGAGTTAAGAGACAGACAAGAGAATTTGCAGACAAGTCTGAAATTGCTAAATGAAAGAGAATAACCCAGCACTTCGGCAATTTCCGTAACATTCCGGAAAACAAGCAACAAGTTGACTAGACTTATAACGAACTTAGACTTCTGTTGGAGCAGCGAGCAGCGAGCTGCGACCAGCCAGATTTCTCGTTATTGCTTAGGAGAATAATTTGATTTACCTAAGAAACGCCCGTTCCACTACCAGTTGATAGAAGCAGGGATGGGAAATTATTCAAGAGACTATTGTGTATAATCTTTATATAAGGACGTTATTTTACAACACTTTTCAGCCGTCGGTCCACTTATTTCCTTTGGTGTTACATTTCTTTTTTTTATTACTCAATTGTGTGCACACGTCTCGGTTTGGTTTAGCTCAGCAGAGAGACAGTTAGAGGAGAACTAACGTGACTACCTTGTGATTAATCAACACAACGTGGGACAAGGGAAAACACCGTGACAATCTATGACCGGCCGGGAAGTGGCATAAATATTTATTACATACGTATCCGTGAATGCGAATATGAGTGTGTGTATGTATCCAAATATGTGTGCATGTGTCACAGAAGGTTCTCTGATTGAGTCCCTAACACTTAGGTTGGCATAAGGATATTGTTGCTCGACTTCATGTCAGTGAAAAATGTGAGTATAAGATGTAGAGTGTTGCTCTCGTAGAGTTTAGCATCAGTCATGCTGATGGCAGTCAGAAAAAAGTTCTCCTTACCACCTAGGTAGGCACAAGAATATAGCTTCTCCACTACGTGTCAGTGGAAAACATGTGCCCAAGTAGGTAGATATTCATTTTTAATTTTGTCCAAAATATTGAGATATATAGTAGGAGCACTAGACCAGATATGGCAGCAATATTCAATACACGGATGAATGGTAGGTTTATAAATGTACAAGATAGATTCTGAGGAGAAAAATTGACACGGTGAACCAACTTTTCTAGAAGCACACTAACAACTGATTTAATATAATCACTGAACTTGATCAGTGGAAAACTTGAGACCAAGAAGGTGGAATAAGTTTCTCTTCTGGAGTTTAGCATCAGCCATATTGATGGAAGGCAAAAATGGCTCTCTATAATAATTTAAAGATAGCAGGTTTGCTTAGATTGCATTAGAATTTACGACCTATTGCTTACCCCAGTTAACAACAGAGTGGAGGTAATTTTCGGGAGCAGCTACCAGGTTTACTTTATCGGACCTATAGGACTATTACGATAGGAATCAATACCGAGGTGAGAACTGATGACATTGGGAAGGTTAACTCTGCTAGTGTGGCTGGCCGTTCGTTTTTCTAGTATAACAGTCTCATAATGTGGTAAAGTAATCCTTGTTGCTGACACCTGCCTAGTCACATATGTTTTTTTTTATAGCGTTAGTTTTCGTAACGTTTTTCTGAATGGAACTTTAGTAACTCGCTATTAGCGAGTTATAATATTTCGGTATCTTCGCGTAATGTCACCGTACTAAACGAATCCTTGTAATAATACTCAATAATACTCTCTGAATAATTATCTCGAGTAATTCACTCAGAAAACAAACTCTTTAATGACGCATAACACCGGAATGATGCGCAGAATAGAAAACCCTCAAATTTCTGTCTGAGTGCTTTATATACTAAATATTTATGGTTACGTGATCTCAGTAGCACAATTCATTCAACGGTTACGTTTGTCAGCTGGAGATCCGTATTCGACCACACAAGTAGTTATCGACACTTTCTTCCTACATAAAAGGTTCATTGGCACTTAAAGAGCTAACTGAAACATTAATAATCTATCTTTAGTTCCAGTGTCTGTAAGCAAAAGCATGTAATATGGTTTGAACAAAACCTATACGCTTAAAACCTCGGTTAATATAACTTGTCAGTTCGTGTGAGCGCAACCATTGCCGGGATCTTGGAAGTTTAGGAGTGAAACTGGGGAGATGAACTGTCAACTGAAACTTTGCTAAGCCACCCTGAGAGAGAGAGAATGTATAATCTGGTGTTCACACCAGTTGGAATAAAGCCCATACACTTAAAACCTATATCACGATAACTTATCAGTTCGTGTGAGGCCAGCCATCGACTGTTTCTTCAGTTTCATCTACCCAATTTCGCAACTCCTAATTTTTGAGTCACTCAGTGGTATGCTTATTCAGGGACTTCCTAGCAATGCCTCTTGCCGGGATCATATCCTCTTGCCGATATTATCAAGAAATCATCGACTTGACAAGGCAACTCCGGTGAGATTCGAAACTGGGTTTCATAGTCGGAGCTGTAATCGTTAATGTCCCCCAGGTTCACACTCCACCCACGTCTATTGAACAGGTGTAGAGGCTCATCATCTTGTTCCCTGTTTAGGATGTGGTTTCCGGCTTTCTCTTTTCCAATCTTTTCACTTTTCTCTTTTTTCTTATTTTTTTTTTTCAATTGGAGTAGATACACTAAACTATCGCCCGGTTCACACTCCACCCACGTCTATTGAACAGGTGTAGAGGCTCATCATCTTGTTCCCTGTTTAGGATGTGGTTTCCGGCTTTCTCTTTTCCAATCTTTTCACTCTTACGTAGCCCCCTGCACATCAGTGGTGTTACCGCCTTGCTCGGGGTGATATGATTAAAAAAAAACCCAAAAAAACCCAAACTACCCTGCAACGCTTTAGGCTAGTTTTTGCATTAATTACGCTTTACTAGCAACACCATTTTTTTGTCCTGATTTGCAATGAGTTTTGCTCGCGTATTCTATAGTAAATATAATTTGTAATGCGTTTTTATAGTAAAATCTATGGGTAGCATCAATCCCAATATATTTTATAATAACAGTATCTACATTTGTAATTTAAATATGTTAAAGATAGAATTATCGTGTCAAATAAAAACTTCTGATCTTTTCAATTTATTAAAGTTTACATAGAAAGAATAGATGTTGCTTTATAACGTCAGTTAGTTAGTTAAGTGCCATACGTGATACACGCTTGGGCGATCATGTCTCAATCATGTCTTTAGAGACATGATCGCCCAAGCGTGTATCACGTATGGCTTTATAACGTACTTGAAGTTAAAATGAAAGATATTAGTTCAGAATTAACGATACAATAACGGATAATGCAAAAATAATCTGTATGCATGTGATATAATACAATTCTTGGATCCAATTAAACACATTTTATTTTTATCACTAATGTGTCCTTGAAAAATAGTCAACAGTAAGCAATTGTGTGAATCACGTGCGGAAGTCAGTGGTGCTTTTTAGTGAAATTTGTTTCTAATCAGCCATATTGCGCATTAGGATTTCTTGACGTAGCTTCCTTTTTTTTGCAAGTAGTGGCGAGTCGGTCGTTCTGCTTAATAAATACAAACCTTGCAGTACGACACGTTTGTCCGTTTAGCTTTTTCAGTTGCTATGGTACCTCAACTCAACGCTGCAGACGATTAGCTTGGTGAATTAAGACACCGAAGCAGACCCGTATTCTGTGTTGCGCAGATTTAAAACCTCAAAATTTAACGAGGAAAAGCAGTGAAAGAATGGAATTATGTGAGGTCAGCGAAAAGAAAAAAAAAACAAACAAAAAAAAAAGCGTAATAATTTTTTCAACAGTCACATAAATACTTGCTTATACGTGATTTTACATAGCCGTATAATTTTAGTTCTGTAAATACAATTAAAGGTATCTTTTAAAATCGTTTATATAGTTAGTGATTTTAAAATGCGAGCAAATATTCGGATTTTCTTCCTTGTTGGTTCCTGAACATTTTTTTAAATTACATTTATGTACGCGATACCAATTGTGTACCGGAAGTAGTTAAAATTAAATTTTTGCTCAAAACTCGCACAATGATCAAAATTATTTATTGCTACAGGAAACTTCAAATTTCTTAACACAAATAAAATTAAAGTCAAGCTCAGAAATATATTCCCATAAAACGTTTGTATAATCTAAATATCATTTGCAATGCTTTTTTATAGTGAAAATTATTTGCAATGCTTTTTTATAGTAAGAATCTTTTTAAATTCATTTTTATAATAAAAATTGTCTGCATTGCATTTCTAGAGTAATGTGACACTATCTCACGCGGTGATGCTTTCCCTTCTCCTGCGGGGATACTTTCTTTGAGAGAAATTGATATTGTTGATATTATTAATGTTTTATTGCGTCACGCGATGTGAGCTTAGGAAAAAAAAATAATTTTAGTACCATCAAGTGCTTCTAAAAACACGGGAGCATAAAATTTAATTATTTTATGAAAATTATAATTTCTCTTCTGTCATGTTTTTATAAATATCGCTGCTTCCATGTTCAATATAGATTTCCCTGGCTTTGGAGTTGAAATGTCGATTCCGTTAATCTGAAAACGCGTAGACAAAACAAGTGTCAGAGTGATTTGATAAGGTCACCCGAAGGCCAAGGCCGCTGTTTAGCACAACAGTCCGAAATAACCCGAGCTGAATTCAGTTCGATGTGAGTTAACATAATCTCATTGGTCGAGCTAAGACATCCGCAAATCGAGTGGGCGGAGACCGATTTTCATTGGCCGAAGACTGTGAGCCCGCCGGATCCCCGGAGAGGATCGAAATAGATTATAAAAATACGAAAAGTTCAGAGTTGGTGAGTTGGAGAGTAAGTTGGGGATCAGTTTTGTGAGTAAGAGTAGTTTGTTGAGTTGGAGCTGCTATCAGACGAAATGTAGCGACTGGGAAAAATGGCCCCAGCCGGGGAGCCATGACCCACAGCTGGTCGCCCACCATAGAACTTATGGCTAAAGAGTTAATTTCGAAATTAATTTGGAAAAATGCGCCAGCGACATGAATCCCGAAAGAACGTTATTGTTATTTTTTTTTTAATCACGGGAGAATCGAAAATTCTGATTCTTCGTTCGCTCAACTTAGGCAAACTCCGTTAAACTCCGATAAGGACCCGTAAGAACTTTGCTGTTTTAGAAGTTACATAGGAAAATTGACAATCCTGATTATAGAGAAATAATGAAAAGACTTTAAAGTCTTTTCTCGTATCTCATTAGTGAAATTTTGAAGAGATCTCAACGCTAACGAAACTTAGACAAAATATTTCATTTAACGATTGGAAGCTATGATACGTTTTGGCGAACTTTCTCTCTCCGTTGCAACCAGCATTTTAAACGATTGTATATCATTTTCGACAACTGTATTCTTGGGAAAAGAAAGACATTGTTTTTTCTTTATATAAAGACATTCTACGTAACTCTCCAGGCGTGTTCGGCTTGTTCATTTATTTTATTAATTTTTTTTTTGGTGCCGTGTTTATTTTTTTTCAACCCACAAGTGTACACCGGTGTCGGGACTGGCTAAAAGGGACGACTATCAAGATTGCAAGACGTGACCTCTGGGATCTAATCACAACGTGGGACAGTGGCCCGTTGTTGCAAAAGACTTCCTGTAACCCAGCTTTTGTGGCGACATCATCGGATGGAATCGTCCCGACCAGCGACAGCGACCGAACTAACCGTACGACCGGGTGGCAGTGGCACAACTGGGATCGTCACGACCTTCAGCGAAAACGAGCGTCACATTAGACAGACGGCCAGCCAGCCTGAGGCGTCACATCTGGAGCCGTTTCGACGAGGATCAGGCTTGAGGGTAGCCGTCCGGTGCAGAGAGTGTCACAGTAAAAACTGTTTGCATTGCATTTATGTAGCAAAAACCATTTGCATTGCATTTCTGTAGTAAAACAACTTTTTGCATTGCACTTATTTCTGTAGTAAAACAACTTTTTGCATTGCACTTATTTCTGTAGTAAAACAACTTTTTGCATTGCACTTATTTCTGTAGTAAAACAACTTTTTGCATTGCACTTATTTCTGTAGTAAAACAACTTTTTGCATTGCACTTATTTCTGTAGTAAAACAACTTTTTGCATTGCACTTATTTCTGTAGTAAAACAACTTTTTGCATTGCACTTATTTCTGTAGTAAAACAACTTTTTGCATTGCACTTATTTCTGTAGTAAAACAACTGTTTGCATTGCCCTTATTTCTGTAGTAAAACAACTTTTCGCATTACAGTTATTTCTGTAGTAAAAATCTGTTGGCATTGCAGTTATTTCTGTAGTAAAAACTGTCTGCA
Organism: Ascarosepion bandense; assembly: GCA_037127315.1. Lineage (NCBI taxonomy): Eukaryota > Metazoa > Mollusca > Cephalopoda > Sepiida > Sepiidae > Ascarosepion > Ascarosepion bandense. Next base: position 3,099,459 of record JBBBDQ010001417.1, read on the forward strand.
TTACAGTTGTTTCTGTAGTAAAAATCTGTTGGCATTGCACATATTGTTGTAGTAAAGAACTGTTTGCATTGCACTTATTTCTGTAGTAAAAAATACTGTTTGCATTGCACTTATTTCTGTAGTAAAAAATACTGTTTGCATTGCACTTATTTCTGTAGTAAAAAAGCTGTTTGCATTGCACTTATTTCTATAGTGGAAACCGTTGGCAATGCATTTACAGAGTTAACATCATCCGTCAAGCATTTTCATTTTCAAATCTTTAGCAATGTATTTTTGCAATTTGGACTAGCATGTTAATCTTGGTTATTATATTTACATTTTAGTTGTTGCATTCTCCAGCTTTCAAGTCTCTGTCTTCGTATTCGTTATGTTTTTTGAAATTTCGAACTGATTCATTGCCCGGAGGAATATTGTTCCCATTCTGCTTTCTATGCTAAGGGGAGATAACTTGTATGGATTAATATTTTTCAGTCTTTTAACCTGAGTGTCGCTAGTTTGTTATTTACATTTAATCAAATTAAGTAACTTTTCAGCACATCTGTTCTGGGTATGACGGTAAACTGCATCCAGCAGCAAGGCCTCTGATTGGGAAGCTGTGAGGAGCATGGAACCACCTCTTAAATGCTGTTGTTCCCAGGTCTACCCTTACCCGGTGTGGTAACACCTGTTAGGGTCCCAGCTATGGGTAAATAGTTAACCCCTAAACTGGGGTCAAAACATTAGGAAAGTATAAAAATACACACTTTTTTTTTTAATCATATCACCCCCAGCAAGGCGGTAACGCCACTGATGTGCAGGAGGCTACGTAAGAGTGAAAAGATTGGAAAAGAGAAAGCCGGAAACCACATCTTAAACAGGGAACAAGGGACGAGCCTCTGCACATGTTCAATAGACGTGGGTGGATTGTAAACCGGGCGATAGTTTAGTCTATCTACATCAATTGAAATATAAATATATATATATATAAAAGAAAAATGAAAAGATTGGAAAAGAGAAAGCCGGAAACCACATCCTAAACAGGGAACAAGGGGTGAGCCTGTTCAATAGACGTGGGTGGAGTGTGAACCGGGAGAAATATATACATTTTTGAAGGAAAAATATTTCTAACAATATATTTTTGAAGGAAAAAAATTATTGCCATAATACATTTTTGAAGGAAAAAAAAATTATTGCCAGCAATACATTTTTAAATACAAATCTAGAAGAGATTTTCAGTTTACTGAAATAATAATGAAATTTTCATCAAAATCTGACTAAATCACTCTTTTCACTATAACCGAAGATTAATCAAAATATCTTAAGACCCTACTTTTTTTGGTATTGAATAACTCATTGACGTAGATATGCCGTTAAACTATCTCAAACCCATCCAACTCTTTCCAAATCTTAAGAGCGACACCCGAGCATGTTGAAATGTTTATATTGTAGCTTCCGGTGCAAATGCTAAGCAGTACAGCATGCCGTTTCTAGCGATGTGAGTTTCGTCACGGTGCTCTTTTGCTCACAGGCAGTACCCAACACCTGACTATACTATGTAGTTGACAAAATAATAATAAAAAAAAAGCAAACAACGTGAAATTGAAAATATAAAAAGGCGACAATTTTCCAATCGTACGCTGTAGATACATACATACATACGAATAGACCAAGATAGATACATCGACAGATGGACATGAACAGATCCAGATCGATGGATGTACGGGTAAACGCGATTGTCTATCATTCTCTCTTTCTCTCTCTCTCTTTCTCTCTCTCTCTCTCTCTCTCTCTCTCTCTCTTTCTCCCTCTCCCTCTCCCTCTCCCTAAACAAGTTTTATATGATTCTTCTTTAGTTCGCGTAACAGGTGAATGTATGCATTCACAACCTACACAAATATTTTGTCAGAATGTTTCACTTGAAACAAGACGCAGCAAAGTAAAGCAGATTTCATTTGAACGACAATTCAGGTGGAATCTTTAATAAATGATCTTTCCACTCGAAAGATTTCTTAGCTGTACATCGATCGGTTTGGCAAAATAGTTGATGCTTTACTCGCATGTGATTGTATAGTTAATTTTTCAGTGGAGTGAAAAGAGAAATTGTGTGTGTGTATAAAATCTATACACACACACACACACACACACAAGGTTAGATGGATGAATTGTCTAAATTACGCAAAACTACAAACAACACAGACATCTCATTTTAACAGACATATTTAACAAAAATGAACAAAAAATATCTTGAAATACTAAAGAGTGAATTTATTCAATAAAATCGGATGTGGCTTAAACGACGGTCTACCAGACGACTTCGGAATCTCCTCCAACTCTACTGGATGCCCTCTTTAAGTTGGTAAAAGTTACCATAATCCTTCCCTTCAATTTATCTTTGGTGTTAGGAGTTTTGTTGGTCTATCACTCAACTTCATCCAATCTATAATGATCATGGGACTTGCAGTCTGGTTAGTTAAGTGGTCAGATGTAAGGTTGATGTGATCGCTTCTCCTGCTTGTAGGACATGGTGCAAAGTTCAGTTACCAGACATAGGGTCTTTTAACAGCCACCCTCTTGACTCAGGGCAGCACTACCTCCTCAAGGCACTTGATGTAGTTCTCCGCGTTGAGTCTGAAACACTGTGAAAAGATGAATGAAATAAAGAAATACTAAAAATTAAATTTATTCCATAAAATAAGCATTAGCCTCGACCACGGCCTCCAGACAACTTCAGAATCTCCAACAACTGTACTGGACAGTCTGCTTATTTAAGTTAGTGAATGCTGCAATAATCATTGCGGTCAGTTTATTTTTCATGTTACATGTAGTATTTGTTTCTCGAAGTGTAGTTGGTAGAGGAATTAATGACCGCTTGGATCCGTTCTCTCAGCTGCTCCACGTAGAACCCGGAACTCTGCTTCACTCGGGACTCCGTTCCATGCGCATCGTAAACAAAACACTCTCCCGAACACCGGTGTAGCCTTCATGAATCGCCAACACCAAACTGACTCTGAAACAGAAGTTGGATCTTTTAATGCGTTTTTGGTCTCGAGCAAGAAACCGAAATTTCTCGCATGTGAGAGCCTCGCTTTCGCCAATGACGCATGTGCCGTGCCATTCCAAAACCTGCCTTGCACGAGCTCGCCTCGCGGTTCCATGATGGCTACAAACGCATGTGCAGACAACCGGCCTTCTCTTGCTTCGGTCAGCTAAGTCTTCGTCGCGTTACAAGGTGTTTTGTTGGTGTCTTTCTCAAATGGGCTTCACGTATAATAATCAAGGGGATTGCAGCATTGGAAGGTAGGGGGCCAGACGTAAGAGGTGATGTGGTCGCAGGTATTGTCTGGCAGCCATGATTGGGTTTTCTTGCTTGCTATCATTTGTTCTTGAAGACAATCAAACGCTCTTTAACAAACTTCTGTCTACTTGAATCTAGCATATTTCTTTGTCAAAGCTATGAGTGAACCCGTTCACCTAAAAAAACGTTCTACAGTAGCCTATGGATTTCTTAATCTCTCTTTCTGTCTTGGACTCCGGAATTGTCTTTATGACTATTACTTTGTTTAAATCAGGTTTATGTTTTTTATTAATTTTTATAAAGCCTAAGTAGTTTGTTTTCCTACTCAGAAATTGACATTCTCTTGGGGTGACCCTTGGCCGTTTCCCTGATTCCGTTTTTTAGTGGGGGCCTATTTACCATGGGCTTTCTAGGTCCTCCCCTTGAAAACTTTGCTTCATGTCCAAACTGGTCAAATTTCGTTCATTTTGGACCACCTGTTCTGGAGGTGCCTTCTATCTGGTTGAACAGTTTATTGACCTCTGGCCTTCATAACTACACGTCCGACAAACAGGCTCGTATCTCCCGGTTGTTGTCCAAAGAACCTGTTTTTCAGAGACCACTGTTTTCTATTGAGATCAGCTTATTCCTCCCAACTCTCGCGGAGCTTCCTACAGTCCCTTGGTTCTTAGACCTGCATATATTTTCACTGCTTTGTCGGGTTCCGTGTTCCCAAGGACTGATGTATTCCAATTTAATATCCTCTAAATTTCTGTTGGTTTTCCTGCGTCGATCCTAGTCAATAATGTAACTCTGGCGTACTTCGCGTTGGTCTTCAGGATCCTTCAGCTATCCATGGTTACTATCTATCTGGCTTATCATTTGTTAACGCGTTGCTGGTGTGTCGTTGGTATCGTGTTGAAAAACATGATACCTCTCGATTTAGCTGGTGTGTTGCTTGTCTGCTTCACGACTTTTCACTCCTCTGCCATGTTATGTTTAGATCTCAGAGTGAGAAAATTGCTGGTGAAGTAAACTGGAGCGAAAAACAAGTCGACAGCGAGGAGCTATACAAGAAAGAATTCTTTGGAATAAAGAATTAATATTGGTTAAATATGTAACGACGATTTGGTTTATATATGATTTGTTGTATACAGAAATTTTTACCCTTCTTACTGTTGTAATTAAATAAGACTGGTATTTCCTTCTGAAGTTTACAGCCTGTGTTAGTAGTAACTTAAACTTGAAAAAGTTTAAAAGTTGTGATCTTGAGGGCTGGCAGAAAGTTTTGGTCAGAAGATTTCGTCGAACGATGTGGATTCCAGTAGCCGTAATGATGGGAGTTTTCAAGTTGCCTAAACATCCAGCTTATAAAGAGTTCTGCGTCGCACAGTTAAGGAGGGTCGGGGGTTCATTTGTATTCAACATATAGCATCAACATTTTTCTGTTGTATCGTTGAGGTGACAGGACGGCACCCAGATGTGTTCTGAGTATCTACAGCACAATATCCGCACCAAGAAATATTAATACAAATAAAACAGACACCAGAAGACAGAACAACAAATAAAAGAGTGGAGAGGTTAAGTCACAGAGAGCACAGTCCGATAGTCAGTGACACTCCAAAGGTATCAACCACCTCCCCACATGGGAGGATGCCCCAGGTAGATGCGGCACAAGGCCGTTCAAGTAGGAACACCGAGTTCGTTGGCCCGGACAAAAATTGTCTGCTTTTCCCCCCAAACGAGACTCTAACCTTCGGCTGGTCCTCCTCTGGGTTCCTCTTTTCCTGATGGTATCGAGTTCAATGACACTCTGAAGTTCAGACAGCTATTCTTTAATTCTATAGCTACCTCGGTCCACAGACCATTCCACTATTGAGAGAGCCAGAAAGGTGTTAGCTGCTCTACAATACTTTTTTAAAAAATTATATTTTCAAATATGTTAACTCTAGTAATTTTCCTAATCTATGAGTTGTGTAGCCCCTTTTTAGGAGTGGTCAGAGGAAGCCATCCCTTAACTTTAACTCCTTTCAAATGTCATTTCGCTTAATCGCTCCATATAGACGGTGCTAATCTCTCTCTTCCTTCTCCAACTTTCTCAGCATCTAAACTCAGTCCACTCCAAGGGCTGGCACACTGTTCCTGTGACAAATTCAAACTTTTATAATGCGTAGGCGAAAAGGGAATTTCCAGTCATTAATCCTTTTTATTAAAATGTACCACGCTGGTTGTTTTAAGATGATTTCTCGATCGACTAGGACACACAGCCGACCGTCTATGATCACTCCAGGGCTATTAATTCATTTTTGTATCATTTGTATCCAAAATAATGTTGGTTACAAAATGTCTGACGAATGTCACAGAAATGAAAATGAACGAACCTGTCTCGAATGTTAGGTGCTAATCTATATTTTTGTAGTGATATTTTTTTCTGGGTGGCTGATTCAAACCAAGGATTTTTCCATGTTCTTTGTCCCGAACAGTTATTTCGATGACCACACGAGTTTCTTTATCGACGATATATGTTTGTATTATTTTTCAAGACTGACATTTTTGAGAATACATTCTCTTTCATAAAAGGGGGAAGTGAGAAAAAGGAGTCTTAGCTTTGCTAAATATTACTGAATTTCGTCTAGTAAAAATTTGGGTTCAATTCAACTTGCAACTGTTCCGTACTTAATTTTTATTATTTTGAAACATGATTTTTCAACGTATTTTGTTTTTAATTTTATTCTCAGCGTTGCAATCCACTTCCTTTGCGAATTTCAACAATTATCATCTAGTTAGTCTCTTTCCTCTTCCCCTTTGCTTTCTTTCCTTTTTTTTGTTTGTTTAACTTTCTGAGGTCCCAGAATCACATAAATACTCGCAAACAGTTCAAATTCTTTTATGGATATAATCAGAACGAAAAACACCAATAGCAATAATAATTCAGAAGCCGACATGTAAAAAATAAACATCAAAACTGTTCCTTACAATACATTAGAGCAACATGCAGAAAATTAAAAAAAAAAACATATTTATGAACACAAAAGGAATCTCTTACATAACAATTGAACAAAAGCCCTAGTCATACACGGAAATAAATTCAATCACAATTTCGATCTAAAATATGCCACACTCATCAAAAGAGAAAGTAATTTACTCAGCAGGAAAATTCTCGAGAGTGTCGCTATCAAATCTGATCAAAATATAAATTTACTTTCCGTTTTTTCCCTAATCGAACTTTTCTGAAAAAGTTACTTCTTTCTCAAGGCAACATACACGACAAATATGATGAAAAATCAAAAGAAAATGGTTAAATCCACCACTTTTAGCCTTTGAAGAGGCGGGGCACAAATGTCTATCTCATATTATAACAAATTTAATCACAGTTCAAACAATGTTCATTAAAAAGAAATTCTTTAATATTATTCGTTCATTTGACTTTTTACTAGACTTTGAATTATGACAGTTTGTGCTCTCCTCGTGCTTTGACTGACCTTTCAAACGCCTGATAGACCCCTTCTCAAATCTAAAAGCTTTTATAAAGCAATAGCATCTTCGCCTTACATTGACTTGATAAAGTCCTCCAGGGGACGAAATGCGTCGGTTAAGTACAGTTTTCCTCTTGTCAAATTTTATTCATTTTATATATATATATATATATATATATATATATATATATATATACCCACAGACATCAGTAAAAGAGGCACTGGTTAGAAAACTAGACGGTTATTCAAGAGTGCTCAATGTACAATCAAAAGAATTAAATATACAAAGCTAACAATATGTTAAAGAACGAAATATTCACCACGTACCTGCTACCCAGGTTTCATCAGGCTGTCTGGGCATTTCAATAAATTCTTTTTTGCTTGGGTATATTACAATAGTCACTTTCTCCTCATGACTTTATCCCAATGCTGTAGGGCCGGATGTATAAAAAAAAAAATATACACCATTTCACATAAGGGTTTTCTGTTGTTTTTTTTTTTAGTTTAATTCCCATACGCGACTGTCGATTCTGGTACAATTCTTGTGTTGTTCTACAGCTTGATAAGACCGATATGGCTGAAATCTGGGTAGCAAGTAAGTGGTGAAAATTTCGTTCTATTATATATATATATATATATATATATATATATATATATATATATCTCAGTCGTTGAAGTAAATAATGGTGAGACGAAGTTATAAATATTCATATTTTGAAGCTGTGTCGATGACCTGTGACGTACCCACGATTTTTATTAACGATATAGGCCTAAGGCCAAAATGTACTCCCAAAGAAAAGTCCCGGTTAGATATAAAATAAATAATTAAATGAAAGTAGATAAGATCTAATGTCTTTAACTGGCGAGCGAATATGTCCTACGATCAGCCATACTCTTTCCTTCTCTTCACACTTTCTTTCTCTCCCCCACACAAGCTACGAGTCTGCGAACTTGGAGCGACCGCGGCAAAGAATGATCTGGTTTCCAAAACCTTGCTGTTACCAGGAGATCAGTTATAAGTGAAAACCTTGGCGGTCAGGCAAAGGCCGCGTGACCCGCGCATCACCGTTTCCGGAGGGAGAGCCCACGTGACTGTTTTGGGGACAGCCGAAATCAAGAGATATTCCAGTTCCTGTTCACCCGGTGATAGATAAAGGTCACTAAGAAAAGACTCGTCCCGACTTCGGATGACTACCCACAGAATTGAAGGCCGCAAAGTTTGTCGGCTATAAATGAAAACGGCTGCTATGAAGCTGGACTGACCGACCAAACGACTCTACGAGTTATCGTGAACTCCGAACAATCCCAATTTCTCAAAGGAGAAGGAACCAGAGAAAATGGCAGGCCTCCATGAAATATTATTTTAAAACAGAACTTTCCCTTCGGCGACCCAATTTCTTTCTGTGAAAACGACGGACAGATAAGTGATACTTTGGCTTGATCTTTTGTGTTATATGTGTATTTGTATTCGCTTGCTCCTACTGTTTTCTTTATAGTCCACTTCCCCTTTTGCTAAACGAACTTTCTTTTTCCTTTTTTTTTCTTATATGTTATAAATAAATGTTTTATTTTGGAATCCGTCGTTATGCGTCTGTTCTTCGTTGACTTCCGTGTGTTGCGTCCCCTTCTGAGTGAAGACCGAGAAAGGATCCCGCATTTTCTATTTTTTTTAACTTGCGGTTCGACTATATGCTACCAGTTCGTAACAAATATATATATATATATATAATCAGTCGTTGAAGTAAATAATGGTGAGACGAAGTTATAAATATTCATATTTTGAAGCTGTGTCGATGACCCTAGTTCTGTACTCTTGCAACCTGTCGCTAATGCATATTTCTGCTGCCATTCCCCGACATCTGAGAATTCTGTGCGCGTTGTCACAGGCAAAGCATTTCGCGTACACAAGAATGCGCACCATCCGATTAATCCTGAATTGCAGGCACCTGCAAATTCGAAACAGAATTGATCAGATAAACAAGCGATTCTTAGAAATAAAACCTTCATGAAGAGTGAAGTGAATAAAATAACGCCAAGATAACGGTAGACGCCATCTTAAGAACGCTGAGAAATTACCTCGATGTCGAACTGAATGCTGCCTATCAAATTTATTGCAGTGTTTTGCGTTTTTTTTCTTTCTAGTGTCATTGTTAAGATTTGTTTTTACTGTTGTTGATCTGACTTCGGCGAAAGTGGAAAGTATAGTTTTAAAATGATGCAAATATTTCCAGCATTTCTTTTTGAAATAATATTTTCTTACCTTTAATTCAATTATCAAAGTTTTTTCTCTAGCATGTCAACTTCAGTTAAACTGTACAGTTAAACTTTTCTTTCTCTTTTCTCTTTTACACTTCTTTTATATTTTCATCTCTTTAACATTTCTAGACAAATATTTTTCTTTCTTCCCTTTAACATTTCTACGTTCCTTTTTTAAATTTAAATTTGTTTTTCTTTTACATTCATCTTTTACTTTTTTGAATTTTTCTTTTGTTTTGTTTTTTTTTTTTTACATTTCTTTGTTTCTCTTCTACACATTTTTATTCATTCTTTTTCATTTATTCTTTTATTTTCTTTGACATTTTACCCCTCATTTACATGTCTTTTTTATCTCTTATATTTCTCTTAATCATCTCTTAATTGCTGTTGTTTCCAGGTTCATTCTGACCCGGAGTGGTAGCACCTGTTAGGGTCCCAACTATGGGAAAATAGTTAATCCTTTACTGTGGTCAAAACACAAGGAAATTATAAAAATCAACTTTTATAAAAATATATACATAAAAATAGACTTCTATAGAAAAATATACATTTTTGAAGGAAAAAAATATTACCAGCAATACATTTTTGAATAGTAAATTAGAAGACATCTTTAGTTTTTTAAAATAAAAAAGATAAAAAAAAATTAATCAAAATCTGACTATATCAATCTTACTACGATCGAAAATTTTTTTTTTTTTTTTAATCATCTCCCCTCAAGCAAGGCATTTCACTGCCACTATTGCGCATGGGGCTACATAGGGGAAGGTAAAGAGAAGGAGTGGTTAAACATAGGGAATGTCAGGAGGAATGGGAGCAGGTTAGTGTGTTAGGAGGTGTCTATTGACCTTACATTTAAACTCCTGGAGATTGTATCCGTCGGGGAAGCAATCATGTGGAAGGGAATTCCACAGTCGGGAAGTGCGAGGAAAGAAACTGTTGGAGTAGAAGTTGCGGTTGCATTTTATCGGTTTCACTGTAAAAGGGTGGGATCTAGTTGCTAATCTAGTATCTTGTGCAAATTCGTATTTAGGGGGCACCAGTGATCTAAGTTCATCGGAGAATCTTAAAAAAATACCTTAAAACCCTACCTTTTTGGCATTAAATAACCCACACAGGTTGATATGCCAGTAAACAAAATTCAAACTGTTATCTCTTACAATTCTCTTTTTCACCTTTACATTTTTTTACATTTCTTTGTTTTGTCTTTTACATTTTTTCCTTTACATTGCTCTTTTTCCTTTCTACATTTTTTACATTTTTATTTCTTTTACAATATGTTTTTCTTTTACATAATTTTGCTTACATATTGCCAATACTGTATTGTAGAATCCTCTTGTCCCTGTCAATTACGGCTGTTTTAATTGTATTAATAAAGTAATAAATCACCTGGTTCCAACTTCTTCAGTCTTTTGAAGTAAAGGTTTATGTCGTTTCCTGTTTAGGATTGAGGTTCCGGTTCCTTCTAAAATATTTTACTTTTCTTCAAATTTTGGTGGGCTCTCTTGCGCCTTGGTGGCATTATCACCTTATTTGGTGGTGCTGCCTTTTACTCTGTAACCGATTGACTTGTTGGCCTTGTACAGAGTGACCATCATTGTATGTAAATAAGAAAAATGTTGAGCTATAAGTGCACTTCTTCGAAAATAAAACTGACAAGCGGTAGAATCTAATGCTTATCAGATCTAGGCTGGCGGTCAAGCTCAGCCAACTTAGCTTTTGTGATGTTTTGACTGGGTTTTAGGACATTGACCGGTTGTGGTCGGAACTGCAGCCGATTCCAGCGACAAAGCTGATCTTTTTTTTCTAATGGCGGTATCGACAGTTAGATTTGGTTTTCAATCTTCCAACATCTGATTCCATTTCCTCAAAGTGCGGCAAATGTTATCAATCGGAATCGATCAGAGATTTTGGTTTGCTTCCCAAACCACAGTCAATGGTCAGTGGTGGAGGGGAACGGATTATTTCAGATCTGAATATCTGCTGCTCAAAATCGAACAGTATAAAGTTATTTTCCACCGGGATGCTTGGTTTTATCCGATTAGCTTGTCAGCATGACTCTTAACACGTTGACCGTCAGGGGTCAGTTACGAAATCTGGCTTTAGAATAGCGAACTTAAGCAATAAAAAAAAAATGAGTTGATTTAGCTTCAGCTGAAGTCTGAATATTGTTATCACGCTAAAGGCATCACTGCAAAAAAAAAAAAAAGAACTCGTTGCCACCCGCCGATGAAAACATATTAGAAAATACTAAGCACGAGAAAACTCGTCATCAGTGTCATAATAAAAACTTAGCATTAGCTTCTAACCACGAGATAACGCATGGTTGGCAGTCACTGTGTTAACTAATCTAATCTAAACTTCTAAACTTATTTATAAACGGAACTTTGTTTGTGTGTGTATCCGTTACCTATAGACTCCGAAACGGCTGAACCGATTTTCTTGAAAATTTACACAGTTGTACTATAAGCGTCTGCGAGTGTTCTTAGCTAGGTTTTGTGTCGAGGTACCCCCGATAAATATCGAAAATCGATAATCGAAAAAAATCGGGTTATAGAAGGAGTGGTCCGATTTTAATCAAATTTGATACACTCATAGACAAAGTCATAAGAAACGATATTCAGAAGTTTCAAGGTTGCAGTTCTTACAATAGTGCAGAGAATCGATAATATATATATATATCTATAAAAGGCAAGATGTTTGTGTGTGTATCTGTTTATCTGCCTGTATGTCCTCTATACAAATCCACAATTTTTATCCGATTCTCACCAAACTTCACAAATATTCTTTAAGCTGAGTCTGAGCTGCAGGACCATGAATTAGATGTAAAGCTTTCATTACACCCGAGCAACGCCGGGCTATACTGCTAGTAATATCTAATCTAATCTAAATCTAAACTTATTTATGAATGGAACTTTGTCTGTGTGTGTGTGTGTGTTTGTCCGTTGCCTATAGACTCCCAAACGGCAGAACCGATGTTCTTGAACATTTACACAGTTGTACTATAAGCGTCTGCGAGTGATCTTAGCTAGGTTTTGTGTCGAGGTACCCCCGATAAATATCAAAAATCGATAATCGAAAAAATCGGGTTATAGAAGGAGTGGTCCGATTTTAATTAAATTTGATACACTCATAGACAAAGTTATAAGAAACAATATTCAGAAGTTTCAAGGTTGCAGTTCTTACAATAGTGCAGAGAATCAATAATATATACACATATATATATATAAAAGGCAAGATGTTTGTGTGTCTGTTTATCTGCCTATATGTCTGTATTTTTTTCAGCCCTTTTATTTTAGTTTTTGCTTCGGGTTTGGCTATAAGTAGGTATAATTGTAGTTCTTAGTCTTAGCCATGATACCGTTTACTCAGAGGACTTATTTAGCCTTCAAAATTCAGTTTACGACGAAAAAAACTTATTTGATATCGATACCAGGAAATCAAAATATAAAGCTTTCATTATGCCTGAGCAACGCCGGGCTATACTGCTAGTAAAATATATCCATGGAACATCCCTCCGTCAAGTCAACTAAATGATGCAAGGCATGAAAGATAAACCAGCCTTGAACATTTTGCGGCGAACGCACCTCAGTGTAGACGCAAAAGAGGTTTCGGATCGCATGTGAATATATTTACTAACACTAGTTATATCCGATTTTTCCCATTAGCAGAAGGACAGTTTGCCTGTTTGCAACGGATCAAGATCCGGGTTTTTTAAGTTGCCTCACACTAATAAAAACAGTGAGTTGGCAAGACATTGTTTTATTCCTCAAGTTGCTGTGGTTTCTGAGACAGTGCTATTTGTGTTACCCGTTGTCTCTTTTCCCTGTGTACCTATTATCCCCATAGTTGCTGGGTGGGTTAGGTGTCCCAACCAACCTCCACACACACTTGCCGTGCATTACTACACATTTTAAATTCATGTTAGCATTGAAAAACCCTATGATAATCAATCAAAACTTTTTTTGTTTTATTCTATAAATTTATGTAATGGCAGCTCGACGTACTCTATTTTGTAAAGACATTTTTACATAGTATTCACGGTATATATTAGGTGAATTTTTTGTATGCATAATAATGTGTGCTCTTTAATAATTTTTAACTTGTTTTCAGATAGAAATATTTTTGAAGCATAGAATCCTTTAATTATGACCATTTTGACAAAGTACAACGGAGAGTCTATAATGTGATCGATACCGACTTGACAGACCGGCTGCAGTCTCTCTCTCTCACCGGCGCGACGTGGCTTCCCTGTGTCTTTTCTATAAATACTTTCACGGTTTCTGCTCCGATGAACTTAGATCACTGGTGCCCCCAGGTACGAATTTGCACGAGATACTAGATTAGCAACTAGATCCCACCCTTTTACAGTGAAACCGATAAAATGCAACCGCAATTTCTACTCCAACAGTTTCTTTTCTCGCACTTCCCGACTGTGGAATTCCCTTCCACATGATTGCTTCCCTGACTGCTACAATCTTCAGGAGTTTAAATGTAAGGTTAATAGACACCTCCTAACACACTAACTCACATCCATTCTTTCAAACACTCTTCCTATCTACCCAACCCCCAGCCTCGGTATGCTTACCCATCTATCACCCTCCTGACATTTCCTATATCTAACCACTCTTTCTCTTTACCTTCCCCTATATAACCCCATGCGCAATAGTGGCAGTGGAATGCCTTGCTTGGGGTGAAATGATTAAAAAATGACAAAACATGATTTTCGTTTACTTTACTTGCATGAGGTTAAGTTTGGGCACATTGCTTCCCAAACTTCTGCCAATATCAACAGAGCCTGGGGAGATGGGTCCACAAGTAATTGGACAATATGAAGGTGGTTCCAGAAATTCCGTACTAGTAATGAGAGCCTTGAATACGGAGAAGCTAGAGGACAGTCATGCAGTCTCAACAACTGCAAGCAATTGTTTTTTTAGTTTGAGATTTGTTTAACGGCATATCAACAACCTCTGTGGTTATTTAATGCCAAAAAGGTAGGGTTTTAAGCTATTTTTTCTTTTTTTTTATAATGTTCGGTTATAGTGAAAAGGTTGATTTAGTCAGATTTTAATGTAATTTTTTTTTGTTTTTATTCTTCTTTATTTTAGAAAACTGAAAATGTCTAGTTTTGTATTCAAAAATGTGTTATGGCAATATTTTTTCTTCTTTAAAAATGTATTACTGGTAATATTTTTCTTTCAAAAATGTATATTTTTCTATAATGGTTTATTTTTATACTTTCATATAGTTTTGATCCCAGTTTGGGGGTTAGCTATTTGCGCATTGCTGGGACTCTAACAGGTGCTATCACTCCGGGTAGAAATGAACCTGGAAACAACAGCAATTAAGAGGTGATTCCATGCTCCTCACAACCTCTCAATTAGAGGTCTTGCTGCCGGATGCAGTTCATCGTCATACTCAGGACCCGCAAAAAATTGTTGAACAAAAACCTACATCAAAGTGTCTGAGAAATGTCTCAGAAGCTTGGTGTCAGCACAGCAAAAGCCTTTAAGCCATTTGCAGAATATTAGTAAGATAAACACGATAAATTGGTTCCTCATGGTCTCAATGAAAATTAAAAACCTTAGGCGTTTTGAACTGTGCTCGATGCTTTTTCTCTGTAACATCAATGATCTTTTTTTTGAGCGGATAGTCACTTTTAATGAAAAGTGAATACTTTATGATAACCGTAAGCAATCAGGTCAATAGCTTCATCGTGATGAGTCTCCCGAACATTTCCCCAAAACCAAAGTTGCATCAATCAACTACAGCATTCTGAGAGCCAATCAGAGTATTAATGCAGAGCTTTACTGAAATCAACTTGTTGAAATTCATGCACGTCTGCAAAAAATGAGACCTACATTGGTGAAGTAGTCCAATTCTGCTGCACGATAATACGTGGCCACATGTTGCAAGAATGACGTTGCAAAAACCCACACACTTGTGATACGAGAGTTCACCACATTCTCCATATTTTCCTGATCTTAAACCCATTGATTATCATTTCTAAGCACATTTTAAATGGTAAAACTTTTATGTTCAAACCAGAGGTGGAATCAGCTTTCAAAGATTTTGTTGCATCATAGCCAATAACTTTTTTATGAACTAAGGATAATATAATGTTGTCGATCGATGGCAGAGGTGCATAGATATTCAAGGCTCGCATTTTGACTAATTTCCACATTTCTAAAGTTAGTTTTTCAAGAATAAAATGATGTTTCTGAAATTATCCATTTTTTTTGTAACAACGTAATACATTTCATGTTCTTGTAAAATATTGGTTACTTCCATGAACTTTCTAATTATTTTATTCTCAAATAAATCAACACCAGCACTATCTTAGACTTATATATTTAGAAAAAAACCCAAAACAACTCGTTACACATATGACTTTGCCACGATTTTGATTGGCTAGTCAATATGGCTCCTAACCAGTCACTTTAAAACTAATTTTGTGTTCTTTTTTTAAATCTATTTTATATTTAATCCTTACGTAGTTTACCGGAATTTTGATATCGCATTGTTTGACGAACTCCAATTAGTTTCACGACTGATTCTTTTTTATTTTGATATTTTTTAAAATCTCTCGCGGCTAAAATCTTGATGTTTTCTGCATTATTGCCTCCTTTATGGTGTCTTTATTTAACGTAATATTTTTATATGCTTATGCAGCTACGAAAAAAAGAAGGCGGATATGTAACTACAAAAAAAAAAAAAAGAAAAAGAAAAAAGAAACTAACAAGAGAAAAAATACAGAATGAGTTTAATAAAGATGTTCCCAAAAGCCATAACGCACGGAGAAATTTAGCCAGTAGAAGAAATCTCGAAAGGAACAAATACCACAGTAAGAATATTGTTCTTTTTTATGTACCTTGTACACTCAGGACGTACGTGATTATGGCTCTCCATAATTTCCTATACCTCGTAGCTCTTAATAAATTTTCTTTCTGTTATCTCTCTCTTAAACCCTGTTCCGACATTAATTTACTCAAGCTCACCGAGTACGTTATACGTTATTTTCCTCTGTCTCTCTTGCCTTGAATCTGTGCTGTGGGTATCAGACTTTTCCAAACCCTCTTTCCTCATTATGTGCCATAGAAATGTCAGTTGTCCTCTCCTGTTGTGAAATATAAATGTCCGTTTTTCCATATTCTCTGAAACTTTATTGTTGATATTTTCATCATACTTTCGTAGAACCACATTTCTGTTGCTCTTCATCCTTAAGATTTTCCAGCATTCATTGCCATATAGAAGGACTAATATAATACAACAGTTCAGTAATCTTTTCTTTGTGATTAAGGATAACTTTTAGACTACTGGTCCCTAAACTTTTTTTTCCTCAGTAAATGTTTCTTTTCTAAACACCCCCATTTAGATATTTGTACGGCCCCGCGCTCGCTCCGTTAAAAATGTACCGGTATATGGAGCAGGGATTAGAATAGTGCCGGTATATGGAGCAGGGCTTAGAACAGTGCCGGTATATGGAGCAGGGATTAGAATTGTGCCGGTATATGGAGCAGGGATTAGAATTGTGCCGGTATATGGAGCAGGGAATAGAACAGTGCCGGTATATGGAGCAGGGATTAGAATAGTGCCGGTATATGGAGCAGGGATTAGAATAGTGCCGGTATATGGAGCAGGGAATAGAACAGTGCCGGTATATGGAGCAGGGATTAGAACAGTGCCGGTATATGGAGCAGGGAATAGAACAGCGCCGGTATATGGAGCAGGGAATAGAACAGCGCCGGTATATGGAGCAAGGCATAGAACAGTGCCGGTATATGTAGCAGGGATTAGGTGAGAAGTGAGGGAGAAGAATCTGTTAAAAAAGAAATTACGGTTGCATCTAGCCAATTCAGCTCTAAATTGAGAACGTGTTGCCAATCTAGTATTGCTTAACTTCGGTGTATCGCCATTTCACAAAAAAGCCACTATGTCTCAAGTGGTTACTGAGTATGAAAGACTATGAAGAAAAAAGGCTATCAAGGTGAGAGAAGAATAAAACAAATTAAGAAGACAGAAAATAACGATTGATATTGCATTTACATTTTTTTGCAGATTGAAGTTGACTGGTAAACAGGAAGTCGAAAGTGAGTTCCACAAGTGCGATTGAATACTGTTAACATAGAACTTACGGTTACATCTAGCTATTTAAACTGTAAAATGATGAGGCCTTGATTAAATTTATAACGTCTAGGTACCATAGAGGACAGTTCATCAGAACAATTACCATGAAGGTATTTATTAAAAAAGCACAGGAAAGTTACTTCACGGCGTCGAGAAAGTGAATGAAGACGATTTGTCACGACAGGACCAGGAATATTGCAGACTCTTCTTTGTATTTTATCAAGATGATGTAAATATATAGCAGAAGGATCAGTCCAGATGTGGAAGCAATATTCAAAGCATTTCTGAATGGTAGATTTATAAATATGTAAGACTAGCATCATAGCCCAGCGTTGCCCGTGCAACTCAGAATATTTTAGTAGTAGGAGAAGATGCCAATGAGAGGAGTAGATGGAATCATTTATAGAAAATTGGGAAAGAGAGCTGAGGCCGTTAGTAACCATTTTCAGCATTAAGAAGAATGCATTGAATGCATGTTGCTGTAGTATTCGAACGGAGTATAAAGTGTAGTTTGAGTGCCGGTCATACTTTTGTCTCCTTCTAAATGGGGTGGGGTTAAAAAATTCCATTAAAAAATCTATTTTCTTTTGTTTTGCATAAACGTGATTTGATGTTTTGTGTGACATTGTAAACAACATTGCCTCTGTTTTTGTTGCAAAATTACGGGGGAAAATATTTACATTTTTTGTTGACTAAATGAATTTAACATAAAAATAAAAATTATTTAGTTTGTTTTACTGAAATTAGAAATATGAAAACTATTACACTCTCAGTTCAGAATTTTTCGAAGAATATTTAAAAATGTAGACATCTAATTTTAGAGGAAAAAGTTACATTAATACCACACGAATTACAGTCAGTTGATTTCCTGCATGAAATATTGAGCGAAAAAAAAAAGCTTTATTTGTTTTTTAATTTTTTTTGGGTTTCAAAATTACGGGGAAAAATATTCACATTTTTTTGTTGACCAAGTGAATTCTTAAAACGTCGGGAATTATAATTAAATATAAAGGCTCATTTTTAAAAAAAATAAAAACATTTAGTCACGTTTGACACGTGCGGTTTGATTTCTGTTACGTAATTTAGCAACCATCTTAGATCTTTTATGAAGCAAATGTAAACAATCAGCTCCATTGGCCAAAATGTGCAAAAGGGAAAATTGCTGAACTTAAACACAAAAAGTATGTGTCGACATGGCTTCCCTGTAGATATATGTCCCAAGAAAGTTTGAATGGAGTAACTTAAAAAATGTAGGCGTGCATAGGGAACAGTCACAGACAGACTCACAGATAGCCTTTATATATATATATATATATATATATATATATATATATATATATATATTAAAAGGACAAGAATTGTATAGAACGACCCATTGAACCAATTTTCAGAGTATCTGGCATAACAATTGATTCAGAATAACGTTTGCATTTCACATCAACGGAAAACGTTAGTCCTAGAAAGCTCAATGAGTCACTCTGCTGGAAGTTAGCATCTGTTATGTTGATGGAAAGCAAAGAGGGTTTTCTCAGACGATTTAAAGAGAGCAGTTTTGTTGTAGAGTTTTAAAAATTAACAAGCCATTCCTTACTCCATTTAACAACACATGTTCTCATGAGATTTACTTTCTGGTTCTGAAACTGTTCTTTTATTGTTTATCACTAAATTCTTCACATTCTCTTTCGCTATCAGTAACCTTCTTAGGTTTTGCTTGGGGTAAAACGATTAAAAAAATTCCTTTCGTATTCAATTGGTTAAGCGGAAGTCTCACTCAGGCAGCTTCTTCCCGAGAACCATTGTGAAACTGATGACTTCCGACAGGTTGTTTTCCCGTTTACTACAGTCTTAGCCTCTACAAACATGGACCGAAACAGACATGAGCGCCTAATCGTGCATCACGTATGACACTTCACTGGCCGATCTGGAAAAAACGATTGGATAGCAGGACAGATTTGTTTCAGCTTTCAGTCAGTTTAGTGCCATACATGAAACACGCTTGGGCGATCATGTCTCTCGCGAGACATGACTAACTGGGCAGAAGATTATCCCGCAGTAGGTTGCCATTGCTTTCTGCGGTAGACTGCTTGCCAGCCATGGCTATAGAACCCAATCTGTCCTGTTAGTTAACCCATAACTGGAAGGAATAGACGGATTAATACCTTTCCCAAGGCTATTTGCGCGTAAGTGAATGCTATGAATTCAACTGGAATTCGAACTCGGCTCCCCGAGTTCTTGTTCCGAGTCGATATCCATTGTACTACAACGCACATCAGTCAGTCAGTTAAGTGCCATACGTGAAACACGCTTGAGCGATCATGTCTCGAAAGAGACATGACTGACCGGGCAGAAGATTATCCCGTAGTAGGTTGCCATTGCTTTCTGCGGTAGACTGGTTGCCGACCAAGGCTATAGAATCCAATCTGTCCTGCTATTTAACCCATAACTGGAGGGAAGAGACGGATTAATACCTTTCCCAAGGGTATTTATGCGTAAGTGAATGCAATGGATTCAACTGGAATTCGAACTCGGCTCTCCGATTTCTCGTTCCGAGCCGATATCCACTGCTCCACAACGCACATAAAAAAATCAATATTAATTTTGTCAGCAAGCACATCTACATGTATGATACACATACAGAAGGAACCGGAAATGCAAACAAGAAACCAGAGATAAACTTCTACTCCTGTTCACAAGTCTAGGAAAGTATGTAAACCGTTCGATAGTTGAACCTATTTACTGATATTGTGGAAATATCAAATAAAGAGATACATGTAAATGTTCTATTTACTTCGTAATCTTTGTACGAATTCTTGGTCAATGAAAAGCAGTTTCTTATTTTCAATGCATTTCGATAGTAAAATTGTTAACAAAGAATCATGAGTTAAATAAATAGTTTACTTGAATGCTTTTGGTAAAAAGTAAATAAAACGCCGTTAACAAAAATGTACACAACATCTATCATTCTAGCAAGACGCCTTACTGTGAACTCTGTTTGTCTTCTTCATTTAATTTTTCCAACCCGAAAGTGCGACGCAGAGGTCCAAAGGCAAATTGGTATGGCGAAAGACGCGTTCCAGCAGACTGAGGAAAGTATTCGACACAGGAAACTTTCACTAGAAACAAAGAGAGCACTGGATTGCTATGTGATGTCATTTCTTCAATTATGGCAATGAATGTTGGACAATATCAGCAAAGATGAGGGAAAACTTGAAGCAGCTGAAATGTGGTTCTACAGAAGGATGCTGCTGATATCGTGGACCGAGCATGTGAGCAATGACGAGGTTTTGGAAATGATAGAAACGAAAAGGAAATTAATATTGAGCATCAGGAAGAGACAAATGAAGTTTCTGGGACATGCAATGAGGAAGGAGAGCTTGGAGAACCTGCTACTAACAGGCCAGATAGAGGGAAAAAGAGACACAGGAAAGCAGCGGATAACATATTTAAAGGGCCTGAGCAGGTGGATGACAGAACGAGGGCTGAGAGACGTTACAGGAGAAAGCGTGCTAAGAGCCACCAGGGATAGGGAGACGTGGAAGGCTATGATCACCTACGCCCTGAAAGGACAAGGTACATAAAAGAAGAAAAATACGAAACTGTCGGTCGTGCTCTCTTTCTTCGGTCAGAGAACAACTCAGTCGGCACTCGATCTACGGATTGGGATTCGGCTGAGAAAGATAGACAAGCTCTCTACATTCGGACAGTTCGTTTCAGTCGGGGCTTCGTCTATGCACAGAGACTCAGCTGAGAAGATAATACAAGCTTGGCGTCCAATTCCCCGTATGCTGGGGCTTGGCAAATTTTGGCCCAAGTTTCCGTGCTCGAGTTTTCCACGTAAAGCTCGATTTTGTTTTACATCCCCTCTCAATGGGAAAGCATTACGTAAATATCCAGAGTTCCGCGGACATTCTGCCTTCGGGCGGAGAGGAACTCAGACGACGCTATGCCTACTGACAATGTCTGCTGTGGAAAAGTAGACCCCGATCCTGCTTATGCGGTAATTTGGGAATTTTTACCCACGCGTACACACTTAGAAACTCCAGGTTAAACCCGACCTTGTGACGCATTCCGCATCTGTCGGGAGGACTTTGGTAAATATCCAGAATTCCTCTCCCGAACTCAGAACTGTCAGTCAAGCTTTCTGTTTTCAGGCAAAGAACGACTCATTCGGGATGCGGGATGAAATTCGGCTAACAGACAAGCTCTGTTTTCGAGCAGAGTTCGATGTAGGCTCCAGAAGGATAGACGTTGTGTACGTAAACGAAGTACCGTATTGAACACATAACTAAACAAATTCCTGTTTTTGTCTGCGAGGTCATATAAAAAAATTTAATCCTGTTAGCTAGAATATTTTTTTCAGTTACTTACCAGGAGAAGATTAATACGTAATTTGACTTGCAGAGAAAAAAAAAATGAAGCCAATTGAAAATGTTTAGAACCAATTCTCCAAGTTTCGTTGTAGAGCAGGGAATATCGGCTCGGAACGACAAGTCGGAGAACCGAGTTCGAATTCCAGTTGAATTCGTTGCATTCACTTACGCGCAAATAACATTAAGAAAGGTATTAATACATCTCCCTCTAGCTAGGGGTTTAAATAGCAGGGCAGATTGTGTTCTATACCCTTGGTTGATAACCAGTCTACCGCAGAAAGTAATGGCAACCTACTGAGAAAATCTTCTGACCAGTCAGTCTTGTCTCTTTCG
Organism: Ascarosepion bandense; assembly: GCA_037127315.1. Lineage (NCBI taxonomy): Eukaryota > Metazoa > Mollusca > Cephalopoda > Sepiida > Sepiidae > Ascarosepion > Ascarosepion bandense. The sequence goes on from JBBBDQ010001417.1 coordinate 3,121,271, forward strand.
TGAGATGATCACCCAAACGTGTATCATGTGTGGCAATTGACTGAACCCTGTGCACTAATTTCAAAATTCCGATGTTTATCACCCTTCTATGCTTACAGGTAGCATCTTGGAATCTGGAGACCGAATAAGGACATGTTAACAAGTTCTAATGGAACTTTGGTTTATGGAATTAGAAATATCGTCCGGTAATAATTTTGTTTTCATCGCTTTCCCGGTTGACTTTTTTTTTTATTTATTTTTAAGATTTTTTTTTAAAATTCTCGCCAATATTATCGAACGTGCGAAAAATTTCGTTGATCACGCTATCCATGACACTCTTTGATTTCAATTTCCATGAGTAAATATTTTTCAGTTTTGTTAGTTTGCGTGTGTGAAAATTTATTTTTTAGTTATGTTTCCTAAAATATTCTTGATTGATATAATTTCTGAACCCTTTCTGTTGCTGCTTCAGAAGTTTTCGTGGGGTCCAAAACAATCGCGTTTCTATGAACAAAGATAACAATACAATAAAAAAACAACAACAACAAAAAAAAAAACGAATAAATATACTAAATTAAAGTCAACAAGACATTCTCAATTGCGTTTATTCTTCGAGACACCTTGTGGAGCGACAGACTCCATATTCAGCAAGACATCACTTATCCACGTTGGAAGTAGTCTTAATGGCTGGAAAGAATGACCATGCGTCATAGCCGACTGCGTAGTTGGACTTGGGATACCTGGCAGTGATAGCGTGCACGTAGCAACTGACAACTTTGTGCAAAGAACGATCGGCGATTCGCATAAGGCGCACACCCCAAAGAACTACAACGAGAAAGAAAAAGATTCTCAGTGTTTGGCTCAAGAGAAATACTTTAGGCGATTGGTAAAAATCGATATTGGAACTTTGGGGATTTGAATCTTTCGATGAAGCCGAAGGAATTCTAGATCATGTTCATGAGATTCCCGCGGGCAACAGAGAATAAAATCAAAGCAAACCCGTAAAGGGGGGATATTTTTGTAAGGGTCATCTCTGAAAGTGCAAACGAAACTTGGACATACCAATGCGCAACAATATCGCGCATATCTAAGCACAAAAACAAATTCAGCACGTAGAGATGCAGAGGTGTGAATACTCACTCACACACTCTTTCTCTCGCACGTGCATGCACTCTTTCTGCCACACCTGTACGCGCACTCTTTCTGCCACACCTGTACGCGCACTCTTTCTGCCACACCTGTACGCGCACTCTTTCTGCCACACCTGTACGCGCACTCTTTCTGCCACACCTGTACGCGCACTCTTTCTGCCACACCTGTACGCGCACTCTTTCTGCCAACTCGTACGCGCACTCTTTCTGCCAACTCGTACGCGCACTCTCTGTCTCCGTTTCACACGCACGCTCTGTTCTTCGTCTCTTTTACACACAGTCTCTCTCACACTGACTGCGTTTTGAAATAGGAAATCATCTGTGTTATACTAGTTACAGAAAATGGAATAGTATATATGGTTTGCATTATTGGAAATAAACCGACTCGGTTGCTACATTTACCAACATAATTCCCATCAATACTAGAAAGAGCGATAACTGTTACTGAACATAAGCAACATATTTTCCTTAGAAATTGTTTTAAGACAAAGATTTTATAAATTCAATTGAAAGCAGTTCTTGCAGTTTGGTCAATGAATGCCAAATGTTTCCTTATAGAGAAACAGTTAATATTAGCATTACCATTACTATGTCTTTACTGTTCACCGCCATTTTCTCAGTAAAAGTGAACTCTTTATTTATAGATTCTCTTGATGGTTGTAGAATGGATCGGCTGAAACATTGTGATAGAAAAAAGAAAAAAGAAAAAATAACACTAAGAATAAGTTTAATTTTTGCAACCACGCCTAGAATAATAACTTTTTCAGATTACAGACTGTATCTTCAGTATGGTTGATACACTTGAAGGCTGTAGAATGGGTCAGCGAAAGGATTGTGGTAACGTCAAAAGCAATAAAAAGACTGAATTTTATCGACTGATCAAATATTGGGATTAAAATGATTTTTTTCAAAATTATACACTGGATGAATGTATGAAGACATATATTCTCCCCCTAGCTATGGGTTAAATAGTAAGAAAATCTTTTGCCAAGTCAGTGATAAATCGCTGGATCAGCCTAAATACTATCGTAATGATAAAAAGTAATAAAAAGGCTAACTTGAAGTCTGAAGAAATTTCGAACTTCTATCATCATCTTAGAATTATAGTATGGTTGAAGAATCGTAGTATTTGTTTGTAGGACCACATCTCTATCTATTCATGCCTCTTCATCTATGAGGAGATTATCCAATATTCACTTCCATAGAGGTGATTAGATATTACGCTTTTATTTCTGTCGTTCTTGATTTTATCAAAGCTCGTCGTAGTATCAGAAATAGTCGTGTGTGAAAGGGAGTATGCTGTATGATTGTGAACGTAAATCTTCCTTAGTATAATGAAAAAAATAATATTGATAAAACAAGTAATAAATGGCTGATTTAAATAGGTTAAGTCAGCAACCACATATATTGGATATTAAAATTTAAAGGCTGAGTTTATGTATTTTTAACGTTTCAATGTAAGCTTTAACCAGTATTTGTTGGATTTCTTATTCAATACCTTATATATATATATATATATATATATATATATAATCTTCAGGAGAAGATTGAAAGTACTTGGGAACATTGAGAAATGAATGATAATAACATCTGTCAACGTTTCAGTTCATTTCTGACATCTTTCAATTATAATACGCGAAAGATTATCCGTGAGTATGGCAATATTTGCAATTTATTTAATCTCTCTCTCTCTCTCTCTCTCTCTCTCTCTCTCACACACACACACATTATATATATATATATATATATATATATATATATATATATATATATTATAGATGTTTTAGAACATGTACAAAATTTTTTATATATATCCACTACAAATCGTACATAATTAAAACATAAAAAAAATTGTACACGTTCTAAAATATAATTTATAATAAATATTCACAGCTCTATATGTTATATATCGAGCACTGTTTTAAATTAATGTTTTGGACGTTGTAAAACTTTTTTCTTCGTTCTTTAATCCCTCTGATATATATATATATATATATATATATATATATATATATATATATGAGAGAGAGAGAGTTTACAAAAAATACAAAAATGCCATTTACAGTTCTGCGTCGTTGTATTGCACTCCCCTGTTGCATGTACAAAATTATCAAATATTATCAGTCTGAAAAACGTCTTTTGAAACGCATTAACATAGATGTTTTTCCCTTTTGTCATTCAGTTAACCACAACTACTCTGATACATAGCGTTGTATGCCACCTCTCTCATATATATATGTATGCCCGTGTTCCCTGTAAATATATAATGTGTGTACATTTATTTATGAGATCCAATATCGATATGGACGTAAAATGAAATTGGAGAACCATTAAGCTAGCCGTCCACACGGCCCCAGCGAAAACTATAGAAAGACTATCTGCCTTGTGGAAAAATAACTTTACCAATGTTTTAATATGGTTTCAGTAGTCAGCATTGAGTAAACATAAGCATAAGTTGAATATTCAAACCAATTAGCAAACAATTTATGTTTCTGAATGCTCGTTTCAGTGAACATTTTCTTTCAAAATTCATTAAGAAGGAGGAGTACTCACGGTCTTCAAGACATTGCTTTCCATAATAGTCTTGTATTCTTTGAGGTGATTCGTTGAAAATTTTGTAAGAGCTTTTTAGTATATTTTCTGTGTTAACCAGATTTGTAGCGAAAAGTCCAGGTTCCACTAAATGAACGGAAATATTCTGCAGCCTGATCGCGCGCCTGAAAAGAAAAAAAATACTTGTATTTAGTGATATATTAAATATTATATTATTTTATATATAAAAAAAATAAGAACAGAACGCCTGCCTAAACAGATTAGTTTTCAACCGATAACTGCTAAGACTCACCGACATATCGGGAAATAGTATGAAAATTATTGTTAAATGGTCCATTTAATATGACTCGCATTTTATCTATGTTACTTATTTGACCACGTTCGAAAACAAGTTTACTTACAAGCTTTACGGTCATATATCGCTTCCCGTATGATCACCAAAGTTAAGCAACGTCGAGCCTGATCAGTACCTAGATGGGTGATCACTTGGGAATATCATTTGCTGTAAGCTTGGATGTGTGCGTGTGTGATGGATAATGACTCAGAATTAAAAATCGGAGTTGAACGCTAATTCCAATTATCTGTGGGCTCAGACATTTCTCCTTTAATTCACAAAATTTTCTCGAAAGCTCTTTCGAGAAAATTTCGAGAATTAAAAGAGAAACGATTATAAGTTTTGTACGTACTCCTAATAGTTTTAGAGATAGATGTAACTTATGTTTTAGAAAAAAATTAGGAGAAAAAATACAATAATCAAATCGAAATGTTGAATCAGAAGAATAAATTAGTGCTTAAATATCGGCATAAAAACAAATTCAAATTTTCATATTACAGGTTTAAATTAATCAGCGATATTTCCATGGACTCACTCTCCTCTAATTTTTCTCGTGTCGAAAATATAACTAATTCTATTTCGATTTTTCCCCTCTACAACATCGATACATAGTTTATCTAAACTTATTTATGAGTGGAACTTTGTCTCTGTGTGTCTGCCCGTTACCTATAACCTCCGAAACGGCTGAACCGATTTTCTTGAAAATTTACACAATTGTACTATAAACGTCTGCGAGTGTTCTTAGCTAGGTTTTGTGTCGAGGTACCCCCGATAAATATCGATAATCGAAAAATCGGGTTATAGGAGTGGTTCGATTTTAATCAAATTTGATACACTCATAGACAGACATAAGAAACGATATTCAGAAGTTTCAAGGTTGCAGTTCTTACAATAGTGCAGAAAATCGATAATATATATATATATATATATATATATAAAAGACAAGATGATTGTGTGTGTGTCTGTTTATCTGCTTGTATGTCTGTATTTTTTTCAGCCCTTTTATTTTAGTTTTTGCTTCGGGTTTGGCTCTAAGTAGGTATAATTGTAGTTCTTAGTCTCAGCCATGATTCCATATACTCAGAGGACTTATTCAGCCTTCAAAATTCAGTTTACAACGAAAAAAGCTTATTTGATATCGATACCAGGAAATCAAAATTTGACTTACATCCATTCATTTTTCTTTCAGTCTACGGTTTCGGTTTCGCTTTAACTGGAAACAACTATTGCTTTTTAGTCTTTCGTGCCAACATCCAAAGAGTCTGAGCTCCAAGGACCATGGATTAGTTTTAAAGCTTTCATTACACCCGAGCATCGCCGGGCTATACTGCTAGTAATTCATAAATTTTCCCCAATTCTATGATTTCCCCAACTCTTTCCTTTATCTATTCATCTGTTTTAATGTTATTTTTAAACCCCCTATTTTACTCCTTTTTTAATTTTATATTAATATTTATTTCTTCATATAACCCCTAATGTCAAGGTTAATATAAAGTTTTAATCTTATAAAACTTCCCTTTAAGACAAGTATCTGCCACTCTCCTTTGTCTCTTCGTCTGAACCGAAATTTCTATTTACGACAAGAACTACGTCCACGCCAAAGTTAACAAGACAATAATTTTGGTCTCACTAGTCCATGAAACTTTCTTCCAGAACTTTTGTCGCTAATCTCTGTACTTGCTTGCAAATTCTAATCTAGCCTTCCCATTATTACTTCTGATGAGTGGTTTATTTCTTGTAGTATATCCTCCATATTTTTTTTACTCTTGAAGTCTTCTTTAAATTGTGGACTGGGTTTGTGTGTGCTTGTGTGAACGGAAGTAACGTTTTCCCATTTCGTTAGAGACGGGGACATTTTTTTTAAAACATTTTTGTCGATGGCGGTGAGAAACTGCTAAGGGGCATTTTTTTTACGGCAGGAGAATTGTCTAGGGGCTATTTTGAGGGTGGGGGTGAGAGAAATTGCCAAGGAGACATTATTTTGACGGATGGGGGGAAACTGCACAGGGGTTATTTTTGAAGAGGGAGAGAAATTGCCAAGGAGCTTTTTTTGATGTTGTGTGAAATCCCTAAGGGGGCATTATTTTGACTAGAGGAAAATTTCCAAGAGGACATTTTTGTCGGGTGGGCATTGCCAAAGAAGGCATTTTGATAGGGTTAAATTGACAACGGGACATTTTTTAAGGGGGAAAATTGCTCATGGGAACACTTTTTTGACTGCGGCGGGGAAAATTGCCAAATATATTTTTAGTCTGCGGGAAAATTGCCAGGGGACACTTTTTAACGGGGGTGGGTGGGTGGCGGGAAGAATTGCCTATTGTATTTTTTTTTGTCGGGTGTAAAATTGCCAAGACGACATATTTTTTGACGGGGAGAAAATTCATTAGTGGACATATTTTGAGGGGGACAATTGCCAAAAGTGCATTGTTTTGACGGGAAGAATTTGCTAAGAGTGCATTTTTTTGACGTAGAGGGGAATTGCCAAGATGACTTTTTTTTAACGGGGTGAAAATTATCCATGGGAACCTTTTTTGACTGCGGGCGGAAAAATTGCCAAGTCGAATTTTTTTGACGGGGACGGGGCAAAATTTGCAAAGTGGACATTTTTTGTCGAGGAAAAAATTGCCAAGACGACATTTTTTGACAATGGGAAATTTGCCTAGGGTAATTCATTTAAAAAGGTATTATTGGCAATTCTACTTTTTCTCTAAACAGGGTCAAAATGGAAAACGAGACACGAGTGAAGAAATCAGGAATTTCAAGGAAGAACAGCGAAATGCTACTGCAATTTCTTAGTCAAGTGTGCTTGAGTTCATGGAGTGATATTGATCCGATGAGGCTATTATGGAATACCTTGATTGCAATGGAGCTATTGGCAATATCGTTGCTCCTGCAATCTACCTATAATCTCCTACCGATGTATGCGCAATATATCAAAGTGATCGATGCACTTAACTTCATGTGCTCTCTTCTGTGTACGATTAGTGATGATGTACACATGGCGTCATAACAAAGTGCTTAAAGTGGTTATAGCCGGTACAGAGTGTGAAGTAGCCAACAAACAGGCTGTAACGGCCAGAGAACTTAAAATCGATTTTCGCAAGGAAGGTAAACATCATGTGCAGAAGACCCAAATAACTCCCAACATGAAGCTGAGTGGAACCCATGATTTTAGGATCTTAGCTAATCTTAGGACACCTGCAATTTACGGTACACATCATTAAGACAAATGAACGCCCTGGCATTGTAGCGAGGTTGGATTCAAAGAGGTGTGCCATCCAAGTGGAATTAATGATCCCATGGGGGGTGGACAAGGAGAAGGCGCACGAGCGAAAGAAAAATCGCTATTGATTGGTGCGATCCGACTGCATGGAAAAAGGGGTGGACAGGTCAAGTGCTATCAGATGAGGTAGGTGCCGTGGATTCCTAGAATGGTCAAACGTTTCCTTCTATTTGAAGGTGAACATCAGTGGTCGGAATCTGAAGCGTGCTGTACATGGTCTCCAAACCACAGCTAAACAGAAATCGAGTTGAATATGAGCACAATGCTTCTTCCGACGTGAAACACATCTGTTTATCTTTCATACTACGTCATTGATAATAGTTGCTATGAGCGCATTGTGTATTGGTTAACGATCAAAAGCAAATGCTTTAAAACAACGTTGAAAATCTGACTTGCAGTTGTAAAAATCGCAAGAGACTAACACGAATACGTAAAAAACAAAAACAAACAAACAAAAAAAAAACAATATTCCTGTCCGGTGGCGCCAGGGGTGTCAGTACCGCCTTAGCCGCCGAAACTGTTACCTTCCCTGGTTGACGGCTGACGAAGGCAAAGTATCACACGGGCTTTAAATATGTTGTATGTAGAAAAATGGATTAATTTAATAAGAGTTCTTTCATGTTCTAATGTTTAGCAGCGCATCAACTCTATGGATTATTTCATGCCGAACTCTAAATATTTGAACACAATTTTATGGCTTCAATTAAACATATCTTTCTAACGAAATCGTATTCTTTCACCTAAAGATAAAATGTGGTAATTTAGTTAAAAATGTATTATTGGTAATTCTACTATAAAGCCTGTTGTTGGTAATTCTACTATAAAACGTGTTGTTGGTAATTCTACTATAAGAGGTGTTGTTAGTAATTCTGCTACTATAAAACGTGTTGTTGGTAATTTTACTGTTAGACGTATTGTTAGTAATTCTGCTATTACAAGAGGTGTTGTTGGTAATTCTGCTACTATAAAACGTGTTGTTGGTAATTTTACTGTTAGGCGTATTGTTAGTAATTCTGCTATTACAAGAGGTGTTGTTGGTAATTCTGCTACTATAAAACGTGTTGTTGGTAATTCTGCTACTATAAAACGAGTTGTTGGTAATTCTGCTACTATAAAACGAGTTGTTGGTAACTTTTTTAAAATATAAAAATATATTTTTATATTTTCATAAGCTTTCGTTTTTTTTTGGGGGGGGGGAATGGGGTTAACTATTTACGCATAACTGTCACCCCTAGTCAGGGTGGATCAGTAAACAACAGCAATTATGAGGTGGTTCCAAAACTTCCAATCTCCAGATCAGAGGCCTTGCTGTCGGATGTAGCATACAGTCATACACAGGACTTTATTTTTGTAATACTTTATTTAAAAGAAAATTGTGATATTTAAAATAACAACAACAATTGTAATCAAGTCAACTCGATAACAATTCCCCTTTTTTCACACTGACTTTCAGTTCGAATTAAAAAAAATGTAGAGTTGGAATCGTGCTAATTTTCAGTTCTTATTTTTTAGCAAATTTCATTTTCTGTTCGAATTGCTGAGAGGTGGGAACGCCATTATTATATTCGGATTTATTCAAAGTGTTTTACTGTAGTTACAATATTTCGAAGATAATTAGGAAGGAGAATCAAGTTCAAACCTCGCTAGGTGTTCTATAGTTGTGACCCTCAAGCAAAATTAACCACAATAAATAAATACCGACTTGAAACTTTGTAAAACTAAGGCTAGGAAACATTTCTCATTCCACTCAGTTTTTCTTTCTTTCTTTTCTATTTCAGTCAATTTCTTTGTTTTTTTTTTATAGTAGAGTAATTCTTATTCATAGATCCACCCATACATTTCAGTTTGCTATTTTTTTGTCTATTTTTCTCCTTCTAATCGACATCCTGTTTAATTCCATCACTTTTTCCTTTTATTTCTTTCTTCTATGCAAATTATCTTTTGATATTAACATAGTTTTTATTTAAATCTACTTCTTTTTCTTTTTGTTTCTTGCTTCATTTTTTCCTTTTTTCCGCTTCCTTCTTCTTTTCGCTTCGCTCTTTTTCTCTTTCTTTTTCTTTCTTTATTTCTTTCTTTTTTCTTTCTTTTTCTTTTTCTTTTTCTTTTCTTTCTTTTTCTTTCTTTTTCTCTTTTTCTTTTCTTTCTTTCTTTTCTTTCTTTCTTTTCTTTTTCTTTTCTTTTTCTTTTTCTTTTTCTTTCTTTCTCTTTCTTTCTTTTTCTTTTTCTTTTTCTTTTCTTTCTTTCTTTCTCTTTCTTTTTCTTTCTTTTCTTTTTCTTTTTCTTTCTTTTTCTTTCTTTCTTTCTTTTTTCTTTCTTTCTTTCTTTTTTCTTCTCTCTCTCCTATCTCTCTCTCTCTCTGTCTCTGGCTCTCTTTTTCTCTCAAGTTAATCTCGGATATTGTTTTGTCGATTTGATATTTCCTTGCCTACCTGTCTATTTCTGGAACTACTCCATTTATACTCGACCCAGCTTAATAAATAACAGTATACATCGGATAATTGTGCTATTAATATTTTATGTAATTATATAAACTTGGTCATTTCATACTTATCTGATTAATGATTGTATCGTGTTAAAATTAACTGAATACCGAATTGGTAATAAAAAGAAATTTTTATTGAAAGCCTTCGACTGAAGTCTGCTTTGCTAATTAGTCATATAATTTTAGTTTTCCTCACCTCGTTGAAGCGAGATTAAATTTTGCATCGATACTTTAAGTCAAATTAAGACCGATATTCACACACTCTTGGGTGTCGATAATGTAAGCATGTTCATGGCGAAGATACATGTCTAGATATATGAAGTAAAAGGCGTAGAATTAACTAACAATGACTTTTTCTAGGTCATATTGTCTTTGTTTTTATTTAAGCGTTTGTGCTAAAAAAACAGTATGCAAGCAAAAATAAGTTTACAGATGTTATATTCTTAGTCATGGCCAGCGATAATAGTTTACGGACGTTATATAACTGTTTCATTTTATGGCCAATAATAAGGATGTGCAATGTGGTGCAGTTATTATCGGCTCGGAACGAGAAATCGAAGAACCGAGTTCGTATTCCAGTTGAATTCGTTGTATTCACTTACGCACAAATAACTTTTGGAAAAGTATTAAGCCGTCTCTCCCTCGAGTTATGGATTAAATAGCAGAACAGATTGGGTTTTATATCCCACCGCTGAAACTAATGGCAAGCTACTGCAAGAAAATCTTCTGTCCAGTCAGGCATGTCTCTTTCGAGAGATGATCTCCCAAGCGTGTATCACGTATAGCACTTAACTGAATAAGGGTTTCTTCTTCTTCTATGTGCCCTGTCCCTTCAGGACGTAGGCGATCATGGCTCTCCACGTCTCCCTATCCCTTGTGGTTCTTAGTATGTTTGCTCCTGTTGCTCCTGGCAACCCCCGTTCCGTCATCCACCTGATCAGGCCCTGCAAATATGTTATCCGCTGCCTTCCTCTGTCTCTCCTTCCTTCTATCTGTCCAGTCAGTATCAGGTTCTCCAAGCTCTCCTTCCTCATTGCATGTCCCAGGAACTTCAGTTGTCTCTTCCTGATGCTCAGCATCAATTTCCTTTTTGTTGCCATTAAGGGTTTACAGATGTATTATTTTCTCTCATTCTCTTTAATGTCGATAATTATTGTAGTTACTCTAGGGTGTGAGACAAAAATCTCATCCCATGATTGTTAATTTCAGATTCTTTTCACAATCCTGGAGCTTATTAATATTTAATTATTCATAGTCAGTCTTGATGGGATTCTTTTAAATGTATTGTTGTTGGAAGCACTACATATTTTCCTAGTGAAATAACTTGTGCACTCAATTCATACAAGCTTGGGACTTTATAAACATGACAACATCTTAACTTATTTATAAATGGAACTTTGTGTGTGTGTGTCTGTTACCTGTAGACTCCGAAACGGCTGAACCGATTTTCTTGAAAATTTACACAGTTGAACAATAAGCGTCTGCGAGTGTTCTTAGCTAGATTTTGTGTCGAGGTACCCCCAAGAGATATCGAAAATCGGTAATCGAAAAGATCGGGTTATAGAAGGAGTGGTCCGATTTTAATCAAATATGATACACTCATAGACAAAGACATAAGAATCGATATTCAGAAGTTTCAAGGTTGCAGTTCATACAATAGTGCAGAAAATCGATAATATATATATATATATATATATATATATATATATATAAAAGGCAAGATGTTTGTGTGTGTGTCTGTTTATCTGTCTGTCTGTATTTTTTCAGCCCTTTTATTTTAAGTTTTTGCTTCGGGTTTGGCTCTAAGTAGGTATAATTGTAGTTCTTAGTCTCAGCCATGATACCATTTACTCAGAGGACTTATTTAGCCTTCAAAATTCAGTTTACTACGAAAAAAGCTTATTTGATATCGATACCAGGAAATTAAAATTTGACTTACATCCATTCATTTTTCTTTCAGTCTACGGTTTTGCTTTAACTGGAAACAACTATTGCTTTTTAGTCTTTCGTGCCAATGTCCAAAGAGTCTGAGCTTCAGGACCATTGGATTAGTTTAAAAGCTTTCATTACACCCGAGCAACGCCGGGCTATACTGCTAGTTTAAAATGAGCAGACGATAATTTGCACATTCAACAAATAGACAATATGGCTTCAATCAGAAGGAAGAACTGAGACAACTTTGCAAGCAAGACACAGGTTACTTGAAGACATAGTTATTTATTTTTATTTCTTTGAGGGTATGTTATTTTTTTGAAAGGCTCGTTTGTAATTATTTTTTAACTACCATGTTTAATGACACACTACAGTTTATTAGATGTTCAATCCCTATCCTATATATTAACACCCAACATCTTACAACATTTTCCGGTTTTTTTCAACCCACATTTAACAAAACCATGCTTTCATTTGGCACCAGAAAGTCTTTTACGAGCCATTTCCTACCCGATTCCATTACAGACTAGGGGTTCTTTTCAAGAGCAGAAGCGACGTTTGATTTATCAGCCTTAGTAGGAGTATTGAGAGACAGAAAGATTTCGTTGGATACAAAGTCTTAGTAGGGAGGATTAAATGGTGGTGTCTTATGCACAGATGCCTATTTGGGAATTGATTACATCAGGAAGATCATTGATGAATATCAGGAAAAGAGTAGGAACCCCGAATAGAGCCTTGAGAGACGCCCGCGTCCTTATGAAAAGATCTGGAAGATTACTCGTTCAAAATGACCTTCATTTTACGATTTGATAGGAACAATCGGATTAAATAGAGCAAATGTTCAGAGATAGCGTAGCCTTGTACTTTGCACAGAAAGCCAAACCCTGTAAATTGCTTTCAGAATAACAGCTCGGGCTTCGTCGTTTTTATCAAGAGCCTGGTATTCAGTGATGGCCATTAGCACGTCATCAATAGACCTAGTGAAGTGGAAGCCATATTGTTTATCAGAATAGGTTGTGAGATGAAGTATTTTAGCACTCAAACACTTTGCCAAAAATCGGCAAGAAAATAATAGGGCGATAATTAGAGGAGTCAGTGGGCTGTCCAGAGTTCTTAAAAATAGGAACTACAGCGGAAGCAATAGTTGTAGACTTTGGAGAGGACAGGAGAGAGCTCAGGGGCACATTTCTGTTGAACGATGACTGGAATGCCATCACCTCCGATCGTCTTATGGGAGTCAAGCTTAAAGATTTTGTTGGGGGCCAGAAACGGAGTTATCTATCTATATATCGTCATCCGCAGGCAGATCTGTTTCGCTGTATCACAGCTCACCAGTACGGCTAGACATCTGATTGCTTTTAACCCAGGATCGAAACCCGACCGAATGGGCGTCAGTCGGCGATTCTACCTCTGAACAATGGGCGTTCAGTAGAAGGAGGCAGACTTTTAGCGTATGATGTATCATATGCCAGTGGCCAGAGTGCTCTAATTCATTACTGAATGAGCGATGCGTAGACGCTAGAGTGGCTACTCTTTTTTCAAAGTCTACTATTCTTCCAGCGTACTCAATCAGAGGTATATATATATATATATATATATATATATATATATATATATATATATTACTCAGTTAAGCCTTCAGTTCTAGGAAGAGAATTTGCGAGCAAGGCTTTCAACCTTGTACGCTGTGGATGTGAGGATCTCAATTTATATATATATATATATATATACATATACGGACAGAAAATGAATTCAGTAGATATATAAATATATAAAGAGGTGTAAGACAAGGATGTGACTTCTAACAAAATCTACTCAACCTGCACAGTAAAAGAATTTCACTAAAAGTTCTGCCAGGATTCGTCATTGGCGGTTGCAATCAAAACAATATAAGATTCGCAAATGACACAGATCAGAGCAGACAGAAAGTAAAATGCAGGAACTCTTACAGAAGGTAGCAAGGGAAAGCGAAACGAAAGAACGAAACAAATTTCGGAAAAAGTGGATGTATAGTCATTAGCAAAAACAGAAACCTAAAATGCCAACTACAGGTCGGGGATACTAAAATCAAGCAGATGCAGAAATTTAAATACCTGGGAAGTGTTCTGACAGAAGACGGAAAGTGCGACACTGAGATCCGAATTTCAAAAACTAAGCAGAGTATTGAGAGGCAGGAAGATTTCGTCGGAAACTATGAAAAGGAATACTGGGCTGTTATGTGATATATGCCCTCCTATATGACGGGGAATGAAATGGTAACCAATTCCTAGCAATTTACTCTGAGATCCTAAAGTGCATTGGCATTGTCAAGGACACATTTCAAAAGCTAAAAAGAGTATTGAGAGACAAAGATTTCGTTGGAAACAAAGAAAAGAATACTGAACTGTTATATGATGTATGTCCTATTTGGCAACGAATGCTGAAAGATCTCCTCAAATATGGAGAGACGAGAAAGGTGGGCTTGGAGAATGTGATACTCACGTGGCGGATAGAGAGACAGAGGAAAGCAACGCGTGATAGACATGATGAACTTGAGCAAGTGAATGGCGGAGCAGGGTTTGGGAGAGATAATAAGAGAAAAAGTGTTAAAAGCCTCAAGGAATAGGGTTAAGTAGAGGTCCATGATCGCCTACGTCCTGAAGAGACACGGCTCATAAGGAAGATATATAGTCTTAACCTTGTCGCCCCTACCACAACCACCAATTTTCTGTGAGGAAGCAGTTGTTATAATAGGATTAAGTTCATTTTTTAACCTTTTAATAATTTTGATAAATTATTTTTTTTATTTTGGTGTTCGATTTGAAAACTGAATTGCTTTAAATTGTTCGAGTTATTTGCATTGGACAGATAGAAAGAATTTATTAGAAGAAGAAAATCATAAGTATATCACGCAATTGTAATACGATTATCACTAGACATAATCGTGAATCGATATGCACTGAATATAGCTTATGAATTGCGATAAATCCTACATCCTTAGTAGGCTTACGGCCATATTACATTGAATACACCGGTTCTCGCGCGATTACCGAAGTTAAGCAACGTTGAGCCCGGTCAGTACTTAGATGGGTGACAGCTTGGGAATACCAGGTGCTGTAAGCGTATAGTGACGGATGTGCGGGCTTACGGCCATATTACGTTGAATACACCTGACGGATGTGCGGGCTTACGGCCATATTACGTTGAATACACCGGTTCTCGCTCGATCACCGAAGTTAAGCAACGTTGAGCCTGGTCAGTACTTAGATGGGTGACAGCTTGGGAATACCAGGTGCTGTAAGCGTATAGTGACGGATGTGCGGGCTTACGGCCATATTACGTTGAATACACCTGACGGATGTGCGGGCTTACGGCCATATTACGTTGAATACACCGGTTCTCGCTCGATCACCGAAGTTAAGCAACGTTGAGCCTGGTCAGTACTTAGATGGGTGACCACTTGGGAATAGCAGGTACTGTAAGCGTTTAGTGACGTTTGTGCGTTGTGGTGCAGTGGATATCGGCTCGGAAAGAGAAATCAGTGAGCCGAGTTCGAATTCCAGTTGAATACCCTGCATTCACTTAAGCAGTGGTACCCTTGAGAAAGGTATTAATCCGTCCCTTCCCTCCAGTTATGGGCTAAATAACAGGGTAGGACTTGGGGACCCTGCCCTTAAAAACAAATCCCAATACAAAGAAAAAGGTATGACTAGACACAAAACTTATATAAAAACAACAATAAATTGTTGAAAGAAAAAAGTATTACCAGCAATAAATAAATAAAATTTAGTTGGCAATAAATAACCCTCCGAGGTTGATATGCCATAAAACAACCAACCAACATCCTTCGTATGCTGATTTCCATAGCTTTATTGTGGCACAAGGCCGAAAGTATGAGGTGCCCAGTGAGGATCTTACTCAGTTGTATATTGTAATTGATCTCGCGAGACAAGCTTGCTAACTATTAGATGTCCTAAGCATAACTGAGATGTGGCACAAAGCCGAAATTATAGAGTACCCAGTGAAGATGTAACTATTGAGTCGTAACTGTTCTAACGAGACAAGATTGTTAACCATTACATTACGACAAAGTACTTCCTACGTCTTTAGTATGATAAATCAGTGTATTATAGCGTCACAAATCACACACACATTATATATATCTGGTCGGCTGCTCCTACTATCCACCTAGGGATCCTTGACAAAACCCAACGGAGAATCTGTAATGTGATCAATCCCGACTTGGCAGCTCAGATACAGTCACTTTCTCACCGACGCAATGTGGCATCCCTGTGTCTCTTCTACAAATACTTTCACGGCTTCTGCTCCGATAAAACTAGCTCACTGGTGCCTCCTATATATGAATTTACTCGAGCCACTAGATTAGCAACTAGGTCCCTTCCGTTTACTTGCTTCCTCGACAGCTACAATCTCCAAAAAATTAAATGTAAAGTCAATAGTCATCTCCTATCTCACTAACCTGCATCCTCTCTCTCATGCTCATTTCTCCGTCCACTCCACTCTCATCAGTATTCTCATCCTTCTTTTACCCACTTCTTCTTTCTCATATCTTTCCTCTTATGTAACCCCCTGCGCACCAGTTGCAGTAGCCTGCCTTGCTTGGGGGCGATATGATTATAAAATTATATATAATCTTGGTGTCTGTATAATTTTTAAGTTAATAGATATGTTTAAGTCTGACATTATTTTTATCATTACATACGTAATATTTAGTGGGTATACATGTCTGAGTAGATATCACTGATTATTTTTCAACAGTGAAATCATTTTCTATCAGCCTAGAAGCCGGAAGTCTTATTAAAGAAAATGTTCATTTCGACTGGATTCGAATTTGTATGAGGTTGATTTCTCAGGTTTAAATGAAAGTACAGGTTCGATTCCTGTAGAGAGTCACAATTTCTTCAATAGGTCTTTCAAACTCTATGCTGGTAGATACTAATTTTACTGTTTAAAAGTCACTGATGCCGACTGAAATACACATACCATATAAATATAACGTTTATATCAATAAAAACATGTATACTTTCGCTGTTATATATATATATATATATATATATATATATATATATATATATCAGAAAAATTAAGGCAGACACGTTATTTCATGGGAAATCAGAAGTGTGGCCTATTTCAGGCGACCTATCATCAGCTTCCGTCTTTATTGTACAAAAGATTTTTCAGCTTCCGTCTTTATTTTACGAAGGATTTCGTGTAAAATCCTTTGTACAATAAAGACGGAAGCTGATGATGGTTCGCCCGAAATAGGGCCATATTCCGATTTCCCATGAAATAACGTGTCTGCTTTAATTGTTCTTATATTTGTTCTATATGTATTTACATACATATATATTTAGAGCTCTCTTAGAGAGTTATCCTACCACTGTATGTACAGGATACTCCTTTGGATTCTTCTATACCCACACTGTATGCTGATGTATATATATATATATATATATATATATATATATATATATTAAAAACAGAAATAGGGTTGTTTCAACGAAAGAAATCGGTATAGAATAAAAAGTGCGAGAAGTCGTGAACATTTTGTTTAAAGTGTACATTTATTGTTGTTATTTTTATTATTTATATTAGTTGCTTCTTGTATGATACATTAATTGTCTATAATGGTATTTGTGATTCTACATATGTTTCGAGTCTAAAGTTGATTCTCGTCAGGCGAATAAGCTTCTGACTTCACATATAGGGATCCGTTTGCTTTTCTGATGGCCAAGTATTGTGCATAAATAGGTAAGTCAGAGCGTTTATATGTGTGGAGTTGGGATTTTTACACTCGCACGTTAGGTTTCTTCTGGATGCCTTCTTTATCTGTGAGAAATTTGATTTCGTCTTTATACATAAAATTGTTTTCTGAAGAGAGTCAACTTTAGACTCGAAACATGTGTAGCGTCACAAATACCATTATGGACAATAAATGTATCATACAAGAAGCAAATAATATAAATAATAATAATAATAATAATAGCAACAATAAATCTACACTTGAGACAAAACGTTCAAAGCTTCTCGCACTATGTATATATATATATATATATATAATTATGAATTAATTGTACATTGCGACTCGGAAATTTCTATGTTTCGAGATAGATTCTCTTCATCAGGCAATGTTTGATGTTGGTTGTGCAAATGATTTGCATTTAAATACAAAAAACCTTCAGTTTGCAGTTTATGTATATGGGAAGATATAAAATTTACGTGTGCGTTTCCTTTTAACTAATCAGATAGATTCATTAAAAGGAACACACGTAAATTTTATATCTTTCTACATACATAAAAAGCAAACTGTAGGTAATTTTGTATTTAAATGTAAATCATTTGCACAACCAACATCCAACATTGCCTGATGAAGAGAATCTGTCTCGAAACTTCCGTGTCGCAATGTACAATTAATTCATAATTACATGATTATTTTAAGCTCTATAATATTTATTATATTGAACACTGTTTATCATAAAATAAATGGCAGGGTACGCAATATAATAAAACCTTGAGTCCTCTTCACCTGGAGATATATATATATATATATATATATATATATATATATTAAAGAAAATTTTCAAAGTTCAAAGGTGTCGGATGTACATTTCGACATAGGAACTCTAATAGAGATTCTATGTCACGTCAGCGACATTGTTTTGTTCCAAATGGCGAACTTTAAATTCATGACTTCCTGTAATGGATAAACTTAATTAAAAATTTTTAAGATATTACATTTAAATCTATTCCCCCCGCCTAAATATACCGTTTCAAACCCCTGTAAACATTAGCCTTTACCATTGGATATTTGATACCCCGTCTACCTCTTGTCTCTACACCCTGTAACCCCACCACTACCTGTTCTACTTTGTGACCGTTGTTAACCTGGCCCCTTCCACACTTTACCCCAGGGCCTTCGCCATTTGGAACAAAACAATGTCGCTGACGTGACGTATAATCTCTATTAGAGATCCTATGTCGAAATGTACATCCGACACCTTTGAATTTTGAAAGTTTTCTCTAATTTTTCTCTGTATTCTTAATACATTGAGTTCTCTGCCTGCATCACTTTTTAATGTTAATTTTTTTTAATATTAATTAGGATCAGGTTCTTGGAATTTACCTTCCTACTCTTCCACTTCGGATTAAAGAAAAAAAATATATATATTCAAGTAATTTATCTAAAATAGAGTTTTTAAAATTCAGCAGACTCAGTCTGTTAAACTTTTTTCTCCTATTTTCGAAGACGTTAAACGTCTTAATCAGTTTTGAGTCCAAAGTTCATCTTCTGGTTTTGTTTGAGTACTTCCGACTATCACGGTCATTGGCAAGAACTGGGTGTTGTCAGTGTGTCAGACAAGATTTTCTTGGTTACACCCTAGGATTTTGAACCAACTGTAAAAGACGTTTAATTTATTGTACGAGTAATCGAGTGCTGTCAAAAATTACGGCAAAATATTTATGTCGGTATGTCGTCTAAAATGACGGCAACATAAATATTGAGTTTCTTACATTAACATAAAAGGAAAAAAAATCGAAATAATCCACCCCCAGCGTGATAGGATATATGTATCCGCAGACATATCTGTTTCGCTGTATCTCAACTCATCAGTACGGTTGGACTCCGAGTGCTTTTTAACCCAGGATTGAAATCCGACCGAATTGGCATCAGTCGGCTATTCTACCTCTGAGCTATGGGCACTCGGTAGAAGGAAGCAAACTTTTAGCGTGTATATTATCATTATACACGCTCAATAGCTGAGAGTGTTCTAATTCATTGCTGAATAACTTTCTTCATTATAATATTTAGGTGCCATACGTGATACACGCTTTGGGCGATCATGTCTCGAAAGATTATCCCACAGTAGGCTGCCATTGGTATAGAACCCAATCTGTCCTATTATTTAATCCATAACTGGAGGGAAGGGACGGATTAATACCTTTCCTAAGGTTGTTGGTGCGTAAGTGAATGCAAAGTATTCAACTGGAATTCCGAACTCGGTTCCCCGACTTCTCTTTCCGAGCCGATATCCGCTGAACTACAACGCACATCCTTAGCATTCTATTATAATAGAGAAGATATATATATATATATTTTTTTTTTCACTGCTTGACGACATAATTAGTGCAAAAAAACAAAAAAAAAAACAAAATAAGGCACTGTTAAAGAGTAAACACGCAGCAAGAACTTTCATAACTGGTAGAAAAATTTATTAAAGTATAAAGAGAATGAACTGAGCCGACGCTGTCTCGCTGTTGTCTTTCTCTCCACGAGCGTGACACGAAGCAAATATATAGAATGGTATTTATTATAATAGAGAGGATTTTTACAAATTTCCAAGGTTTTATTTGGAAATAGGATAAATAATAAAAAAAAAACACAATTAAATAAGCACACACACACACACACACACACACACACACACACACACACTTAGAAATTTGTAAATTCTAACTTATCATTCAAAAATCCTTACTTTTGTTTTGTTTAGAAAATTCAATTTAGTTTTGAAAACCGGCAGAACAAATAAAAATGCAGTTTGCCAGATGCGATTATCGCCTCTTCTTCAATCGCTCTGCCACGGGGAGACAGCCTTCATTTCTTATAAACCACCAAATAGACTCGGCCGAAATTCATTGGGTCATCATATTTCCACAAATACTTTGCATGAAGCATCATTTTGATGTACTGAGCTTTTGGTAAAATCATATCGACCGGTACTGTTAGCAATTTTGATCCAAAGCCAACATTCTATGACTCAGTTTCCACAAGAAAACTCTTCGATCCATTTGCGATTATTCTTATTTATCGGGTCAGTTCGGTTGAAGAATTTCTCTTTTAGAAGTATTAGCCGTCTGGTTGCCATTTGTCGATGTTTGGTAAAAGCCAAAATTTTTGATTAGGTGACTCTTCTTCTCACTACTCTTATGTGGTTCCATCATTGGCCATGTCCAACAGAATTTACTGAATTAATGTGCAACATGCATAAGTCATTTATTCTGGGGAAGGTACGAGGTTATTTATATGAAATATGAAATGTATTTTAATGAATAACAAAAATAAAAAAAATCTTTAATTTGAAAATAGACGAAAGGACCTATTGTTGTTCCTGTTAAAAGGGGTATGAACCCTATGTTTTAATAAAGAAACTTTTGTTGCATGAGAAAAAAGAAAAGAAAAATGAACATTACTGAAATCAAAGAAAGGACATTTTTTATATTATTGCATGAAATAAAAAAAATATATTCTTAGATTAATGCATGGAATTATAAGGAGAACATTTTTGGCTTTGCATAGGATTAGAAGAAAGACACTGCTATTGTGCACGGAGATTGTTTTCTTACCAGTATTGCTTAAAACTAATGCGTTCAATGCATGATTGCATAAATTTTTAAAAAAATATTGCGCATGCTAAAAAGAGGAATGGCTCAACAACAAATGTGCCGAAGTAGAGATTGAGCAATACTCATAAAGAAGAAATGCATAAAGAAATAAGAGAACTGACAGAACAAAGAATATGCTCATCAACAGGATGTATATAATCCAAGGATGGCACGATTATATTGAAGAAAGAGGAAATACTCCAGCGATGGGAAGAATATATAAAAGATCTCTTCCACGACAAGAGAGAGCAACCGATAGTTAAAAAAAATGATGACGGATCGGAAATACTAAAATCCGAAGTGAAAGCTGCAATGGCCAAACTGAATATGTACAAGGCTGCTGGACTAGACGGAATTGTAATTGAGATATTGACAGTCTTAGAAGATTTTGCCAAAGAGAAAAATACGAAAAAAAAAAAAGAAGAAATCTGCAACAGTGGTTTAATATCAGATGATCTAAGCTAATCAATTTTCATAGCTCTGTCTAAGAAGCCAGGTGCAATCGAATGTGAACTCCACGGAACAATCAGTTTGATGAGCCACATAACGAAACTCATTGTCCGAATCCTAATGAATAGAGCGCAAAGCAGAATCAGACCGGAAATAGGAGAAGAACAGTGCGGTTTTGTCAAGGACACTGGAACAAGGAATACGGTATTTATGCTTAGGATGCTATCAGAAAGTACGGTACAAATAAAAAAAAGAAGTTTGTTTTGTAGACTGTACCAAGGCGTTCGACAAAGTACACCACAAGGAATTGATAGAAATGCTCAGTAACCTCAACATATTTGACAAAGACAGAGTAACCTCTACTGGCAGAATACCGCTTGTATACGGACAGGAAACGAATTCAGCAGATATACAAAGATAGAAAGAGGCGTAAGACAAGGATGTGTCGTTTCACCAGATCTATTCAACTTGTACAGTGAGACTATTCTGAGGACACTTGAAGTTATGCCCAGATTCGTCATTGGTGGTCACAATCTGAACAACATAAGATACGCAGATGACACAGTGCTTGATAGCTGACACAGAAAGAAAACTACAAAACCTAAAAAGATAGATGAAGATAGTCAAAAGAAAGGACTACAAATAAATTACAAGAAAACCGAATGTTTCGTCATCAGCAAACGGAAGAGCCCAAAATGCCAATTACAGTTTGGGGATACTAAAATCAAGCAAGTACAAACATTTAAGTATTTGGAAGTCTTCTAACGGAAGACAGAAAGAACATTGTTACTGAATGTATTATTAAAACACCAGCCAACTGTTGCGTGTCACTAGCTTTGACTTTCTTTTAATTGTGTATATAATAGATATATAAATATATATATAAAAAACTACACCCGTGGCGTTGTAGTGTTCTACTGATTATATTCCGTTTGCTAGCTATAGACTATCGCGAATTGCGTCAATCCAATCTTAACAATATGCCCGACCCCTAGCTTGTTAGGACTAACCTGGCCAGATGATAACCGGCTATCCTATTTTGGCCGGTCCGTGATGAAACAAACACAACGTTTGGTCAAGGTACACATGGCGATTGTGTAATAAACCGAAATGCTTATTTTTTTTTTTTTAAAGTTCTGTGTATGACGATAAACTACATTTGACAGCAAGGCTGCTGATGTGGAAATTGAAGGTTTTGAAGAGCGTGGAAAAGCCTCTTAATTGTTGTTGTTTTTAGGTTAACCCTGAGCCGAGGTGGTAGCGCCTGCCAAAATCTCAGTTATGAGGAACTATTTTTTTGTTTGGGGGCTTCAATATGAATGTAAAAAAATACATTTTATAACAAAAATACCAACGATACAATTTTAATGCAAAATAACCACTGATATCTTTTATATTTTCTTTAGTTTTCTGTGATTATTTTTCCATTGTGTACGGATTTTCCTGTGAGAACTTTCGTTACTTTAGTTTTACAATGCGACTTTTCATGTCCTACTTTTCCACACTCTTAGCATATCGAATTTTTAAAGGGACTGTCGTCTCCGAGATGTAATGTTCCACATCTGAAACACGAATTAATTTTCCTTTTGCTTATATGCATTCGCATTATTTTTCTAGAATATTCTTTGACACTGTCTCAGATTTAGAATATTCTGACATTCGACCGATATTTCCTGGGGTGTAAGTTTATTTATTTGTTTAAGTTTCGTTAGAATTCTCGCCCTTATTTCTGCGTCTTTTATTCGCCGTTAACCCATCAGCGAAAATTAACCCTTTAAACATATCATGAATTATTTCGCTTAATCTGCATCTTTCATACTCTTTGTTAACAATTCCAGTATATATGACAATGTTTTCAGTTTTTTGCTTTTCGTCACATTCATACATTATTAACAAGTATTGAATCACGGACGTTTTTCGTTAAAAGATTGTCAGAATATGTACAATTTCTTAAAAATAAATTTCTTCTGTTTTCATTTCGGATACAGAACGAGTCTCAGGGAATCCTAAATCCAAAGAAATTAATTTTTACTCATAGAATCATGGATTGCGGCTAGGATTGAAGAATCGGAGAGCAGAGTTCAAATTCTAGTCGAGTTTATTACATCCATTTACGTGCTAATACTCTTGGGAAAAGTATGAATCTAATTCTTCTCTCCTACTTCATTTATGGGCAAATAGTAGGACTGGCTTCTATAGCCTTGGTTGGCAACAGGTCTAGGAGAAGGAACACTCTGAGTTCAAATTCCCTGGCAAAGCACACACTATACAGCTAATGGAAATGATGAAACCAGAGTACTTTTTTTTTTTACTTTCATTTTCATATTAATCATTTGTGGTGATACGGAGCATAGCGATGGACCGGATGTTTGCACTCTCACCAAAAAGATAATGACCAAAACTAGTCGGTGCGCAGCCGGATCGACGCAGATGTTCCGGTTGAAAACTAAAAAGTAATTAAATATTAAATTCAGGTTCGCGAGCCTATGCGAATTTTATTTATCGGCCAATGGGAAGCCCAGAATCAAATACAAGTGTGAATTCCCAAATGATCTGCTGCGACCCAAAAAGTCGAAATAAAAAGCCGATACAGAAAGCATCGCCAGAGAGACAGACGCAGAGATCCAGACAGACTCGAGAGAGACGAGAGTAATTAGTAACTCCCTTGACCAAGTCAAGCGGCTTACTATGCTCGTCACCCTTACCTCTCCTTTTCCTTCTTCGCTGTTTCAAAACTACTTACTGACCAAAAGAGCGGATACATCAAAGACATTCCTTACTTACAATGCTCCCACATACCTAAGTATTAATTCTCTTGTCAGCATTTTATTGCCATGAACATTTTAACGTCCGTTGGACCCATCTCTAAAGGATTACTTGAATTGTAAAAACCTTAATTGATATGTGTATATATAAAATGTTATTTTTCAACTCAATTTGCTTTTCTTAATTTATAATCATTTTATGACTTATAGTGGGCGATCTACAACGAGGCCAAATTCCGTTAATCTGCAACAATATACAACTACCATTCAAAAGAACGCACCCTCCTATAAAAACATTAAAATAAAGTGCAAGCAGGAAATGAATAAAAAGGTCATGCTAGTCTCCAAGAGCTAGACGGTACTGTCTTCTGATAAGTTTTAGGTTCTTTTTAATACGTATTGTTATTGTACCAAGGCCTACTATTTGCCCATAAATGAAGTAGGAGAGAACTGGATTCATACTTTTCCCAAGAGTATTAGCACGTACATGGATGTAATAAACTCGACTAGAATTTGAACTCTGCTCTCCGATTCTTCAATCCTAGCCGCAATCCATGATTCTATGAGTAAAAATTAATTTCTTCGGATTTAGGATTCCCTGAGACTCGTTCTGTATCCGAAATGAAAACAGAAGAAATTTATTTTTAAGAAATTGTACATATTCTGAGAATCTTTTAACGAGAAACGTCCGTTATTCAATACTTGTTAATAATGTATGAATGTGACGAAAAGCAAAAAAAAAAAAAAAAAGAAATGAAAACTTTCTAGAAAGAACCTGATTCTCTTCATTAGTCGAAGAATTGTTAACTATTATCATTCAATTTTATTTTATTTTTTTTATTATTACTAGTATTTACTTTCATCTTAATTTTTTGCCAAATTTTACAGCAGGTCTTTGTCAAGACTTCAGTTTACGATAATGGGTAGACAGTGCATAATGAAAAGTAAAAAAAACAAACAAAAAAAACATTAATTTCATCTGCTTTTTGCTTAAGGGAAGCCTGGTTGAACGTATCACCAGTTTTATCCGTTCAGCTACAAGAATTTGACTGCTTTTCAGAATACCAAACCCGACCTACCACCACATCATTTACCATTCTATGATTATTATCAGCGCAACATATGCTTTTGTTTTTAAAATTATAATATAAGCAGCAACACTATCATTATAGTTTTATTAGATAAAGCATCTATCTAAACTTATTTATAAATGGAACTTTGTCTGTGTGTGTGTGTCCGTTACCTATAGACGCTGAAACGGCTCAGTC
This sequence comes from Ascarosepion bandense, assembly GCA_037127315.1. NCBI lineage: Eukaryota > Metazoa > Mollusca > Cephalopoda > Sepiida > Sepiidae > Ascarosepion > Ascarosepion bandense. Next base: position 3,146,855 of record JBBBDQ010001417.1, read on the forward strand.
AATTTTCTTGAAAAATTACACAGTTGTACTATAAGCGTCTGCGAGTGTTTTTATCTAGGTTTTGTGTCGAGGTACCTCCGATAAATATCAAAAATCGATAATAAAAAAAATCGGTTTATAGCAGGAGTGGTCCGATTTTGATCAAATTGCATACACTCATAGACAAATACATAAGAAACGATATTCAAAATTTTCAAGGTTGCAGTTCTTACAATAGTGCAGAAAATCGATAATATATAAATATAAAAGGCAATATGTTTGTGTGTGTGTCTGTTTATCTGCCTATATGTCTGTATTTTTTTCAGCCGTTTTATTTTAGTTTTTGCTTCGGATTTGGCTCTAAGTAGGTATAATTGTAGTTCTTAGTCTCAGTCATGATACCATTTACTCAGAGAACTTATTTAGCCTTCAAAATTCAGTTTACGATGAAAAAGCTTATTTGATATCGATACCAGGAAATCAAAATTTGACTTCATTCATTTTTCTTTCAGTCTACTGTTTCACTTTAACTAGAAACAACTATTGCTTTTTAGTCTTTCGTGCCAACGTCCAAAGTGTCTGAGCTCAAGGACCATGGATTAATTTTAAAGCTTTCATTACACCCGAGCAACGCCGGGCTATACTGCTAGTTGTTACTAGTTTTGAACTCGTAGTCCCTTTCAGTTTCATTTTTGATTAGAGAAAGCTTTATCATCTGTCATTGCGAATTTTCACCCGTATATTTTTTAAAATTTTGAGTGGTTTTTATGAGATTAAGACTTGTTGGCCATTATGATTCATTTTTGATTCGTATTTTTTTTTCTTTAATTTTATTAGATGAAACACTTTTTCATTATTTTTCTTACGAGTATTATTCATTTTTATCTTTATTTTATTAGATGAAGCGTTCTCATAGATTATTACTAATTTTGACAACTATTTTTTTTAATAAATCACCCCAAGCCAGACGATAATACCACGAAGACGCAAAGAGCTAGTGAAAGAGGGCGGGAAAAAACTTTAGAAGGAACCAGAAACCCAATCCTGAATAGAAAACAAAATAAACTTCTATCATTTTAACTAAATGGTGCATTGTCAAATATCATTTTTTATTTTTTGACTAGTATTTCCTTCCAATTTAATTTTTTTAATCGAGAAACTATTGTTTTGATATTCTTAAAATTAATTTTTGACGTCAAATTTTAATTTAATTTTCATTTTTGATTGCTTTATTTTTATCACAGCTTAGTAAACAGACAGTGATAATCTCTGAACGATTTTTATCTACCTCCTCATCGCGGAGGCGGATTGTGGCACAAGGCTTTTTTAACGTGAGGGATCCGAGCCATAAAGCTAGGTCAAAAATTATTTGTCTAATATTCCCCAGTCGAGACTCCGCCGAAGGGTTCGAGTAAGAATGACTTTTTTTTAAAATTATGCTAACGAATTTATTTCAAAAAGAATTCCAGCTTCCTTGGTGATAGCCGTGGCCATCAAGGAATATCGCGAGCGTTACTGCTGTATTACCTTCAAGTTTTAAAGATCCATCCAGATATCCCGTAGGAACATCACATGTTCTGCAGCCGCAGTATAAGAGCTGTTTTTTTAGGCACAACAGCCTGACGGGAACCAACCCTCTCTTGGCTGGCTTATATTCAGAGCCTTCCTTCTCCTAGACCGGTGGCCGCCCAAGTATATATACATTTTCCAGGATATTAGCACGTAAGTGAATGTCAGTCAGTTAAGTGCCATTACTTTCTTCGGTAGACTGGTTGCCACCCAAGGCTATAGAACCCATTATGTCCTGTTATTTAACCCATAACTTGAGGCAAGAGACGGATTAATGCCTTTCCTAGGGGTATTTGCGCGTAAGTGAATGCAAGGAATTCAATTGGAATTTGAACTCGGCTCCCCGATGTCTTGTTCCGAGTCGATATTCACTGCACCACAACGCACATCCAAAGAAACCAAAAGTAATTAAATATATCCGGAAGAGAGCACCCGGGAATGTAATGGATTTAATTGAAATTCGAACTCAGCTCCCCGATTCCTCAATCCGTGTAACTATTCATTATCCCACCGTGCTCCAATGAGAAATCAAAGCGTGTTTCTAGAAAGAGCATGATTCTCTTCAGCCTTCCTGCAGACATCTAAACTTTAATCCTCATTGTAAGGAGGAGGTCTTATCTGAAGGTTAGATTCTCGGTCATCATAATTTTTGTTTTAAACGATGTTTTAAAAAATGATTCATTATTTGGTCTTTCCCACAGACATTAAAACACACCTCGGACCATACTCCAGTTAGTGAATATGATGGTTGGACGACGAACCCAGTTAACCATGTTTTTATGATAGCCTATCCAAAGGCTTGCGGAACCAATGTTTGATCTAACTTTTTTATTTCTCGGTCGTTGCCGAGAAAGAAATTTTTCATTACCCCTCAGAAAAGACATATTTTCTTCCTAAATCGTCGTTGGCCTGTAATATTGCCAAATGTCACATATAAAATACTTCCAAACGGTTTCTTTTATTATGCAATACACCGCAGTTGAATTAAATGGGGATATCGGTTGTCGCTTTGTTTCTCACAAAGTCTCTCGATCAATTGGACATTAAGAAGAGGTAGGCGGTAATAAAAATGCTTTTCTGTAATATTTATTCTGTCTTCCTGCTTTTATTTCTTCTGTCCCTCTGCGTCATGGCGGTCGCAACAGAGACATAATTTCGAGAAGAAAGATTTTATTCGTGTAAAGTCATGTTGTTTAAATAAATTTAACATCTTGCATGATTAAGCATGTCAATATTTACAAAGCTTAGTTTTTTTTAATCATTTCACTCCGAGCAAGGCGGAAATGCCACTGATGAGCGGGGGGCTACATAACTGTAAAAAAATTAATTAGAAGAGAGTGAGGAGTACAAACTAGTTAGAAAGGAGCAATAGAAAGCTGGGAATGCAGGTGCGATGACAGATACAAAGGTGGAGAGAAAGGGAAGGATATACGGGGGAAAGAGCTAGAGTCCAGTGGTTAATAGATGAGTATTGACTTTGCATTTAAATTTTTGGAGGTTGTAGCCATCAGGAAAGCAAGAATATGGGAGCGAGTTCCACAGACGAGAAGTGTGAGAGAAGAAGCTGCAGGAGTAGAATTGTCGTCTGCATTTGGCTAACCTGACTGTGAATGGATGGGATCCAGTTGCCAGTCTGGTTGCACGAGTAAACACCTGTTGAGGAGGCATCAGTGACTTAAGTTCGTTCGAGCAGAAGCCATGAAAGTATTTATAGAACAGACAACGGGAGGCCACATTTCGACGGTGGGGAAGTGGCTGCAGTCGAGCCGCCAGATCAGTACCTATCCCATTACAGACTCTCCTTTGGAGCCTGTCGAGAACACTGAGAAGATTGGAAGATGGTCTCAACGGTAGGGCTTTTAGAGAGAATAGAACTCTCTACATTGCCTGGTAGTCTGTGAGCTTATTAACAATTACTCTAACATGAGCGCCTATATATTTACAATGCTTAGCATTGTCTAGAAGAGGGAAGCATTAACTGTGGGCATTCAGTTAACATCCAACGCGGCCAGATGTGCCATACGTGATACACACTTGGACGATCATATCTTGAAAAAACATCACTGACTGGGCAGAATATTTTCTTGCTAGTATTTTCTGCAGTAGACTGGCTACCAACCAAAGCTATAGAACCTATTCTGTTCTGCTATTTAATCCATAGCTAGATGGAGAAGTGGTGGATTAATAACTTTCCCAAGAGTATTTGCACCTAAGCGAGTGCAAATGGAATTCGAACTCCGATTTTTCATTTCAAGCCGATATCCACTGCACCACAACGCACATCCCAAATATTTTCTAGACAATATTAAGCTTTGTAGAAGGCTAGAACATCAGTTCATTCGTTAAGTATTGAACTCTCCCATACATTTACAATGCTTAGTCTTGTCTGAAAGAGGGCTTCAACAGTAGGGAATTCGGTGAAGACTGACGAAGGGGCTACTCGTAAAGCTTATTACACATTTTTCTAACATAGGAGGTTAGCATTGCTTGGAAAAGGGCTTGGTTGTTGTGGCATTTAGCGAGAATTGTACTCACTAAACTTTTTTACGGTTCGTTTATCTCGTGTTGATGGATAATAGGAAATTTTCTAAGCGTACTAAAGCCGAAAGTATGGGGAATCCGTGTTGTAAGATAAGCTCGCAAATTATTTAACCATGAGTTCGATTCTTAGTGTTTATTTATGACCTTAGGTCTGTTTACTAAAACTAAACTATCCCCAGAAAATAAGAGCTTACAGCCACATCACGTTAAAACACCGGTTTTTTAGGATTACTGAAGTTAAGCAACGTCGAGCCTGAGCAGTACCTAGAGGAGTAACAGACCGAGAAAGTCAGATGTTTTGGCGTGTGGTTGGTGTAGTGGATAATGGCTAGAAATTGTTAATTGGAGGGTCGAGTTTCAATTCCAGTTGGATTCGTTATATTCACTTACGCGAAAATCTTCTTCCCCTAGCTATAGGTTAATTAGTAATGCTTGTATCACTAAATCATTATTACCTCCTCTCTTCCAAATTCTTATAATATAAAACTATTTTATTGCTTCAAATAACATGCAAATGGTTGATAAACCATAAAAAATGAATGAATCAATCAGGAAATAGCTTCTGTGGCATTTTTGCACGATATTTAATTATTTGTGATCCGGGGTCACTATATGAAATATAAGTTTATTTCATTGGGATACGTTTCACAGGCTGGACCTCCCTATTTCTCGAGAAGAAGTAGAAACCTGGCTATTCCATGCTGCATGAGGCATTGTCATTGTTTGCTTTTACTCATGTACTTGTCGGTTTCTACATTTAAAAATTCAATGTACTGCTTAACAGCAACGCGGGAATTTTTTAATCGTTTCACCCCAAGCAAAGCGGTAACGCCACTGATGCGCAGGGGGCTACATAAGAAAAAAGGTTAGATAGGCGGAGAATAAAGAGAAAGACAAACCAGCTACAGGGGGTGTCAGAGAAGAGAGCAAGAGAAGGATGGGAATACAGATGTGTTGACAGTTGCAAACGTAGAGAGAAAGGAAAAGATATACAGAGTGTCAAGTGGTTAAGAGATGGGTATTGACATTGCATTTGATTTCCTGGAGATTGTAGCCGTCAAGAAAAAAAAAAAAGAATGTGGAAGAGAGTTCCACAGGCGGGAAGTGCGAGAAAAGAAGCTGGTGAAGTAGAATAGTCGACTGCATTTAATTGATCTGTGAATGGGTGGGACCCAGTTGCCAGTCTGGTTGCCCGAGTAAACTCATGTGGTAGGGGCACCAGTGACTTAAGTTCGTCGGAGCAGAAGCCATGAAAATATTTATAGACCAGACAGAGGGAAGCCACATCCCGTCGGTGAGAAAGTGGCTGGAGTCGAGCTGCCAAGTTGGTACCCATCACGTTACTGATTCTCCTTTAGAGCCTGTCGAGAACACTGAGATGAACAGCCTCAGTTTAGTTAATTGTGGTTGATTATCTCAACCTTGGTTAGATTAACTTTAAATTTTGTATCGAGTAATCAGGGAGGATCGAACTCTGTACTCACTGATAACCTTGGTTGGTTGATTTGGCGATATACTAAACCTTTTTGAGTTATTTGATGTTGAATTTATTAAGGAGCAGGTGGTGAGGATCGAACCCCGTACTCAATAATGTTCGTTGGTTGATTTTTACGGCCTGTGAAGACTTGATGGATTTTTAATTCGAATTTTATATAGAACACAGTGCGGATCAAATTCATTACTCAATAGTGCTCCACGTCGAGGTGCCTAACACAAAGAAGTACTTAACTTTCATATTATCTCAGATTTGATAAGATCCGTGGCAGGAGATTAATAATTATTAAACTGGTTTCAAAGATGATTATTACTTCGTAGTGAGTGGTGCAGTGGATAGCGGCTCGGAACGAGAATTTGGGGAGCTAAGTTCGAATTTCAGTTGAATTCATTGCATTCACTTACGTGCAAATATCTTTGGGAAAGATATTAATACGCCTCTTCCTTCCAGTTACGGGTTAAATAATAAGACAGATTGGGTTCTATAGCCTTGGCTGGTAACCAGTCTACCGCAGAAAACAATGGCAACCTACTGCGGGATAAATTTTCTGCTCAGTCTGCCATGTCTCTTTTGAGACATGATCGCCCAAGCGTGTATCACGTATGGCACTTAACTGACTGATCTCGATTTTAGCCTTGTGCCAAACTTCAACTAAATTTGCAGAATAACTGGATTGAACTGAAGAGACCCCCCATTTTTTTGTAAAGTGAGTGAGTGTTCTTTATGTTCGGAAGTTAGTAAAGAAAATTGAGACGAAATGACTGAACATTATTCGAAAGAAGACGGAATGCGTGGTTGCTAACAAAAGTAATATTCCAACATACAAATTACAAATCTAAACTTATTTGTAAATGGAACTTTGTGTGTGTGTGTGTGTGTGTGTGTGTGTGTGTGTGTGTGTGTGTCTCAGTTACCTATAGATTCCGAAACGGCTGAACCGAATTTCTTGAAAATTTACACAGATGCGAGTGTTCTTACCTAGGTTTTGTGTTGAGGTACCCCCGATAAATATTGATAAATTAAATATTGATAATTGAAAAAATTGGGTTATAGAAGGAGTGGTCCGATTTTAACCAAATTTGAAACACTCATAGATAAAGACATAAGAAATAATATTCAAAAGTTTCAAGGTTGCAGTTCTTACAATAGTGCAGAAAATCAATAATATATATATATATATATAAAAGGCAAGATGTTTGTGTGTGTGTCTGTTTATCTGCCTGTATGTCTGTATTTTTTTCAGCCCTTTTATTTTAGTTTTTGCTTCGGGTTTGGCTATAAGTAGGTATAATTGTAGTTCTTAGTCTCAGCCATGATACAGTTTACTCAGAGGACTTATTTAGCCTTCAAAATTCAGTTTACGATGAAAAAACTTATTTGATATCGATACCAGGAAATCAAAATTTGGCTTACATCCATTTATTTTTTTACAGTCTACGGTTTCGCTTTAACTGGAAACAACTATTGCTTTTTAGTCTTTCGTGTCAACGTCCAAAGTGTCTGAGCTCCAGGACCATGGATTAGTTTTAAAGCTTTCATTACACCCGAGCAACGCCGGGCTATACTACTAGTTAAAAATAGAAAAATCAGAGAAACACAACAATTTAAATATCTGGGAAGTGTTTTAAAAGTGAATTGAAAGTGTAACACCGAAAGCAAATTAGGTTAGCGAAAGATGACTTCTAAAAGCTACACAAAGTATTAGGAAAGTAGAAAAATTTCGTTAGAAACAAAGAAGAGTACTAAACTGTTATGAAATATCAGTCCTCCTATATAGCAGTGAATGTTGGACAGTCTTTAAACAGGTGAAGAAGAGACCTGAAGTTACAGAAATATAGCTCTACAGGAGGATATTCAGAATGCCAAGAAACGAACATGTGAGCAGTGACAAATATTTAGAGAAATTTGAAACAAAAAGGACACGTAGAATTAACATCAAGAAGAGATAGGTTAGATTTCTAAGGCACATAATGAAGAAAGAGGGATTGGAAAATCTTATACCCACAGGACATTTTCAAGGCAATAGGACAGGGAAACAACGCGTACCCTACAGCGAGCTTGATGGCTGAACGAGTTTTTGCAGCGATAAAAAAGATAAAATTATGAGCTACAATGGACAGGGAATTGCGGATTATCATTATCGCCAACGTCCTGAAGGGACACAGCTCACACAAGAATTTATTTACTGTATAATATACAATATAATGTATTGTATAGAAGAAGAGTTGTTGCTTATGTTGGAAAGTGAAATTGCTTAATCATAATCTTTTTCCATTTACATGACAAGTGTAAACATCCTAGGCGGACTACAAGGGAGATAAATACGGCTGGTCTAGTTAGAACATGAAGGTAAACATTTAAGAGCGGATCAACTTAGAATATTGACCTTTTGGATAATTGCCACACGTGAAGTAGTCTGGCATTTTCACACGTTATCGGCATAATTATACCTTGTTTATTTGTAACTGACAATTTTTAAAAAGATGTAATGTGCGTTGTGGTGCAGTGGATATCGGCTTGGTGTGAGAAATTGGAGAGCCGGGTTCGAATTCCAATTGAATTTGTTGCTTGTTCACTTACGCGCAAATACCCCTGGGAATGGTATTAAGCCGTCTACAATTATGGGTTGAATAACATGACAGATTGGATTCTATAGCCTTGGTTGGCAACCAGTCTACCGTATAAGGTAATGATGAAGCCGTTGGGAGCGGTTAATGTTTCTTTGATTCGGCCTTAACAGAACTCCCGACAGCTTACAAGTTTATTCCAGAATTATCATCAGAATTTCATCATCAGAAGGTTGGTTGGAATGTGTGGAATAGTGGAAGATTAAAATATATATTTTTTATATTGTATAGAAATTTATTAAAAGGAAAGAATAACAAGAATTCGTGGAATGAGAAAGTTAAGGGTATCAAGAAATGTTCGTAGTAGTAATTTGTTGAAAAAGTTTATGCGTAAGTACGTATGTATGTATAAACGTTTGTTTGGTATGAATATCTTTGAATGGAGAAGATGAAGTAAAATGAATCAGCACACGAGAAAGGAGAAAGAACGATGTGCGACGCGACCTATCTGAGTGTCTGACTGACGCTAAGTTGACCGAGGCCTTTTATTGTAATTAGATTTTTTGCACTGGATCGCTAAGTCCCTTTATCGCTCTCATTGGTCAGAAAATCAGTTTAACATCTACTTGCGAAATCCGGTTTCGACTTTTTCTTTAAGCACATCCTTTTTCTATTTGAGAAAAACCAAGATTTCACACGTCATTGTGAATTTTTGTAAAAGTGAAGAAGGTTGATTTTAATTCTTAATTTCCTATCGCACAATAGCAACCTACTGCAGGAAAATCTTCTGTCCAGTCAGTTATGTCTCTTTCTGAACATGATCGGCCAAGCGTGTATCACGTGTGGCACAACTGACTGAGAGATGAAATCGAATATATTATAGGATAATGCGTTAAATTGTTTCGTTTTTGTGATTGTGTGTCGGCAATGATTCCGGATTAAATTTGAGACTGAATTCTCGTCGTGACATCTGACTAGTGTGATGCTACACTTAAGTTTTAAATAAACAGGATCGTTGGAATAAAAGGCGGTAGTTAGTATTTTTAAATAATTTTAATGATTTTTTTTTTTTGCAATAAAGTATTTTGTTTTAGAATAGTAACAGCCTAAATTAAGAGGGAGAAGGAAATTTATAGAATATTTAACAAAAGAAGTGCTTGGAATAAGGATATCTTATGTGGATTTTTCTCCCCCATACACATGGCTTAGAATTTGTGGTGATTAGTAGTAAAATGTGTTGAAATATATCATTTCCTCTTTAGGAATAGAATGACAGTGAACCTCTCTCTAATTTTCTCTCTACACATATATACTTTTTTTTATAACCCGGACATAGCTTACTTGGTTAACTGAGGTCATACAATATCCTACCAAGCACTGATGCTCCCTCCAAAACCAAAGCAGAAACGCGTAGGCGTTAAGAAAATATAAAAGATCAACCAACAATGTGTATAGTTCTCGCTCTTAAGTGGCCCACAGCTCGCGTGTGTGCGTGCGTGTGTGTTTTTAGACCCTCGTGACATTGCCGTCGGAGATTCAACCTATACCAACCAGCTAACAGAAAACTTGTTGAAATATTATTTACACAAAAAACAGATATACAGAAAACCAAGAAATCAAGAAACAATCCACAACCTCAAATACCGGGACAAATTACCGCCAACAACAATCTGCTACCGCACCAAGTAATGAAGACACACACATAAAACCAAATATAATATCTTCACGTGAAACTCTTTATAATCTCAACACCGAAATACACACAAAATGATGAACATTAAAATATAAGAAAATAGGTAAACTAATGGAGTCAACAGCAAAAATAAGTGATGGTATAGCTAATAAAACTGGCCTTTTATGATCACAATTTATGATCACAAAGTACAACTAAACCATACTGGTGACCCCAGTGTTTTAACTATACCCATTTTTTAAAATCTTGGTATGGAGGCATAAAAAATAATCAAACATGAAGTTAACGATTCTGAGTTAGAAATGCGAATGACGAATACACGTCCGTAAGCAGGTAGGCTTGGCGCAGAACTTCAGTTTCTTTGAACTAAAAAAAAAAAAACAGAAAAAAAAAAGAAAAATAAGAAATTCGGATAACATATTGTTGATCATTAGAACGACCCGCCTAAAAGAATGCCTATCTGTTGGATCCAGCACCTGCTTTCAACAAAGTGTATATAAGGGAAAGCAGAATTAACTTTTTTTTTTCTTTTTAACCACTGCTACTGGGGCTCAACACCTAGGACTTCCTTTTTTAACTGATAGAAACACTTTGCTCTCATATAAACAACAGAAATATTATACACTACTTTTGTTGAAATTGAATTAAAAAAACAGACGCATGAATTAATCTGATATTTTTTACTAACTCTCTGACAAACTTTACTCACTCATCAAATACCATAAATGTTGTAAATTGTTGTTACATAAAATTACTGTTATTGAGTGTTTTTTTTTAAAAATCCTCTGTGTTCTTTTTAAATCCATTTGTGAAATTATCAAAGAATCCGTAATTCCGCAACACTGTATGCCATGTTGTGACTAATCATTTATTATAATAAAGACAACTATATATATATATATATATATATATATAGAGAGAGAGAGAGAGAGAGACAGGCAGCGTCGGCTCAGTTTAAAAGAGACAACAGAGAGGCAGCGTTGGCCCAGTTAAGTCTCTTACTATCAATTATTAAACTTTACTGCCAATTTTAAAAGCTATTGTCGCGTGTTTCCTCTCTAAAGGATAGTTATACTTAACGCTATGAAGAGACAGTTGAAATTTCTACACCACATAATGAAGAATGAGTACTTGGAAATTGTGAAGAGCGACGATAGCAAGCTGAAGAGTCACATTGTGTAGATGATGATGATGACAATTTCGTTAATTCGTAATAAGCTGTTTTTTCTTTTTGTTTTGAAATCATTTTATTCTCTCGTGTATGTTTGTTTGTGTAATGGTATATCAACTCTTTTATGGGTCATTTATTGCCGAAATGTAATTTTCTTGTGAACTTTGAAGTAATAAATCTATGTTACTCTGCTTTCACAATTGAATACATGGTAGTTGATACTCAGCTTTTGTTTCTGTGGACATAATTACAAAAGGCGGTGATGTGATTTTATGTTGTAGCTCTGTTGAAGTTATATTTTGGAAGAGTTTGATTTAAGAAATTGTCAGATACTGATTAATATCGTGAAAGCGTGCTTTCAAGTTGGTAGTTCTATATAAAAGTGTATTGCTAGTATTTTTACGACAAAAATGTGTTGTTTTTTTACTTTTATAATATTTTGTTTGAGGGTTCACTATTTGTCCATAGCTGGGACCCGAACAGGTGTTACCAAACCGGGTCAGAGTAGACCTGGGAACAACAATAATAAAGAGACGGTTTCAGGCTCCTCGAAACATTCTGAGCAGAGGTCTATAAATGGATTTTTGTGCATGGTTAAATTCATGACTGCATTGGGTTAAGCAAAATAAATTTCTGACAAGAATTGGTTAAAGGATGTGCGTTGTGGCGCAGTGGATATCGGCTCGGAATGACAAATCTGGTTGCTGAGTTCGAATTCCAGTTGAATTCCTTGCATTCACTTACGCGCAAATACCCTTCGGAAAGGTATTAATCCATCTATTCCTTCTAGTTATGCGTTAAATAACAGGACAGATTAGGTTCTATAGCCTTGGCTGGCAACCAGTCTACCACAGAAAGCAATGGCAACCTACTGCGGGATAATCTCCTGCCCAGTCAGTCATGTCTGTTTCGGGACATGATCGCTCAAGCGTGTATCGCGTATGGCACTTAACTGACTGATTGGTTAAATGCTTCTCTTTCTATTTTTTAAAAATGTAGCTTAAAATTTATTTTTTGTTGTTGAAATTGGCCCTCGTCGGGATCATAGTCAACGCTATTGATCTTTTACTTAGCTGCATTGCATGTGTTACCAGGGCGACATACATATTTAAATTCAGGAGTTTCCTTCTCTTAGACCGGTTACCAGCCAAAGCTAAAGAACACAGTTTGTTCGACTATTTACTCATAATTGGGGGAGAAGGTGGATGTATACCTTTCCCAAGAGTATTAGCACGTAAGAGATTGCAATGAACTTGACTGGAATTCGAATTCGATTCTTTTATTTCTCAATTCAAGCTGCAATCCATTACAATACAACTCATTACATTACTGTGCCTCTTGTGTTTAGTACTTCACAAAAATGAGTTACCACTTCGGTCACGTGGCTATTTACGAGATTTTAATGACGTTACCGTGAATTGCTTCAGCGAATTTCTTTTTGACGTCTATAAATTTACAACTTTTTAAAAATCATCTGATGTGAAATTTTAGCCACATGGTATCAAGCTTATTTTTTCATTATTAAAACTTAAAATAAATTGCCAATTCGGTCACGCGTGAGTTTACGAGGTTTTAACGAGACTGACTTAAACTGTCGTTTTGAATTGTTTCTTGTCTGAACAAAATAAATTATTAAATGACAATTTTTGTCATCATTTTGGAAGGAATTTTTTTCCACTTGGCATAATTTCAATTTTTGCAATTCGTATTAACCTGCAGTTTTTTTTGTAGGTGTCACGAAATATTTCTTTTTAGCAAGAAATTTCATTTTAACGAAATGATTAAAAAAAAAGAAGAAATTTTTACATTAATTGCCATTAGATCAAATATCTATCATGTGATCTTGTGAAGAGCCTTCTTGGCTGATGCAAGTCTCCTTGAAAGCAACACACTGAGTTTTCTCGCCTTCACTTTTTCAACCGACTTGCCTTGGAACGAATTAATCTAATATATAGCCTCATCGACTGGTAGGAAGGTTGGGTCTCTGGGTCGGGCCAGAAAGTTTTTTTCGTCAGAATCCATTTTAGGTTTACTATTTGTTCGTGCATTGAATAGTTACATTATCTGGTCGGGTGATCCTGCTGTTCACCTCGAGTTTCTTGACAAAGGAGGATCTGCAATGTGATCGGTTCTGACTTGGCATATCGACTTCAGTCACTTTCTCAACGAGGTGACGGGGCTTCCCTATGTCTTTTCTACAAATATTTTATGACAGCTGCTCTAACAATTTTTTTCTTTTGGTGCTCCGACCACGTGAATTTAAGCGTGCATGTAGTTCTCACCCTTTTACCGTTTAAAATGTTAAATGTAACTGCCATTTCTACCCCGAGAGTTTATTTTCTCGCACTTCCCGCCTGTGGAACTCTTTTTCATTTTCTTGCTTCCTTGAAAATTACAATCTCCAAAAAAGATTTAAATACAGCATCATTTGTATTCTGTCTTCTTGAATTCCGTTCATCTTTTATCATTTCTTCAATTACTTACTGTACCCAGTTTTTTTCTCACTCTAACTGTGCACTAATGGTTGTTCTGCCTTGCTTGGTCTGACTCATAGCTGCAATTGCTACATTGGTGTGATACTGGGGTTCAAACTTCCAAGATTTTATATTGAGACTTGCTTTTAAAAGAGAGAACTAATGCTCTTGGTAAAGGCGTGATTATCTCGCCTCCTCTCACTTAAATAGCAGGTTAGACTAGGCCCTCTAGACTTTCCTGACAGTTAGTCTCGAGGTAGGGCAATTCTGAATTCGAAATACTTAGCTACAAAAAATGACTCCATTATATTTTCCAAGAAAACATTACAACCCTCTCAATTATAATAAAGACCGTTGTGTATATATATATATATATATATATATATATATATATATATAAATTCCAGGTAAAGAGGACTCAAGGTTTTGTTTTGTTTTGAGTGCTCTGGCAGTTATTTTATTATAAACAGTGCTCAATATAATGAGTATTATAGAGCTTAATATAATTATAATTATATAGTTACGTATCAATTGTATATTGAGGGATATATATATATATATATCTCAATATACACGCTCATGAAGAGAGAAACAATAGCGAGGTAATGTCGGCTCAGTTTATTCTCTTTACTACAAGCTATTAAAACTCTTGCTGCAAGTTCTCTTCTTATGAATGTCTTATTTCATTTTTTTTTTCAATAATTATGTTGTCGAGTAGTGAAGAATATATATATATATATATATATATATATATATATATATATATATATATACTGTCATGCTGGGTGGGAATTGGATTATTTTCTTTCTTTCTTACGTCTTAATGTAAAATATTCATTAGTAGGTACATCAATATATATGTTACTGTTATTTTAGAAAGCATATCCATATATATTTTCCTTTGCGTTTTATAGTTACAGTTTGTTTCTTCGCCTTGATGACACGACTGACAGTTAAAAGGCTGACACTAACATTATCCGCTATCTCTCTCTGTAAGGCTTGCCACTGTGTTCGTACAGCGGTGCAATTTACGACCGCTTTCCTGGAATAACATCTATTGCAGACAATGTCCGTAGGACAATTAATCGAAAGTCTAGACAATAGTATCTGAGAGTGATAAAAATCTGATCACGCAATGTTTTTCAAGGCCAAACAAATTTCATCATACACCCCGAAAATAGATTCGTATTACTGCACACCACTGCAAATGACGACCTAATCTGAGGAAAAAATAGAAATCGATTACATCCTGTCACTTCAGTGGATCAATAACTGACTGTATAGTAAAAGAAAGGAAGCTAAAACAGTTGTTGCAATTAATTTGCACAAGGTGTAGGTATCATCCAATTGTCTTCTGACTCCAAATGCTTGAATATTTCTAGTATTTAAGAATTGTTAGCTTTTATCTTATTAGGTTAAGTAAAACTTTCACGATGCTTGCTTCATTACGATTGTTGCCAATATTGTTTCACTTCTGTGGCACGAACCTTATTGAAATTTCTCTGGTTGTAAGATTGTTGATCAACTCAATTTTGAATATTTCTTTTTTGTGATTCATGGGGGTTATTTTTTTATTTTTATTAAGAACTAGAAGAAAGTGAGATTTATTGGTGCTGGTCTTTCAAATGTGGCTTAATTCGTTACTTGCAGACGAATTTGGTAACTCTCCCTTAGTTTAGTAGTTGTTGAGAGGCTTCATCAAATTGAGTAGCAAGTTTGAGGTTAATAGAAAGCTCTGGCAACACAATTTTAATGTGTGATACTATGGACACCTGCGTAGAAAGGGAGAAAATGGTTTTATCTTGATCTAAAGTGTTTCTATTACAGAGACTAGCGGATGGTTCTTTTAGAAGTCTAACAACTTAAAAGAATAAAAGACGGTTACGCTGTGATACGATGAACACCTACGTAGAAAGGGAAGCGGTGGTT
Source organism: Ascarosepion bandense (assembly GCA_037127315.1). Taxonomy (NCBI): domain Eukaryota; kingdom Metazoa; phylum Mollusca; class Cephalopoda; order Sepiida; family Sepiidae; genus Ascarosepion; species Ascarosepion bandense. The sequence continues at coordinate 3,162,273 of JBBBDQ010001417.1, forward strand.
TTATTTTTATCTCAAGTCTTGCTGTTCGACGTGATGTATTGGTTAACAAGCAAGATCAATTATGATTGAGTAGTGAGTTAGATCGTAACTGGGTGCTCCATATTTTTGGTCTTGGGCCACATCTAAGCTACGCTTCAAAAATTATTGAGCACTTATCGTGGTGTAATAGTCAGCAAGCTTGTCTAGCTAAATCAATTACGACTCAGTAGTGAGTTCGATGTTCTCTGGGTGCTCCATACGTTTAGCCTTGTTCCACATTTAAGTTACGCTTATTAAACTATCTCAAGTGTTTGTTTGACAGATCAGCAGGTGATTTCTTTTGAAGTTCGGTCTTCTTGGTGGTATCCCTTTAACCACAGACGAATGGTAAGTGAAGGTGCAATCCGACCAGGTGTGACAGCAGTATTCAATGCACGGGTGGATGGTAGATTTATATATGTGCAAGATGGATTTAGACGAGAAAAACTTCCTGACCCTACAAACCGAACTAACCTTACCGACAGCATATTTATCTATGGATTCATTGTAGTCATTTCACTTGAGATCGGCTGATAGATTTAGGCTAAAGAGGCGCACTGTTTTGTTTTTTGTTGAGCATGCATCGTAACCTTTCTCAGCTTTCGATGCACACCGACGAGACCATGAATCGGAATGCAATGTGGGATGATGCTTGGTGGAAAGCTTGGGTGCGGGTCGCGTCTATGTTTACAAGTGTTCATGTTTCGTTTTTGTCGTTTCCACAGTCTTGTCGTTTCCACAGGGAGAAAGATATTGGTCATATAAATTTTGTCTTACAATTTGACGTCCAACACGTGTGTTATAAACAGAAAATATCAATAGATCTATTCTGCCGACATTGCTCAACAGTGTCATAATGTCCCAAATATTAAGTTGCTTATAAAAAAACGTTAATTACGAGGTAAATAAATTTTGTGATTCAACCGATGGCATTCTCGCAAGCCAAAAATTACCAAAATGTATTCGTTTAGATTCATTAGGCTAACATCTTTTTTTAAAAATCGTTTCACTCCAAATAAGGCGGTGCCACCACTGATGCGCATGGGGCTACATAACAGTAAAAGTTTAGGGAGGAGAAGAGTGACGAGAAAGACGAACCAGTTACAGGGGGTGTCAGAGAAAGGGCAAGAGAAGGATGGGAACACAGGTGTGAGGACATTTGCGAAAATAGAGAGAAAGGAAAAGAACAAGATAAACGGGGTGATGTAGAACGGACAGAAGTCAAGTAGATAAGAGATAGGAATTGACATTGCAATTAAATTTCTGGAGGTTGTAGCTCTCAGGAAAGCAAGTATATGAAAGTGCGGGAAGTGCGAGAAAAGAAGCTACAAGAGTAGAATTGTCGGCTGCATTTGGTTGATCAAACTGTAAAAGCGTGGGACCTTGTTGCCAGTCTGGTTGCAGAAGTAAATTTTTATGGTGGGAGCACCATTGACTTAAGTTCGTCGGAGCAGAAGCTATGAAAATATTTGTAGAAGATACAAAGGGAAATCACATCCCGCCGGTGAGAAAGTGACTGGAATCGAATTGCTAAGCCAAGTCGGAACCTATCACATTACAGATTTTTCTTTGGAGCCTGAGAGAACACTGAGATGAACAGCAGGGGTGCCTGACCAGATATGCCAATAGTATTCTATGTACGGACGGATGGTTGATTTGTATATGTACAAGATGGATTCGGGCGGAAAAAAAACTTCCTGGCCCGACACAGTGACCTAACCTTCCTAGCAGTGGATTTAGCTATTGACTTAATGTAATGATTCCACGAAACTCGCTTGTTCCATCCTTATGGGGGACAGGAGAGGTTGCTTGTGATGATTGACAGATAGCAGTTTCGTTTTAGAAGTACTGAAATTTACAAGCCACTTATTACCCCAGTCCACCACTGAGTGTAGGTCCTTTTCAAGAGGTTATGTTTGTCCACCTCGCCAGATTTCTTATTGATGCGGGAGTAAATGGTGGTGTCATCTGCGTCGATGTCTACTTGGGATTCGATCGTGTCTGGGATATCATTTATGAAGATCAGAAAGAGCGTCGGGTCTCGGATAGATCCCTGGGGAACACCAGCATTTGCGTGGTAGGATATGTAGGTATGCTCATTCAAGACGATCTTCATTATGCGGGTAGATAGGAAAGATTGAATTAGATCAAGCAAGCGTCCAGTGATACCATAACCCTGTAGCTTACGCAGAAGAGAAGCGCAACAAACCCTATCAAACGCCTTGGAGATATCCAGGGCAACAGCACGAGCCTCGCCAGACTTATCAAGGGTCTGGTATATGTACTTCGTGATGGGCGTTAGCATATCGGCTGTAGACCTGGCAAAGCGGAAGCCGTATTTTCTGTCTGAGAACAGTTTACGCTCACCTTATGGAGGTTAAGTTTTGATATTATCTTATATACCAGAGACGGGGTTATGTAAACATCTTTCAGTTGAGCCTCAGTTCTAAGAGAGAAGTCGAGTGCAGATACTCCAGACGAATCAAATGTGGAGTTTGATGAGAATCTGCGAGAAAATCACTCGTCCTTGTCCAGGGATACCGTGAAGACCTCGAATTCATTGATTAAGGGAGGGATGGTGGATTTGCTGTTGTTCAGCACGCGTTTGCAGAACCTCCAATAGTCTTTGGAGTCGAACTTGCGTCAAATGAGGCAGCTATGTGCTGCCTCATTCTCTCACCAAACAACAGCTAGGCGTCATTCAGGATCCTCTTACACTCATTACGAGCAGAGGCAAATAGGCACCTATTGCGGTCAGACGCATGGCTCCGAAATAGCCGGAAGAAGTGGTTCTTGTGAACAATGGTGACCAAACAGGCAGTAGAGAACCAGGGGGAGGAATGAGGTTTGAGACGAAACTTTCTGATTGGTATGACAGCATCAATGCCAGCTTTCACTCAGAAAGATACCTCAGAGGCGCAGTCCTCAACTGTGACACTGAACACTTTTCTCTAAGGGACGTCGCATCGGAAATCGCGAAACGCGTCCCAGTCTGCTCTTTAATAGCAGGAGAAGACACCTGGGTGGAGTGCGAGTGGTGAGATATAATAATAGAAACAATAACATGATCGGAGTTACCGAGAGGGTGTGGTAAAAATGAAAAAAAAAACAAAAAAAACAGGCGAGAGTCGTCTCTTTTGTTTCCTTTTCTTCGTCTTCTTCTTCCTTTTTTTCTTCTCTCGAACAACCCAAGCATGGTCAGCAAGAAAAAACGCGCTCCCCGGTTCTCAAAAAATGGCTTGCTTTATACTGTTGAGGACCGACCATAATTTGCATGCGAATGATGGGACAACGAGCTTTCGTGTTAACTATCCGAGACCCCCTGGAATAAAACATGAGCGCCGCCATTTTAGTTCTTTTTACCACGGAGCAGCTGGATTTTACACGACGCACAGACTCGTTGGCGTTTCCGAGGTAAGCCGTTTTCACAATTTTCCACACAGAGGGCAAAGCTGCGAGGCTTGACAGGAGTGAGTTACAGAGGTGAAGCAGAGATCTTGGTACATATTCCTTTTTAGTCATTGTCTCGTCAAAGTATCTCACGTGGAAGATGACGCGCAGATTAGACATGAAACAGTCGTCCATGTTTGCCTTTTTGTGTTTGTTTTGCGTTGATATATGAAAAATGTATTTTTTTAATCATTTCACACCAAGCAAGGCATTCCATTGCCACTATTGCGCAGGAGGTTACATAGGGGAAAGTGCTGAGAAAGAGTGGTTAGTTATAGGAAATGTCGGAAGGAGGGTGGTAGACGGATGAGGATACCGAGGATGAGGGTTGGGTAGAGTCTTTGAGGGAATGGATGCGAGTTAGTGTGATAGATGTTTATTGATCTTACATTTAAACTCCTGGAGATTGTAGCTGTCGGAGAAGCAAGTATATGGAAGGGAATTCCACAGGTGGGAAGTGCGAGAAAGAAGCTGTTAGAGTAGAAATTGCGGTTACATTTTATTTGTTTCACTGTAAAAGGGTGGGATCTAGTTGCTAATCTAGAATCTCTTGCAAATTCATACCTAGGGAGCACCAGTGAACTAAGTTCATCGGAGCAGAAGCCGTGAAAGTATTCATAGAAGAGGCACAGGGAAACCACATCACGCCGGTGAGAGTGTGACTGCAGCCGGGCTGCCAAGTCGGCATCGATCACATTACAGATTCTCCGTTGTATTTTGTCAAGGACCCCGAGGAGAATAGCAGGGGCACCCGACCAGATGTGACAGCAGTATTCAATACACGGACGGAAGGTAGATTTATAAATGTGCAGGATGGACTCAGGCGGGAAAACTTCCGGGCCCTGTACAGAGAACCGACTTTCATAGCAGAAGATTTAGCGATGGATTCGATATAGTCATTCCACTTGAGGTCCGCTGAGAGTGTGAGGCGAAGGAGGCGTACCGTTTTACTCTCAGGGAGGTAGTCCTGTTCCATGCTAATGGGAGGTAGGAGCGATTGTTTATGATGGTTAACTGAAAACAGCTTCGTTTTGGAAGCATTAAAATTTACGAACCACTTCTTACCCCAGTACACCACGGATTGGAGGTCCTTCTCAAGCTCGGCAGCCAGGTTCGCTTTATCGTCCACACTGGGTTTTTGATCGAGGCGAGAGTAAACTGTGGTGTCATCGGCGTACATGCCTACTTGGGATCTTATATCATCGGGTAGGTCGTTAATGTAGATCAGAAAGAGCGTAGGACCTAGGATGGAGCCTTGAGGGACACCTGCGTTCGTATGGTAGTTTTGAGAGGCATGTCCGTTTAATACTACCTTGGAAGACTTCCAACAGGCAGGAAAGCAGGAAGCAGATAGACAGGAGTTGTAGAGTTTAGAGAGGACAGAGGAGAGTTTCGGAGCACATTTCTTCTAGACTATGATTGGGATTCCATCCCCTACGCTCGCTTTGTAGGGGTCAAGTTTAGAGATTATGTTAGAGACCAGCAAGAGGGTAATGTGAACGTCATTCAGTTAGGCCTCAGTTCTAGGTGGGAAATCGGGTGTAGGTACTCCAGACGAATCCAATCGAATTGGTGAAGAATCTGCGAGCAAACCATTCAGCCTTGTTCGCTGAAGAGGTGAGGACCTCAAATTCATTGATTAGGGGTGTATTGAGGTTTTACTCTTGTTAAGCACGCTTTTACAGAGTCGCCAGTAGTCTTTGGCGCCGAACTTACAGGATGCTATGCATTGCTTCATTCTGACAGCAAACAACATTTTAGCTTCGTTGAGTATCTTTTTACACTTATTACGAGCTGAGGCGAAAAGGCGCCTGTTATAGTCCGACGCATGGCTTCGATAGTCACCAAACACAAATATATGGACAGATGGATGAGAAGAAACGGCCTTGTCGATATTGTCAGAGATGCTATCAAGTACCGAACAGTTAGAGGAGGAGGGGGAGCGGTAGATAAATAAGAGATAGCGAACCGAGCTTAGAAGTGAGGGACGGAAGCACATGAAAGAATGATCCAGGGATTCGAGAGATGTCACCCTAGCTAGAGGGAGGTGTTCGCTGACATAAACACCATGCATATGGACATTTGAGTCCTTCCTGAAGAGGGGAAGGTAACCAGGGACGTAAAACTCAGAGGAGGGGATAGAAGGGTCAAGGTTAGTTTCACATAGAGCTAAGATATCAGGTGAGTTAGTTTGAAGGAATGATTCTACGCTGTAAAAGTTAGTGCGGATGCCTCGTATGTTTGCGAAGGAGACGCAGACAGGTTTGGGCGTTTTCTGACTAGCTGGTTTAGTTTTGCTATTTTGTTTGCTTGTTTTCATAGTGATTTACTTAGAGAGAAAGGTCTAGAGTAGAATCAGTCGGTCACTGTTTGCAGCGTGTGAAGGATGGACACTGGCGCAGCCTGCAGCATAATGTGGCCTTGGGGTTGCCCACCGGAGGTTCATGCATGGACGCCCGTCCATGCGATATGGCACTACAGGAACCCTGATATTATTCAACTGTTGATTAGAGCAGCTTCTCAAGACGCTACGCAAGAGTTCAGGCTCCTAATTAACAGTCAGAAGCAGCAACCAGGAAACTGGCAACCCGGTACCCTCAGAATGAAGATACGTTGCCACCATACTCCGGTAACTGCAAAAAGCTTCCGGCTGAACTAACACTAAGACCGAAGGAGAAGGGAAATGGACCGGGAACCCCTTCCTAAACAAGAAACAAGGTGATCACCTCTACTCCTGTTCAAAAGAAGGGGGTGGAGTGTGAAACCGGGCATTAGTAGGTACTATCTACTCCAATTTAAAAAAAAATGTATCTAAACTTATTTATAAATGGAACTGTGTGTGTGTGTGTGTGTGTGTGTGTGTCTCCGTTACCTATAGACTCCGAAACGGCTGAACCGATTTCCTTGAAAATTTACACAGTTGTACTATAAGCACCTGCGAGTGTTCTTAGCTAGGTTTTGTGTTGAGGTACACCCGATAAACATCGAAAATCGATAATCGAAAAAATTGGGTTATAGAAGGAATGGTCCGATTTTAATCAAATTTGATACACTCATAGACAAAGACATAAGAAACGATATTCAGAAGTTTCAAGGTTGCAGTTCTTACAATAATGCAGAAAATCGATAATATATATAAAAGGTAAGATACCGGGTCTGATCAAAATCAGTTTTTCAGCTCTTTTATTTTAGTTTTTGCTTCGGGTTTGGCTCTAAGTAGGTATAATTGTAGTTTTTAGCCTCAGCCATGATACCATTTACTCAGAGGACTTATTTAACCTTCAAAATTCAGTTCATGACGAAAAAAACTTATTTGATATCGATACCAGGAAATCAAAATTTGACTTACATCCATTCATTCTTCTTTCAGTCTACGGTTCGCTTTAACTGGAAACAACTATTGCTTTTTAGTCTTTCGTGCCAACGTCCAAAGAGTCTGAGCTCCAGGACCATGGATTAGTTTGAAAGCTTTCATTACACTATACTGCTAGTGTGTTCATAAAAAACAAAAAAAACAAAAAACAAAGAAAAAACTATTTCCTACCTTAGGCCATCCGAATAGGCAGTGACGGCGAATTTACTGGCGCAGTAAGGGATACAGAGACGAATAGAAACCTTTCCCAACACGCTTCCAACGTTCACGATTCGCCCTTGTGCTATCCGCAAGAGAGGGAGGAAGGTGTTTGTCATGTCAATTGTTCCGTACAAATTGACATTCATCAGCTTTTCGTAATGGTCCCGTGAGATGCAGTCAGGAAACATAAATGGACCAATTATACCGGCATTATTCACCAACGCCCACAGGCCTTTAAAATATCACAAAAAGAAAACTAATTAAAAATATGCTTGAATCAATTATAAATATCTAATGATAATTACGTATGTACAAAAGTTCCAGTTAAAAACAAGCTTTAGATAGGTTTACCTATTGTCTGATTCACACTTCTCCTAAGTCTTTTGAATAGAGATAAGGGTTTAACCTTTGTTTCTTGTTTAGGATTGGGTTTCAGGTTCTGTCTAAATTATTCTTATTCTAAATTAATAAAAAAAGAACTGCTAACGTAATAATGACTCGCAAGAATAATATTCTTACAATCCAAAATATTTTTATTTTGCGAAATGTTACGGATAGTTACGATATGGAACTAACCTATATCATTATTAAAAAAAATAGAGTATCTACTCAAATACGAGTATCCATCAAAAATCATGTTCAAATAAAAAAATCCAAAATATATTTCATCTTTAACTCACTCAGACACAATCAAGTGTTTATTATAAAAAATTTTCAGTAATTTAAAAAAAAACTGTTTTCCCTTTTGTTCTTGGCTTAAAATAGTGATAGCTTATCGATCTTTTATCGATTTCTTTGATAACAATCTGTTGATTATTATTACTATTTCTGCTTTGCTTCTGGGCGAACGCATCCGAAATATCGATAGATTAACATTGGGCGCCCTTTCCTCGGGTTATGTTTTCTTCACTAATAAATTCTTCTATTTTCCCCTGAATTGATTACCACTGGTGCCCCACGGGAATTTTCATTTCCGTAAACACTTTCGAACAAGAGAAACCTCATTTATCAAGTATCTTCGTTATTGATAATCTCTGTCGCCCAGGCCCCTTGAACATACAGAATGCATCTCATGTGAAGAAGAAAATTTATCCGTAAAAGAAACCACCTATTGGGTGGATCTGTAAGGGCCTCGGTGATGCTTGTCAAATTGGATTCGTGCCAAGCACAAACGAAGTCCTCACAATTTATAATATCAGAAGATTGAAGTTTGGATGTTGAAATGTGGATAAAATACTTCGTTTGTATTTTAAAGTAAAACTTTTATTAACAGAATAAAAAAAATTGTAAGAAGAAAAATAAAATGTTCAGAGAGAAAATTCATGTAGTTACTTGATCAAAGAGAAATGTAAGTTTTTAAATGTCCCACAGAAATTAAGTGCTCATAGTTGATAATAGCAGAATGTGTGTGTGTGTGTGTGTGTGTGTGTGTGTGTGTGTGTGTAAAAAGATTAAAATGGCTGCTAATAAAAGTCTGTGTTCTTTTCCTTTTCATGACTGAAGAAAAAGTGAAAAGGAAAGTCAGGCAATAAAGGAGATTGTACTTATCGAAGTCAGTTGAAGTATGTTGTTGTTTTTTTTTAATGGTGTGTGGGTGAAGACGAAGAAAGGAAAATTGGAAGAAGAGGTAGGACGAGTGTGTGACGCACCATTACGTCCGGGTCAGCTTCTTGAAATTTATTCCTTACATTGTGTCGAGGTTCTTCAGATTCGCTTCCATGTCGGACAGACTTGACCGGTCAAAAACGTGGTTTAATTAGTGAAATTTATCACGTGGCTGGATCGAAATCACATCCCCATTTTCTAGATGTTAAGAAAAATTGACCGGGATCATAGATCAATTTGCTATTTCCTATCCAATCAGAATCCAGAATCATACTTTTCACACTGATTTGTGAAATTTGCCTTGGTATGGGTTTTTCCAAAATGTTTTCAGTTGTTCTAATCCTTTTTTGCGGGTGTGAAGTTTGTGTGTTTTAGTTAACTGATGGATGATGTAGGATTTGTATCTTATAGATATGTGCGTTGTGGTCCAGTGGATATCGGTTCGGAACGAGAAATCTGGGAGCCGCGTTCGAATTCCAGTTGAATTCATTGCATTCACTTACGCGTAAATACTCTTGGGAAAAGTATTAATCCGTCTCTTCCTTCCAGTTATGGGTTAAATATCAGGACAGATTGGGTTCTATAGCCTTGGCTGGCAACCAGTCTACCGCAGAAAGTAATGGCAACCTACTTCGGAATAATTTTCTTCCCAGTCAGTCATGTCTATTTCGAGACAAGATCGCCCAAGCGTGTTTCACGTATGACACTTAACTGACTGACTGATGTTTTCCCATACGCTCAAATATAAATGTCGCGAATATTTTCTTTTAGACTCAAGTAACACCGTTTAGCCAGGGAAACTCGAGTATAGTGTTAACAAATTTCAACACGAAACAGCCGATGCTACTATAGCGTGAGGTGTATCTTAAGATATCATCTACCCTGGTTCAGCGCCGAGGTCTACCGTGCTCTTCACCTCACGTGGCCATTAGGCGGAATCAACGACAGAAGCATACACTCAGACAATTGAGCGATCGTGGTTAGATGCTAAAACGATGATTCTCAAAAAAATGTCAGGTGTTGGTAGTGAGCTGTTCCAGTCACAACTTGACCATTTTTGTTTAAACATTCCAACGATCTGTTCGTTTCATTACCAGAAGGTATTTTAGCAATAAACACTTCGTATAAGTATATGTATTGTATTTGATAGTTTGTTTATTTTTACCTCTCTACCTTAAATATAAATAGTATATAGGTATATAAATATCTTATACTAGCAGTATAGGCCGGCGTTGCTCGGGTGTAATGAAAGCTTTAAAACAAATCCATGGTCCTGGAGCTCAGACTCTTTGGACGTTGGCACGAAAGACTAAAAAGCAATAGGTGTTTCTAGTTAAAGCGAAACTGTAGACTGAAAGAAAAATGAATGGATGTAAGTCAAATTTTGATTTCCTGGTATCGATTTATATATATATTATAGATTTTCTGCACTGTTATAAGAACTGCAACCTTGAAACTTCTGAATATCGTATCTTATGTCTTTGTCTATGAGTGGATCAAATTTGATTAAAATCAGACCACTCCTTCTATAACCCGATTTTTTCGATTATCCATTTTCGATATTTATCGGGGGTACATCGACCCAAAACCTAGCTAAGAACACTCGCAGACGCTTATAGTACAACTGTGTAAATTTTCAAGAAAATCGGTTCAGCCGTTTCGGAGTCTATAGGTAACGAATACACACACATACAGACACACAGACAAAGTTTCATTTATAAATAAGTTTAAATTTAACATGTTTACATTTGTTGACATTACGATACATTTCAGAGCATATATGGTTGTTGCGATGAATCGAAACTTGTGTTATATAGGCTTGATTAAAACCTCGTTTAAATTGGAGGTCATTTGTGGTCGAGAGGTCTAAGACGTTGCCAGATCAAATGGTAGCTTCCCCTATGTGGATAGGGGTCGCAGGTTTGAATCATACCGAATGACACATTTTCGTAATAAAAATTTATCGTAAATAATCAGGCCATTAGATATAAATATATTTAATTAAAAAAACAGAATATCTACTTAAATATGAGTATCGATAAAAAATAATGTTCAAACAAATCATTTTATATTTAAATATGTACACAAACAATATTTTATTATAGACCTCGCGCTATAGTAGCACCAAATAGCCTGTCATGTTGATATGTCGTAAAAGCCACTAACTCTACCCAATGACGATGCAATAACATAGTTCTTCCAAAATGAATCATTAATATTATGACTTTCTATCGTAACTCAGAGATCATTTTTATATTCCACAACCGACAAGTAGTCATTGTTACTAATTATTGATAAGCTTACCCCACTTGTCCGCCAAGAGATTTTGGTTAACAAACTTTAGATGGTGTTATATAAAGCAGTATGTATAGAAAAGTACGCAAAGTATCTTTTGTTTTGACTTTTAGCTACGGGGTGCTTTAGAGATAGAAGGTACCTCGTTTCTTCTCTGGATAGGGTACGGAACTTTTGATCACTTACAAACTTATTGTTGCACCGAACGTAACACAGAAAGTACACAGCAGTCACTACCCTGGCGTTACTAGACTATATATGCTTAATTCTACCGAGTCAATGAGGAACTCTTCTCAAATGTAAGTATCCCCACATCTTTAATAGGGATTTTATAGACGATAGAAAAAGAACATCTATCTAGCCCTGACGAGTGAGAACATCATAACGGTGTCCTCACGAAACTTTGAAGTAGGCATGAATCTGCTCAGTTAATAATACAAATTCTTTGTACTTATCAACGCTCTAACTCCACCGCGATATCATGCACTTTACGATAAAAAAACAAAAACATGTTTACCAAAATACATATTATCAGTAAAACCACTGAAAAAACAACTTTGCCGCTGAACATTATCACAATTAAACACACACACACACACACACACATATATATATATATATATATATAGTTACGAATTAATTGTACATTCAGTCAGTTAAGTGCCATACGTGAAACACGCTTGGGCGATCATGTCTCGAAAGAGACATGACTGACTGGGCAGAAGATTATCCCGCAGTAGTTTGCCATTGCTTTCTGTGGTAGACTGGTTGCCGACCAAGGCTATAGAACCCAATCTGTCCTGCTATTTAACCCATAACTGGAAGGAAGAGACAGATTAATACCTTTCCCAAGGGTATTTGCGCGTAAGTGAATACAATGGATTCAACTGGAATTCGAACTCGGCTCTCCGGTTTCTCGTTCCGAGCCGATATCCACTGTACCACAACGCACATCCAAAATATTCTGCAAGATGCTTTTTTGCAGATTCAAGGTATAATTTACTAAGCGCAGCTTAGATGTGGCACAAGGCCGAAAGTATGGGGCACCCAGTGAGGATCGAATTGTACATTGCGACGCGGAAATTTCTGTTTTGAGATAGATTCTCTTCATCAGGCAATGTTTGATGTTGGTTGTTCAAATGATTTACATTTAAAATATACATATATTAAATGTAAATCATTTGAACAACGAACATCAAACATTGCCTGATATATATATATATATATATATATATATATATATATATATATGTGTGTGTGTGTGTGTATACTTTTTATATTATTTCTATTTAGTTTGGTAAGGCAATAAAATTCGTATTTTCTTTTTTAAAAAATCATTTTATCCCATGCAAGACAATAAAGCCACTAAGATGCATAGGGTTACTGTTAAAGTTTGAGAAGATATTATTAAGGAGAGAGAATGATAAAAGAACAAGAATTTAAAAGACTGAAAATAACGATTGACATTAAACTTATAATTTTGAAAATTAAAGTTGACTAGGTGTAGCTAGAACCCGGGAGAGTTCCACAAGCGTGAAGTGCGATAAAAGAAACCTTTAACATAGAACTTACGGTCACATCTTGCTATTTTAATGATGAGGCCTTGCCGCAAATCTAGTACTGCACTTAAATTCGTAAAATCTAGTAACATCGAGTAAATCTGATCAGAACAATTACAATGAAAGTATTTATAGAAAAAGCACATATAAGTTACATTACGGCGGCGGGAAAGTGACTGAAGGTAATATGCCAGGTCGGGACCAATAACACCTCCTGTTTGAGAAAACGCCCACGAACATTAATGTTAACTTTATTTTTTGTTTAATTCACTTTATCAATGACAATTACTATAGAAAATGGTAAAGCTACTTCAAACCAAACAACGTGAAATTTGAAATAAAGAAACAGCTACCAATACGACTTGAACTTACACCCCAGATCTTTATAAAAAAAAATTTAATGACAAGAAATAAAAAAGAAAAGAAAATACCTCTGTTTGTTGGTAATTCCTTTTTAACAAAATTTTCCACTCTTACAATGTCATTTGCTTTTGTGATATCCAACAGAAAAGCCCTGAGTCGATCTGAAGCATTGGCTTGTAAATCTGAGATTCCTTTCTCTGTCAGGCAACCAGCAAACACATTAAAACCCATTGAGTCTAGACGTTTGGCAAGGAGATTACCGAAACCAGTGTCACAACCGGTGATCAGGACATACTTGCGATTGTAGCTCCCAACAGTAAGTCGTCGTAAGAAATATTGGAGAAAGACAAGTAGGATCAAAAACGCCGGTAATATTGTCAAATAGTGTTCACTCCATAGAACTTCCATTTTGCTTTTGGTTAAATATCCGAATAAATTAGAAGTTATATCTAAAATAAATAAATAAATAAATAAGTAAATAAAAGAAAGCAGAAATACAGGTTATTTAAATTGATTTACTCATAATATTGAAAAATATTAGTTTATAGATTTTTATTATCATCGATTAAGCTTAACCTTGTTCCCAACTATATTAAGCCATGTAAAGGGAAGTGTTGAAAGAATTAATTTCTTTAATAACTTCTTGTAATTTTAGCTTAGCCTGGTCATGCTTAAAAAATTCTTAAGTTGGAATTTTACTTCAGGTTTAGAATGTAATCTTTTTAATTAGAGTTTGAAATTTCAGTTATTTTTAATAAGTAGGGATAATATTAAGTTGGTGTAGATAGAGTTAAAAGTTTGATAGTCATTTCTATTAATTAAAAGAAAATCTCTAAATTTTACTTTAGTAAGTACCGGGTGTTGCATGAGATGGGAAGAATAAGAATTCCAGTCTACTTTAAATTATTTTTATATGACCCACATTTGCAGACATTAAATGCAGGAGATAACTCTTGTACTTTTTGAAAGAGTTATTCTCCATGTAAAAGAAAAATATTTGAAAATAAGAAATTAAAACAAAGGTTAAACTGAAGAGCCACGTGCAATTTCGTTTCAGTTGTGTAGAATAATAAATTTGCAAGGGGTGTGTAAGTTTTGAAACAAATCGGATGAAAAATGTGAAAGTGTATGTTAATAGAAATCAGTGAGGATACACACATACAATGACACACACCTTCTGTTTTATTTATACAGATGAGCGGTAAGCAAATTCTCAAGTTCGAACCTTATTTCAAGATTAAAATATAATTTTAATCTGAGAACATTCGGTTATTTTCCATAAGTTGATTAGGGGTGGGGATAATATTAAGTAGTGATTAGGGTAGACGTTTAGGTTATGTTTAGTTTCCCTGTGATTCCTCTGAAAAAAAAATTGTTTTATGTGATGTAAAAATAAATTCGAGTTTTAAAGTACAAAAATTGGGTATATATCGCAAAACAAAATTTATTTCAACATCTGAAAAAGTTAAATTTTGTTTTCAAACGAGTGGGCCCGTGCCGTCTAAAATAACGGCAACATATATATTGATGTACCTATTATTGAGTAAGTATCTTACATTAAAACATACGAAGAAAACAAAAGAATCCAAACCCTTACGCATGACAGGAGAGAAATATATATTTATATATTCTTCACTACTCGACGACATAACTATTGCAAAAAAAAAAAAAAAAAAAAAAGATAAGAAATTGTTAAAGAGCAAAAGCGCGGCAAGAGCATTCATAACTGGTAAAGTTTAATAACTGGTAGTAAAGAGAATGAATTGAGCCGACACTGCCTCCCTATTGTCCCTCTCTCCATGAGCGTGACATAAGGGAAATATATTACATATAAATAAATACACAATTGTCTTTATTATAATAGACAAGATATATGTATTCTTCACTACTCGACTACATAATTATTGCAAAAATAAATAAAATAATACAATAAGGTACTGTTAAAAAGTAAACACGCGGCAAGTGGTTTAATAATTGAAAGTAAAGAGAATAAACTGAGCCAACGCTGTCTCGCTATTCTCTCTCTCTCTTTCTATGAGCGTGACAGGAGGGACAAACAAACACACAACGGTCTTTGTTATAATAGAGAGGATAACTGCAACAACAAAAAAAAATCTAAGCCTAGCTGCATCTTAGGATATATTTAAATTTTTGGACAAATCTAAGACATTTCAAGTTTATAAGTTTCAGGTAATGTTTATATAGTCTGTTATTTTTTATTTTATTTTTTGTCGTTTCACGCCAAGTAAGGCGGTACCACCACTGATGAGCAGGGGGCTACATAAGAGTAAAAGTTTAGACAGGAGGAGTGAAGAGAAAGACTAATCAGTTACAGGGGGTGTTAGAAAAAGGGTAAGAGAAGGATAGGAACACAGGTGTGAAGACAGTTGCGAAAGTAGAGAGAAAGGAGAACAAGATATACAGGGTGATGTAGAAAGAACTGGAGTCAAGTGGATAAGAAATGGTTATTGACATTGCATTTAAATTCCTGGAGGTTGTAGCCGTCAGGAAAGCAAGTACATGAAAGGGAGTTCCACACGCGGGAAGTGCGAGAAAAGAAGCTGATGGAGTAGAATTATCGGTTTCATTTGGTTGATCTAACTGTAAATGGGTGAGACCTTGTTGCCAGTCTGGTTGCACGAGTAATTTTTTTTTTTTTGTAAATAATCTACTCTCCGCCATTTTGTGCGATCGTGATTGATCTAAGAAGTAAAACCCAATCGACCTTCAGATTTGATATTAAGATAGTTTAAATATAAAGGAAAATTACAAATTTTGACAAAATTACGAGTAACCATCTTGGTTGATATCAAATTTTATCCAAGAGAATTCTACACGCAAGTACATATACCGTCTCTTAATAACTATTTAATTAATTGGTTTTTCATTTTTTACGACTTATCCACCCTTTAGAGGTTATTTAAAACCAGAAAATATTTTTAGATTGTAAAAATAGTTATTTATTTATTTTGATATAATAATGGTTTTAGTGCTAAAAGTCTTACTGAGGGTGAAGATGTGGATTCAAATACACTTTCGCTAAGCGTATTTGCGCGGAAGGGAATATAACAAACCCAACTGGAATTGAACTTCGGCTCTCCGATTAACTATCACGTTACACCACTCAAACATCAAAGCTTACAGCGCCTGGCATTTCTAAGAGGGTACCCATCAAGGTACTTGCTAAATTGGGTGATCGTATAGGAACCGGTGTTTCAACGTGATGTGGCCGTAAGCCAATCTCCACCTTTATATGCAATCGGAGACGAATTAGGAGAAAAAAAAGCATTCGACTTGCATTTCTGACATTAATATAATTTAAATAGAAAGGAAATTTCAAATTTTTTGGTAAAATAAGGAGTAACCATTTTACTTGATATCAAATTTTATCCAAGAAAATTCTACATACACATTGTTTTTAAATTTTTTATAAGCGTTTCACCCGAGCAAGGCATGTCTCTGCCACTACTGCGCAGGGGGCTACATAGAGTGCAGAAAGGATGATTAAATATAGGAAATGTCAGAGGGTGGGTGATAGGCGGGTAGGGATACCGAGAATGGTTAAATATAGGAAATGTCAGAGGGTGGGTGATAGGCGGGTAAGGATACCGAGAATGAGGGTTGGGTAAATGAGAGTGTTCTGAGTCATCTCCAAGTCTTGTTCCGATAATAAATGAAAATTCTTTAAATCCATTACGTTATTATTCATTTATTTTTTTATCAGCATCAAGTAATTTCAGTCGTGCCCGGTGATGTTGAGCAAATTCTCAAGCTTGAACCTTATTTCAGGCTTAATATATAAGCCTAATCATTTAGAAATTTCACTTCCACATCTGATATTAACATAGTTAATATCAGATGTGAAATATAATATATATTGATATACCATGGACCGAACATGTGAGCAAGGACGAGGTTTTGGAGAAGATTGAAACGAAAAGTAAACTTGTACCTAACATTAGAAAAGACAGCTGAAGTTTCTCGGATATGTAACGAGAAAAGAGGGCTTGAAGAATCTGATACTCACAGAACAGATAGAGGGGGGAAGAGAGAGAGACAGGGATAGACACGCATGGCATACTTGATGGTCATGTGTAAATGAATGTCAAAACAAGGTTTAGAAGGAGTAACAAGAGAAAGAGCAATAAAAGTTTCAAGGGAGAGGGCGATATTGAAGGTGATGATTGCCTGAAGTGACATGGCGTATATTAACTCCAATTCACACGCATGACCAGCAGCAGCTGGTCATGCGTGTGAATTGGAGTTAATATTAATTGAAGGTAGAAGTTTAGGTTCTGTTTTGGATGCGGTAGTCATTACACTGTAAAAACATCTGATAAATAATCATCAGTGTGCCATGACCTACCACGGAGTTATATATTTTCTGTTTTAAGCCACTTACATTCGGGGTTATATTTTCTGTTTTACGCCACTCACATTAGGGGTTATACTTTCTATTTAAAACCAGTTACATTCGGAGGGATGTGCATTGTGGTGCAGTGGATATCGACTCGGAATGACAAATCTGGTTGCTGAGTTCGAATTCCAGTTGAGTACCTTGCATTCACTTACGCACAAATACCATTGGGAAAGGTATTAATCCGTCTCTTCCCTCTAGTTATGGGTTAAATAACAGGACAGACTTGGTTCTATAGCCTTGGTCGACAACCAGTCTACCGCAGAAATCAATGGCAACCTACTGCAGGATAATCTTCTGCCCAGTCAGTCATGTCTCTTTTGATACATGATCGCCCAAGCGTGAATCACGTATGGCACATAACTGACATTCGAAGATTGATTTGAAAGTCTGAAAGATGATATTCATTCAATCTCTGCAATCTTCTCTTTGTAGCCCAAAGAAATGGTTGTTTGGTCTCTATGCGATATGTGTATGATATATTATATATGTGTATATCATACCCTGATTAAGAATTCTTCTTCTTCTTCTTCTATGTGCCATGTTCCTTTAAGACGTAGGCGATCATGGCCCTCCACGTCTCCTTGTCCTTGGTTGCTCTTAGCACTCTTTCGCTTTTTACCCTAACCAAACCCCGCTCTACCATCCACTTGTTCAGCCCTGTCAAGTATGCTACTTTCCTCTGTCTCTCTTTCCCTCAATCTGACCCGTGAGCACCTGATTCTCCAAGCCCTTCTACCTCATTACATATCTCAGGAACTTTAGCTGCCCCTTCCTGATGCTCACTATTAATTTCCATATTGTTTTCATCCTTTTCAAAACCTCATAATTGCTCACATACTCGATCAATGATATCCGCAACATCTTTCTGTAGAACCACATTTCAGTTGCTTTAAGTTTTTCCTTCGTCTTTGATGAGATTGTCGAGGATTCAGAGCCATACTAAAGAACTGACATCACAAAGTTGTCCAGTACCCTCTTTGTTTGAAATTTTACTGTCTCTCAATATTTTGCTCAGCTGATGGAGTGCGTCCTTCGCCATGCCAATTCGCCTTTGGATCTCAGTGTCGCCCTTCCCATCTTCTGTTGTTATTCCCAGGTATTTAAATTTTTGTACCTGCTTGAGTTTAGTATCTGTAATTGGCATTTTGGTCTCTTCTGTTTGTTGATGACCATGCATTCGGTTTTCTTCTAGTTTATTTGTCGTCCATTTTTTCTACTTTCTTCAGCTACCTTCTTTAGGAGGTCTTGTACTTTCCGTGTCTGCTATCAGCACTGTATCATCTGCGTATCTTATGTGGTTCAGATTGTGGCCGCCGATGATGAATCCTGGAATAACTTTTAGGGTCCACACAATTGTCTCGCTATACAAGTTGAATAGATCCGGTAAAAAGACACATCTTTGTCTTATGCCTCTTTCTATCTTTGTATATCTGCTGAATTCATTTTTTGTCCGTATGCAGGCGGTTTGCTGCCAGTAGTGGTTCTTGATAACTCAAATGTCTCTCCCAAATATGTCGAGGTTGTTTCCTATTTTAGTCGTGTTATCATTAGTTTCACCTAGTTTCCTTTTCGAATTAACGTTTACAGTAAGGCTTACGGCGATACCACGTTCAAATACTGATTCCTGTACGATTGCCGAAGTTAAGCAATGTCGAGTTTGATGGGTAACCACTTGGGAATACCAGGTCCTGTAAGCTTAGATGTGTGGGTGTTGTAATGGATAATGACTCGGAACTGTTCACTGTAGAGCCGAATTCCTATTACAGATAGGTCTGTTAAATTCACTTAGGTGTAAATACTCTTGGAAAAGGTATGAATCTGTTGTGGAGTAGTTTTTGCACTGAAGGTTATAATCGTGCTATGTCGGTTGCTAATCGACTTAACATACCCCAAATGTTAGGAACTTGGTAATCTTTCACTGAAAGCTGACTCCTTAGTATTCGGCTAACTGCCGACTAATATCAACTGCCTCGTAGTTCTACTGAACTCCAATAGAAGTCTAAGAACTCCTATGAACTTCCAAGTAATTCTCAAGAACTTTCTGTTAGCTCTTATTAATATAGGAGGAAGAGTCCATTATCTGAGGAATAGGTGTGTTTCCCCAAAATGGAACCCCACCCTACGTCCTCACCAGCTGTGGATTAATTATTTAGGCCTGTATCAGTAAATTCACTATTATCTAAAAAAAAATCTAATAATCTAAAAATATATCCTGGTTTTAAATTACCTGTAAAGACGTAGAAAACGAATCGGTCAATAAAATACTGATTACCTCCACAAATATGTATTTTAGATTTATTTACATTATCTGAAATATAAATGTATAGAAATGACTGTGACCACAAAGTGAGGGATCCATTTATATATTAATTGTGATGTAGAATTGATCTTTCACTTTATATCCACATCATAATTTATTGTTTGCATATCAAATTCTATCAAAGTCCATTTTCTCTCTTACCAGTCATGGGTTAGTAAGATTCGTATCACTAAACTATTATTATCTAAAATATCTTGAAATCTAGAAATATTTTATGGCTTTAAATAACCTGCAAAGGGTTGATAAGCCGTAAAAACGAATCGATAAAATGTTTGGTAATTATATCTTTTTCCGACCCACACCCACGAAATATTTCTATCGAAGTAGCAATCATATATGCAAGATTAGATAAGTACTATTGGATTTGGGCACTTATTGATTTTATCGATATTATTTTTAATATATAAATTTAACATTTACCGTTGACAACAAAGGCAATTATTTGGAATAATTACTATGGTGGATGTGCGTTGTGGTGCGGTGGATATCGGCTCGGAACGATAAACCGGGAAGCCGAGTTTGAATTCCAGTTGAATTCCTCGCATTCACTTACTTATTAAGGTATTAATCCGTCTCTGTCCTCAGTTATGAGTTAAATAATAGTACAGATTGGGTTCTATAGCCTTGGCTGGCAACCAGTCTACCGCAGAAAGCAATGGCAACCTACTGTGGGATAGCCTTCTGCCCAGTCAATGTATCACGTATGGCACTTAACTGACTGACTATTGTGTAAAATATTTTCAAATTCTTCGTTAGGCAACATATTGATTGATTTCACTTTTCAGTTTTGAAAAAAATCAAAAAATCCGTTTACCCGACCTTGTGAGTGATGCATTGTTTTCCCCCTTACATCCCCTTTCCTCGTGACTGAAACGTTGCCAGCCTCTCAATACTCTACCATTATTTTCATGGAAAATGTTCTACTATCTCCATTCTTTTTTCCCCACCCGTCTTCTTCACACTTAAGAACCATCACTTCATGCACATTATGGTTAGCCACTCTCATTCCCTTCCTATTTGTTTAGTAATGTATAAGTTCCTTTCGGATGGCTTCTTCTCAATAATTGTTGCTTTGTGGAACAAAATCCCAAGTGGATGTTTTCTTGACCACTACAATTTCTTCAAGCATAGTGTTAAACTTTTATCTTTCATACATCCGTATAAATTGCGCCTTTGCTCTTAGAGTTCACTCAACAATCGCTTTCAGTAACCTGCTACATTGAATGGCTCTTGGTGAAAAGAAATCTCACGTGCATAGACCTTCGTTGCACTGATCCGATGAGATGCATCGCCGGTTGACTAGTCAGCCGAGCATCCTCTGCACCATCGTTCAGCGCCCTATTCGCTGACACAGTCATGTCCTGCGACGACCTAATGACCAACCTATCGGAGTCATCTAACAATTCGACCAGCCATCTGCAAACTTGCAACGACCTCGTGAAAGACCACGCAGCCACTGAAAGGACGTCATCCACTAGGACACTCGACAAATTAATCCATCGCTAGAGGATATTCACACGGTTTGCCAAGTGTGTGAGAGTTGGAGTGACAAGGTTGGCTCAAAACATAGCAGCAGGTTTTCACCATTTTACAGTTGAGATGGTTAGATGGAACCGTAAGTTCTATGTGAAAAGTTTCTTCTATCACACTTCTCGCTTATAAAATTCTCTTCCGTCGTCTTGCTTCCCAGTCAACTTTGATCTTCAAAAATATAAATGCAGTGTCAGCCGTTATCTTTTGCGTTCTTTGCGTTCCTTAATAATATTTTGTTCTTTCGCCATACATTCTAACACTCTGAAAACCGTTGCATGTTAGTGGCTTTATTGCCTTGTTTGGAGTGAAGTGAGTTGAAAAAATCTTTCATGTGTTTTTTCTATTAGGTTAAAAATGTATCGGCTGATAATTATATTTGACAACTTATTTATATTGGACAACTTGCAAAAATACATGAAAATAGTTTAACGAGAGCAAATCAATATATGATGAAGCCCTCAAAAAAGTAATTTCATAAAAGAAATAGTCTACCAAGAAACTTTGAAAGACTAAACAGCTAATGTAAACAGAAAAATAAAAATAATACGGTTTAACCCACCATTCTGCAAGTTGTCCAATATAAATATCGGCTGATACTTTCTTAACCTAATAGAAAAACACTTTAACCAAAATAACTCCCTAAAAAGAATTTTCACAAGAATAACTTTAAAAATAAGTTATTTATGCACCAGGAGTATTCAAAACATCATTAACTCACACAACAACCAGTTATTAAAAACTGTTCACGATAAAGCACAAGAATATAAACCTCTTTGTAACTGAAATAACAGAACCGTCTGCTCCCGTTGAAGGCAAATGCAATTCCGATAAAGCAATAGATGAAGTTACTTTTTTCCGGAAGAAAACCCAAACAAGAAAAGGGTATACATAGAGATATCCACAGGAAGTTGGAAACAAAGATTTTACAATCACCGACACTCATTTTTCAAAGTTTCTTTGAAACACAAACAGCCCACTATTGGAAACTAAAAGACGGAGGACTTACCCCACAAATTAAATGGAAGATCATCGGACATGCACAAACTCCCAACAACTTCAGGGACAGATGCAATCTATGCTTGGAGGAAAAAACTAATAATCAATTATAAAAATCTCAGTGAACTATTAAACTAGAGGAAGGAACTCATTTTTAAATGCAAACATAAAAATAGATTTAAAATTACAAAAATAACAAAACGGAAGTTACACTTAAAGTTTTATTCTGTCAAAAACTGACACATGCCTTTTCTAAAATTCATAAATGTCAAAAAACTCCAATCGTTAATTTAATTTGAGATGAAGTCGTACTAACATTATAATATTTATAGGTATATGTATGTGAATGAATATATATATATATATATATATATATATATATATATATATGTGTGTGTGTGTGTGTGTATGCATGCAAGTAATTTCGTAGTTATATACAAAGAGGTGTGCAAGTTAAGATTTATGTGGAAATAATTGTATAACATAAGCCCTTTAAACCACACTCTGTGTGCATGTAATTCTCCATTAAAGGCTTTATATTTATTTTTTCATTTTTATTAGTTATTAATAATTTCTATAAAGTAGTTATCATTAATAATAATTAATGCTTATCCCTCCCCATTTCATCTTTTTGTTATTTTTTATATTTTTTAGCATCCTTAATATTGTTATCATACTTGATAAAAATAATATTTTCGTAAAACAAAAAATATTAGTATTTACAAGATGATAATATTATTATTGCCGTCAGAATAAAATTAAAAATCTAACAATTCTTCTAATGAAAATACGACTCTTAAATTTACTGTCGTGCATTAGAGAATAGCCAACTTAAAAGTTCAGTCCAAGGTCATCTTATCGCCTGTGATAGAAAGACAGCCACGCTTAATGATTAACACTGTATATATAAACCCCACTTCAATCGATAAAATGTTTTCCTTCTTCTCCTGTCCAGCTTCGATTCCTTTCGTCTGGAGAAGCCTAATCTATTCATTTTTGTGAAAAATTTTGCTCTGAGGAGCGGATTTGTAAAATTTTCACGAAATAAACTATTACCAATGGATTTATAAAAGCATCCAATCTCGGTGAAATTAATCTTTTCAATTACCAAGTATACTACTTTATATATAGTCGCCGACTGACGCCATTTCGGTCGGGTTTCAATCCTGGGTAAAAAAGCAATCGGAGTTTAACCGTACTGATGAGCTGTGATACGGCGAAACAGATCTGTCTGCGGATGACAATATATATATATATATATATATATATATATATATATATATATATATATATATGTTTTGGTTGACCTAAAATCGAAACGTTATCATCATGTACTGTATACATCTTCGCCACATCCTCAACGATTTAAACAGAAAGGTCCAGAAACATTTTATCACAGACACATACACTAACGTTACCGATTGACAAACACCCACATTCGTACACTTTACCATCCAAAACATTTCTCAAACAAATATTTTTAAAAAATTGTCCATCGTTTTAATAGACTTGATACGTGTATTATTACGCGCACATACATGCAATCAGACAAGCGTTTTTATACATACAAAAATTTTCCACATTGTTAAGTGTAACAAAAGAAAAAAAAAGGTTGACCAAAGCACAGCTTAATCACAAACAAATATTTAATTTACGATAACATAAAATAAGATATATTACAAATATACAGTTTTTGGCATTCAAATAGAAAACAGACTTTACTACTGCAGAGTAGTGTTATGAAGGGGAAGGAAGGTGTCAAGTATCTTTACCCAGTTAACTTAGCGAAGTAGTTTAAGTGCTATACTTTATGGAAGTTCTCAAATGTGTTTATAAAGAATAATTTCCAGTATGGTCAATGAAAGAGTAAAAGATATATCTACTCATTTAGTTCCATGAGGTTCTTTTTCAGGTTTTAGTTGGTCGGCAACTTTACTTAGAGATTCGTTCGGCTGGATGCACAGATCCACGAATCGAGCCGGAGTTGATAATATCAGCAATCCTGTTAACAACTAACTACTCTCTTCCCCAAACCTATTTTATAGAGGCTAACACTTAATTTGCATTTTTCTCGAAATCTCTCGAATCTACTGAAATATTCTCGACCATTCTAGCATCTTCCAAACGTTCTATTTATAATTTCATTGTTTTTACGACTACTTCATGAATTAAATTTTTTTTTTGTAATAACAAGTAGGACTCAATAGAATCCCTTACTACAACTTTTTAGACATTATTATTATTTTCATATATAAATGCATCCTCGTAACACATATATACATTTAAAAATAACCATCTTTTGCTTTTAAACACGTAACACATATCTGACCAATAAGAATCAACCACAAACAACATTCCCGTATACCGTCTCTTCGTAAAGTTCTTTTGTTTTCATTTTAATTCGATCTTTGAAGAAGCTTTAATAAAATTGAAACATGTTAGATTAAGAGACCTTATTCTGCATTTGTTTGATTATCTTGTCGGATTCCAAGCCAAATATTCAGCACATATACACGCAAATACATACCGATATATAAATATTTATCATGTGTTAAAGGAATAGTGCTCTATGTAATATAACAGAGCTATTAAGTATATATTAAAAATATACATATTCTCCTACGTCTAAAAGACGACTCGGAGTTTCATGCACTACCTAATATATATATATATATATATATATATATATATATATATATATATATATATAATCAGTCAGTTAAGTGCCATACGTGAAGCACGCTTGGGCGATCATGTCTCGAAAGAGACATGACTGACTGGGCAGAATATTATCCCGCAGTAGGTTGCCATTGTTTTCTGCGGTAGACTGGTTGCCAACCAAGGCTATAGAACCCAATCTGTATTATTATTTAACCCATAGCTGGAGGTAAGAGCTGGATTAATACCTTTCCCAAGGATATTTGCACGTAAGTGAATGCAATGAATTCAACTGGAATTCGAACATATAATATGTTACGGAAAATCCCGAAAATTAACGAAATGGTTTTAACAATTGACATATTGAAATTATTTGTTTGAATCGATACTCGAATTTGAGTAGATATTCTGTTTTTAACCAAACAATATATTTATATATTTATTTCTACCGGTCTGATATATATATATATATATATATATATATATATATATATATATAGTACTGTGCAAAAGTATTAGGACAATAACTATTTTATCTTTATGAGACATATTGACAGAAAATAAACAATTTAATTAAAGTAATTTTATTTAATTTACTCAACAAATGTTTTAAAAAGAAAAAAAAATACTTGTTACAAAATAAATTTAATATTTAGTATAATAGCCTTTTGCTTTGATCACAGCCATCATTCTGTCAGGCATTGACATTACAAGCTTCTTCTATGTATCTAATGGTATCTCCTGCCAAGCAGCTTGTATTTGTTCCGAATGTGTGTCTTGCGAAATAACATTTGATTTATCAATTCGAAAGGAGGGAATAAGAAAAACAGCCAGTCAAATCCAAGGAGAATAGAATGATGAGTAGTTTCAAAATTATAGTGGGTTGCTTATCTTTTCTTTTCTGCTAGTTAGTAGTGGAGAGTCCGTTCTAGTGAAGGGTAGCTGTATACTGTTGCAAGTTAACTGAATTTGGCCTTGTTGTAGATAGCCCACTATAAGTCATAAAGAAAGGATATAAAAGAATATATAAAGAAAAGCAAATTGAGTTGAAGATAACATTTTATATATAACACATATCAATTAATGTTTTTACAATTGAAGTAATACATGAAATATAGATCCAGCGGAGGTTAAAATGTTCATGGCAATTAAATGATGAAAGAGAATTAATGTTTAGGAATGTGGGGAGCGCTATGAGTAAGGAATGTCTTTGATGTAGTTGCTCCTTAGGTCAGTAACTAGTTTTGAGGCAGGAAAGAAGGAAAGAGGTAAGGAGAGGCGAACGTAGTAAGCCACTTGACTTTGGTCAAGGGAGATACTAATTACACTCTTCTCCTCGAGTTGGTCTGCCTGGCCTTGCTTTCTGTATCCGATTTTTATGTCTTCTTTTTGGATCACAGTAGCTCATTTGGAATTTCACACTTGTATTTGGGTCTGGGCTTCCCATTGGCTGATAAATAAAATTCGCGTAGGCTCGCGATCTGGAAATTTAATATTTAATTAATTTTTTAATTTTCAACCAGAACATCTGCGCGGAGCCGGCGGCGCAGCGACGACTTTTGGTCATTTGCTTTTTGATCGTGAAAGCGCAAACATCCGGTCTATCGCTTTTGCTCGGTATCACCACAAAATAACTTGTTTAATAGAAAATATGAAAAATTAAATATAACTTCTTTTAAATACATTTCTTTTACTACTAGTTTTAAATAATCAATATTTATTAGCAATTTACTTGGCTTTTCACCCTGTATTTGAATTCCAGTGAGGTTTTTAGGAAAATCACCCGTGTCCTCATAATTCTGCACATTACCGGTAGTTTGCAAAAGTGTTAGAACAGGGGTGATTTTAAACTTTATTTTGATATTATTAATAATAATAATGATAAAATAGTTATTGTCCTAATAGTTTTGCACAGTAATATATATATATATATATATATATATATATATATATATATATATATATTATATTTTATATTTCAGACCGTCCTCGGTCCTTCCTCAGAAACAAAATTTGTTTCTGATGAAGGACCGAAGACGGTCTGAAATATAAAATATAATAATAAAAATAAACAAATATTGTCAAAAAATACATTTTTAAACTCATAACTTTTTAATATTTTTTCTTATATATATATTTATATACTAGCAGTATAGCCCGGCGTTGCTCGGGTGTAATGAAAGCTTTAAAACTAATCCATGGTTCTGGAGCTCAGATCCTTTGGACGTTGGCCCGAAGGACTAAAAAGCAATAGTTGTTTCCAGTTAAAGCGAAACCGTAGACTGAAAGAAAAATGAATGGATGTAAGTCAGATTTTGATTTCCTGGTATCGATATCAAATAAGTTTTTTCGTCGTAAACTGAATTTTGAAGGCTAAATAAGTCCTCATAGTAAATGGTATCATGGTTGAGACTAAGAACTACAATTATATCTACTTAGAGCCAAACCCGAAGCAAAAACTAAAATAAAAGGGCTGAAAAAAATACATACATACAGGCAGATAAACAGGCACACACAGAAACATCTTGCCTTATATATATATATTATCAATTTTCTGCACTATTGTAAGAACAGCAACCTTAAACCTTCTAAATATCGTTTCTTATGTCTTTGTCTATGAGTGTATCAAATTTGATTAAAATCGGACCACTTCTTCTATAACCCGAATTTTTCGATTTTTGATTACCGATTTTCGATATTTATCGGGGGTACCTCGACCCAAAACCTAAGAAAACTCGCAGACGCTTATAGTACAACTGTGTAAATTTTTAAGAAAATCGGTTCAGCCGTTTCGGAGTCTATCGGTAACGGACACACACACACATTTATAAATAAGTTTGGATTATACATCTGTACAATACAAATATTAGTTGAAATGGCTAGATGTTCTACGCTAACAAATGCTTATACAGTATAACTTTGATATAAGATAAACCCGGATATAAGAGAGAGTCTATCTGGTCTCAATTTTGAGCTTTCGGTAATGTATTCAAATCATACTAAACCCGGATATAAGAGAAACTCTAAAACCCTCTTATATCCGGGTTACTCTGTATCGCTCTTCTCCTTTGTCATAAAAACATTTAAAAAACCGGCGCCACCTATCAGTTCAATCCGCCATTTGTAAACTGGCGACGACATCGCGGCAACCCACGCTGCCCCTGGTCGGCAGCCGTCCTTGAGCAGATCAATCTGGTGCTGGGGGATCTTCTGAAGCTCTGTCAAGAAGACCGTGAGAGCTGCAGAGACCAGGTGGCTCTCGGGAGTTTGACGCTTTTTATGCTATGATATGATATTTACCAGTAATATAGCCTTTCACTGTTTACTTTCTAGACGGTTATTTTTTGGGTTTCTGAAATTTGCGATAGCCATGTGACATAACCAATGATACTATAAATAATGAGTTGTTTTCTTACCTTACGTTCTGATAACGATATAACGACACCAAACGTTCTATAATGAAGTAGTTCTGTTGCGATTATAACCGTTTCCTGACGTCGGTCGAAACTCTACGTCCGAGTGCGACAGTTATCCCACCGAGTACCTATTTGATTACCGCCAGTGTCTAGACCCTTAAAAATAGAAACAGGTTAATTGTACTATTTTGTTTTATGGGAAAGTGAAAGTTTTAGTGAAGAAATCGTAGATAGTTTGAGAACGCCGGTAGTTGGCAAAAAATAAAATGTAGAAATAAGATATGTCCTATAAAACATGTAGGTCAGATGTCATTGCCAATGATGAAATTAACGATGGAACTTTAGTCAGGATGAAAGTACACATGTAAAAATAAAGTTCACACACGTGTGAATGCGTGTGTAAATGTCTAAGCGCTATGATCAGAAAGAAGAGTAAACAGAAGGATCTTTACCTATATTCTGAGATGTGGTAACGTAGCTATTTAGACTATTGACTTTGTTTGACCTGTTGTCCTTAGCTTTGTCATACTTATAACGTTTCGACCGTTGTACGCTCGGGCCTTCATCTGATTATTGGCAATTCGAACGAAATCCTTTATTTCTTAAAGTAATACAGAGTGATAGAAATAAAAAAAATAACAAAAAATTGTAAAATGAGCTCTGGTAAAAATGAGTTTCTGAGACATTAGTCGCAAAAATTCATACATAACGATACATGGTCTAATGAATAAAAGCGTTAGTTAAAGCAATCTAGTGACTAGACCCAAAAAGTTGTAAGTTCAATGGCCATATCGGAGGTGAGTTACTGAAGAGAAATAGCATGAAACTGAGATATCCGGAAGAGGCATGGTATGTGGAATTAGAACAATCTAACTGGGTCAAACAATGAAAATAGTGTAAATACAATATTAGCTATTTCCTTATAGGGAAACATTTGGCATTCATTGAACGAGCAGCAGTAATGTGTATCAACCGGTTGATATGTGCTGTCTCTTTAGAACGTGGATAATCATGGCTCACCACAACTTCCTGTCCCTTGTAGATATCAGCAGCATTTGAAACTTTGTGGATTTTTTTGTTACTGCTTTGACATCACTTCAATGACATACTCATTAAGTAGGTTATTTAATATTTTACTTTGCTCCTCATGTTATGTGTGTGTTAAATTTTCCAGGTATTCTTTCCTCATTAATTCAACTTTCTGGTTTTGATTATCAGTGTCAATTTACTTTCATTTTCCTTAAAACTTTCTTGTTGCTTACCTGCTCAATCACTGTGATTCTTAGCATTGGTCCTTTTCAACCACATCTGTCATTATGAATTTCTTCATCTGGAAAGTAATTTCTACAGCATTCACTTGGAGGAGAGATGTGACATAGCAGTTCAACACTTCTTTCTTTGATTCTAATAAAAAATTTTTTATGTCTTAATAGTCCAGCATTCACTGATATATAAGTAAATAGATATGGTTTAGAGTTCAGCACTCTTTTCCTCGTTTCTTTGCTCCTAATGCGATTTTCCCATGTCTTAATACTTTGCTTAGTTTCTAAACAGCAAGAGGAAATTGTCCATCATTCATTGTCATAAAAGAAAACAAATATGATTTTGTGGTTCAGAATTCTTTTCTTTGGTTTTCCTTCTAATAAATCTTTACCATGTCTTAATATTTTGCTTAATTTCTGGAAGACAAGAAGAAATTTTCTAGTATTGACTACCATGTTATTTTCTAATATGTCATAGCAGTCCAGCTTTTTCCTTTGTTTCTAATGAGATTTTCCACTGTCTTAATAACTGGCTTAGTTTCTGAAAGGCAAGTAGAAATTTTTCAGCATCTCTGCCATATAAGAAAAAATATATAGTATAGCAGTTCAGTTCTCTTTTCTTATTTCTAACAAATTTTTTCTGTCTTTTAAAACTTTCTTTAAATTTTGGGAAGCAACATTTGCTGTTGCAATACACCTTTTACATAACATTTCAAAACTCCTTTCTTTGTTTCTAAAGAAGGTGATATTAACAACTATTTTTCTGTCACCATTTTCTGGAGAAAATGAATGCACACTCTTTTTTAAATAAACTAAACATCTGATGATGGTTGCAAAATAGAACAGCCAAAACCTTGTAATAACAGCAAGAAAAAGAATTTAGTTCTTTGAATGATTTGAACAATGAACTGCAATATTTGCTTTTAAAAAAACTCATAATTATTGAAGGTCATCTAAAGAAATTGTAAATTTACCTCATCATAATACAAAGATGATTTAGATTCCGACATTCTTTGGTTAAAAAGAGGAAAATGCCTGATATGGCATGTAGATTATACAGCAAATCAAAATATTTTATAAATAATTGCTTGTATTTGGTTTAAAAAAGAAAAATGCCAAGTGCAGGTTGTATTTGATAATGAGCCTCTTTGACTCCAAAATTTGGAAAATTATTTAGACAAACATCAAAGACATTCTATTTTGAAGTTATCTGAATTTTTTTAAAGGAACAACGTTTTATAATAATTTCATACAAGTTGGTCATATTTTATTTTTTGTGCTTTTTATCAAAATATACATATGACTATTAATTCACCATTATTTATTAATTTCAGACTAGTTTATCTTCCATCTTATTTTTGTTGCTTTTTATCCCAGTGCTCAGATCATTTTACATTCTATGATCATTAAACTGTCATATTTTTATTGCCTTTCTAACTTTGAAACAGCCTGGATAAAATGTAACTACTGACGGCACTGGCTATTCACATTAAGATAAATTATTAATTCCTTTTTAGAATGTTGCAGTCTGCAAGAATAAATTATTGAAAACTACTGCTGACCACATCAACGTTTGGCACCATTTTCACTTTTTCCGGTCAACTGATCTGTCGATTGGCATGAATTACATATCCAGTTAGCCAACCTACTGCCTTCACAATTGACCACTTGATGCAGGTTGACTGGGAACTGGCTTGTTCACAAAGGCAAAATTATTATTCACGACTTATCATACATATTTTCTTCAGAGAAAGACTAGTAGAAATTTAAGTTATTGCTGGACATTAAAGTCTCAATAATATAAAAAGTGCATATACACATACTGTGTCTTTGGGCAACAATCTCTCTTTTATGCAGGTTTCATTAAAAATAACAGACAAGATATTATGGTTACTTTCCTTATTGGCTGCTGGGTGATGTAATTTAAAAATTGTGTATTTGGGCAACAATCTCTCTTTTATGAAACTTGCATAAAAGAGAGATTGTTGCTCAAATGCACAATTTTTAAATTACATAACTCAGAAGCCAACAAGGAAAGTAACTATAATATATTGTCTATTATTTTTAATGAAACCTACATATGTACATGGGAAAATATGATAAACTATCTACAGTGAAACTGATGAAATGTAACCACAATTTCTACTCCAACAGCTTCTTTTCTCACACTTCCCGCCTGTGGAATTCCCTTCGGCATGCATGCTTCCCCGACGACTACAACCTCCAGGAGTTTAAATGTAGAGTCAATAGACACCTGCTAACACACTAACTCACACCCATTCTCTCCATCTCTCTCCCTATGTACATCCTAACTAGTCTATCACCCTCCTTCTGACATTTCCTATACCCAATCACTCTATGTAACCCCCTGCGCTATAGTGACAGTGGAATGCCTTGCTTGGGGTGACATGATTAAAAAAATAAATAAATAAAGTTTTACTTAAAAGGGAAAGTAATTTATTATGGCTATAATGAATTGAAATTTCATTAATTTCTGATATTTCTACAGCATATTATACACATCACTCAATGATGTGAAGAAGTTTGGTGATACCCAGGATCAAGTGCTTGATTATCTGCACCTAAGACTCAAGTAGTGGGGTAGGGGAGCGGCAGTATAGAGCCATGTATTGTGAGAAATGTGAGAAAAGAAGATATTTTGAATATGTAAAAATACATAAAACATGAAGTAATAAATCTATTAAAATTGAATACAAACTAATTTTTTATTTTGAACTTTAGTTGGATGCTCTCCCAATATGGATGCTGCTACTGCTGTCTTACCTGGTCTGGTGCTTCTGCTATATGTTTTGAGATTCTAGAACAAATTCAAAAAGAGTCTGTAATGTTGTGAGCTGGCATCTTGACAATAATGTATTTCCAATCACTGTGATGTGGCTTAATTCTGTCAACTTTAAAAATATTTTCATGGCTGTTGTACTAATGTAAAATCCTCTTAGATGTCTTCTGGAATGGCAAAGAAATCACATTAGTTTACTGTGGAAATAGCTAGATTTAAGTATAAGATGAATTTGAAGGATTGAACTATTTTTGCACATATATATATATATATATATATATATATGAAATATTTTATTGCATTATTATATATATATATATATATATGAACTTATATAATCATCTATATTTATATGTGTATATATATATATATATATATATATATAAATTCATATATATATATATAAGCAATAAAATTGAAAAACAGTAGCTACTCTAGCTTGTATGCATTGCTCATTCAGTAATGAATTAGAGCACTCTGGCTATCGGGCGGGTATAATAATAATATACACGCTAAAAAGTCTGCCTTCTTTTACCGAGCGCCCATAACCCAGAGGTAGAATCACTGATTGACACCAATTTGGTTGGGTTTCAATCCTGAGTTAAAAGTTATTGGAGTCTAACCGTACTGATGAGCTGTGATACTACGAAACAGATCTATCTGCGGATGACTATATGTAGATATATATATCAGGTGAAATAAAACTAACAGGTTTAGAATCCTGAGTTCTCCGGTATATAATCATAGAGCATAATATAATTAAATTAGTTTTAATTTAAAATGTAACTCATTTTTACAACAATTATTCAATATTGCCTGATGACAAGGTAAAATCTCGAAACAAAGACATTTCTGTGTTTCTGTCTAAATCAGATTAAAAAAAAAATTAATTATATATATATATATATATATATATATATATAAACTTATTTATAAATGGAACTTTGTCTGTGTGTGTGTGTGTGTGTGTGTGTGTGTATCCATTATCTATAGACTCCGAAATGACTGAACCGATTTTCTTGAAAATTTACACAGTTGTACTATAAGTGGCTGCGAGTGTTCTTATCTAGGTTTTGTGTCAAGGTACCCCCAATAAATATCGAAAATCGATAATTGAAAAAAATCGTGTTATAGAAGGAGCGGTTTGATTTTAATCAAATTTGATACACTTATAGACAAAGACATAAGAAACGATTTTCAGAAGTTTTAAGGTTGCAGTTCTTACAATAGTGCAGAAAATTTGATATCGATACCAGGAAACCAAAATTTGATTTACATCCATTCATTTTTCTTTCAGTCTATGGATTCGCTTTAACTGGAAACAACTATTGCTTTTTAGTCTTTCATGCCAACGTCCAAAGAGTCTGAGCTCCAGGATCATGGATTAGTTTTAAAGCTTTCATTACGCCCGAACAATGCCGGGCTATACTGCTAGTATATATATATATATGTATATATATATATATATATATATATATATATATATATACCCACACACACACAGTGATTGAAAAGTAACTCCTCATTATAAAATACTTATAATTCATTTATTAACTATCATTTTTCAAAGAAATGGATATCAGAGGAAAGCATTTAGCATGAGGTTTTATTTAAAATTTGATATTGGCACTACATTTTGCGTGAACCTATCAGTCATTGTTTTCAGTGATTTCACCAGGAAATCTTCTGGGATAGAAAACATAATTTCCTGTATTTACTCTTCAGTTTCTTTCAATGTTTTTGGTTTAGTAAAGTAGACTTATTCCAATAACTACCCCAAAAGAAAAAGTCACAGGCTGTTGGGAAGGTTAAAAGCTAGCCACTCATACATAAAACGAGGAGTTACTTTTAAATCACTATATATGTGTGTGTGTGTGTATATATATATATATATATATATATATATATATATATATATATATATATATGCCACGTCTTAGACCTCTCGACCACGAATGACGACCAGTCTAAACAGAGTCAAATTTAGCCTATAATACAATTTTTGAATTCATCATAGCAACCATCACTGCTCTGAAATGTATTGTAATGTCAACAAATGTAAATGGAAATTAACGAACTTTAACGAAACTTGGTTATAAACAACTGACAATTTGAAATGATTTGTGTGAACATTATTTTTGATCAATACTCATATTTAAGTAGATATTCTGTTTATAATCAAACAGTATTATATATTTATTTCTACCAGCCTGATAACTTATGATAATTTTATCGTAAACATATATCTATATATCTATATATATATATATATATATATATATATATATGTATGTATGTATTTATTGGCACTGATGTCAACACCAGGTAGTTTCATGTTTAGATTATAATTTTATTATATGATAAATACATAGTTGTAAGGTTTGCTATATTTATGGCTAAAAAGTGCTCAGTGTCAGGGATAGAGCTTATGTAAATATAAAAATGGACATTGTGAACAACACTGAGCACTGTCAGTCTGTTGCCTGAAGCTTACACTTTCTCCACCTGGTGTTGACAAGTTTTATTTTTCTGAACCTCAAAGAAGTTATCCATCTAAGTGAAAATAATGATTGGATGTTGAAATTTCATATTTTTGCTCTTGTAATTTCAGCCATCTTCATCATTATTGAACTCCAGATCTATCAATTAATATCACTGAGTGGGTATGTGTTTTTGTGGGTTTTCTAAGAACTTGGATTCTACTTATCTCAAGGATGTAAGATACTGTCATCTTTTTTTTAATATCTTGGTTGAATGTCTCTCTCTTGTAAGTCTCACAAGTTCAGTAGTTGTTATCACTCTTTTCATTAATGATGTAATTTTCTTCCTTAACCGTTTGTTTAAAATAATATGAAATGCCAACATATTGATTATGCTATTTTTTTCTCTTTCAATTGAAATTTATAAAATGTTTCTCTTAAAACAATTTTTCAGGTTCAGTAGTTGTTATCACTCTTTCCAGTATTGTTGGCAGTTTCCAACCTAACCCTTTTTAAGTTATTGTGGAAGATCAACAACTTTATAATGCCATTATTTTCTCTTTCAATTGAAATTTGTATCCCATGTGTGCACATCCTATGCACAACAGTGTCAACCACCTATTTACATGTAAGTGGCAGCCAGTCATATTTTGTGAGTCCTGTAGTGACACATGATGCATTTGACTACTTTGGCACTCTGGTGTGACACTAAGAGCAAAGTTTATTTTAGTATCATCTGGAGTGAGCCCAATACATATTGGGGTCACCACAGATCAACATCTCTTAGAATATAGGTTTTTATTGAGACTGAGCTCAATTCAGTCTTCCTTGTATTTCTGGTGTGGATAACACACTAAATTTTTTCATTGGTCTCTAATAAAATTGGCATCAAAGAAGAGTTACAAATAGACCCAATGCAAACAAACATTCGATATATTTTAAAAAACAATAATTTTTGTAGGTATGTTTTATTAAAAGAACAAGTTTTAATGTTTATTATGTTATAAAAAATAGCCAAAATTTACTTTAGATCTAAGCATTTGACTCAAAAGAGAAGAAAAGAAAATCATATGCATTTTCAGCAGCACATTGAAGCTAAATAGTATTAGGTGTGTGTATGTGTGTAATGTTATGTGCAGTTATATGTGTGTGTAAAGGAAGTGAATCTGTGTGATTTTATGTGTATATTTATATATGTATGTTAGTGTGTACATAATGGTCATGGCAATATTGCTGTTTCCTAACAAGGAAACATTTGACTTAATTTGATCGAGCAGCCAGTACTAGTGCCAGTTGAAATTTATAAAATTTTTCTCTCAAAGAAATTTTTCAGGAAATAGGTTTTTCAAGTCCATTGTTAGTTCTTATCAAGAATTGTAGAATCATATAGTAATGATAATATTAGCTTTTTTCCTACCTACAAGAAAACCTTTGGCATTCATT
Source organism: Ascarosepion bandense (assembly GCA_037127315.1). NCBI lineage: Eukaryota > Metazoa > Mollusca > Cephalopoda > Sepiida > Sepiidae > Ascarosepion > Ascarosepion bandense. Next base: position 3,198,465 of record JBBBDQ010001417.1, read on the forward strand.
GACTGAGCAGCCAGTACTGCTTGTGGTTGAAATTTATAAAATGTTTCTCTTAAAACAAGTATTCAGGAAAATAGGTTTCTCAAGTTCAGCAGTTGTTATCACTATTTCCAGTATTCATGGGGGTTTCCAACCTAACCTTTTGTTTATGTCAGTGTGGAATGTCAACATCTTCATTATGCCTATGTATTCTCTTTCAGATGAAATTTATAACATGTTTCTCTTAAAACAATTTTTCAGGAAAATTCAGTAGTTGTTATCACTCTTTCCAGTATTCATGGGGGCTTCCAACCTAAATTTTTGCTTAAGTTAATGTGGAATGTCAACAACTTTATTATGCCATCACTTTTTCTTTCAGTTGAAATTTATAAAATGTTACTCTTAAAACAAAATTTCGGGAAATTAGGTTTCTCAAGTTCAGTAACTGTTATCAATCTTTCTAGTATTCATGGGTTTTCTTCCTAACCTTTCATTTAAAATAGTATGAAATGTCAACATCTTCATTATGCCTTTATTTCATCCTTCAATTGAAATTTATAAGACGTTTCTCTTAAAACAATTTTCAGGAAAATAGGTTTCTCATGTTCAGTAGTTGTTAGTACTCTTTTCAGTACTGATGGGGGCTTCCAACCTAACCCTTTATGTGACATAGTGTTGAATGTATACATCTTGATTATGCAATTACCATCACTTTGTTTTAGATCTGATACCCACTTGAGCTGTTGCTTGTCTTCAAATGGTATGGTTTCTGTTAACTGGTACAGTTCTTTGCTTGTGATTCTGTAGCACCTGCCCATAAGGTTTTAAAAAAGTTTGATCTTTGCCATGGATGTGCGTTGTGGTGCAGTGGATATCAGCTCAGTACGAGAAATCAGGGAGCCAAGTTCAAATTCTGTTCAATTCCTTGCATTCACTTATGCACAAATATCCTTGGGAAAGGTATTAATCTGTCTCTTCCCTCCAGTTATGAGTTAAACAACAGGAAAGACTGGGTTCTATAGCCTTGGCTGGCAACCAGTCTACCACAGAAAGCAATGGTAACCTACTGCAGGATAATATTCTGCCCAGTCAGTCATGTCTGTTTCGAGACATGATCGCCCAAGGGTGCATCATGTATGGCACGTAGCTGACTGACTGATGTTTGCCATGACCCATCAGCTTCAGTTGCTCAAAGCAAAGCTATTTTAACCATTTATTTGAGAAAGCAGTTGTTAAATCTGGCAGCTTAGATATTTCTGAACAGGCTTAGTGATACAAATGTCATCCATATAAAAATCTCAATCTGACAAGGTTATTCAAGAACATGAATTGAGATTTTAGCTTAATGTTCTAGTTTTATAGGGATTTTATATCTTTGTTTTTTTTTTGTGTACCTCTAAGGGAAGGTCCTGGGCATGACAATAAACTGCATCCGGCAGCAAGGCCTCTGATTGGGAGATTGTGAGTAGCATGGAACCACCTCTTAATTATTGTTGTTCTCAGGTCCACCCTGACCCGAAGTGGTAGCACCTGTTAGGTCCCAGCTATGGGCAAACAGTTGACCCCCAAACTGGGGTCAAAGTATAAAAATAGACTTTTATAGAAAATATAAATTTTTGAAGAAAAAATATTACTAACAATACATTTTTGAAGAAAAATTATTATTATAACACATCTTTGAAGGAAAAAATTCTCAGCAAAACATTTTTGAATACAAAACTACAAGACGTTTTAAATTTTCTAAAATAAAATGAATAAAAACAAAAAAATTTTATTAAAATCTGACTAACTCAACCTTCTCGCTATAACTGAACATAAAAAAAATAATTTAAAACCCCACCTTTTTGGCATTAAGTAACTCACAGAGGTGCTGATATGCTGTTAAACAAAACTCAAACTCGAAGTTAAAAATGGTGTCAAATCTTTTATTTGGGAGTCACAATACAGTTTTGAATATCAGATAATTATTCATAGAAGGATCTGCAATATAATAAATCTTGACTTGGCATCTCAGTTTCTCACTGCTGTGATTTGTCATTTCTACAAATATTTTGAGAGCAACTTTCTAATGAGCTTTTTTTTTCTCCTTGGTTCGTCATCCACATGAATTTAAGCATGTTACTAGATTGGTATCTTGGTCCCACCCATTTTCAGCCGACTAGATGTGGAATGACTACATCGAATCTATAGCTGCATCCACTGCTAGAAAGTTTGGGTCACTGTGTTGGGCAAGAATTTTTTTCTCAACTGAATGCTTCCTGTACATTTACAAATCTATCATCAGTCCATGCATTGAATACTGTTGCCATATCTGGTCAGGTGCTCTTGCTAGTCATCTCGAGGTTCTCAATAAAACCCAAAGAAGGAACTGCAATGCTATCAGTCCTAATTTGGCATTTTGACTTCAGTCACTTTCTCACCACTATGTCATGTCTTTTCTCTGTCATTTCTACAAATATTTTCATGACACCAGCTCTAATGATTTTTCCCATGATGCCCCATCGATGTGAGTTTAAGTGTGCTACGAGGTTGGCATCTAGGCTCCACCATTTTATCATTGAAATAGTTAAATGTAACCACCACTACTACTCCATCAGTTTCTTTTCTCGCACTTCTTGTTGTTGAATTTCCTTCCGTTTACGTGCTTCCCTGATAGCTACAATCTCCAAAAATTTAAATGCAATGCTAATTGACATTTTTTTATTGTCTTGAATCTCATTTATCATTTTTTTTTTCAATCTCATATTCTATAGAGAAATATCAGCTCAGCTACTGCATAATTTAAATGAACATGTCTAACTTAATGCAGGTTGTTACCAAATATAGATGTGTTTACATTACCCAGGGATGTTTTTACTCAACATGGGATTGCCTGGGATAATATTTTCTTTACCTCACCCTATAATATTCAGTACCTACCACCTTCTTTCATATTCATATTGCACGCCTGTTTAATGCTCTATACTGAGTGGTTCTCGAGCCTTGTATTGTGTGAACTTTTAAAAAATACCATTATTGCTTCTAAGGCAATCAGGTCTAGGTTTTTCCAAGTCTTTTTAATGGGTGATCATTCATAGCGCTCCACAACATCCTATCTTGTTGCTATAAGTTTTTTTTACTCTTATCAATCCCTCTTTGCTCTTGATCCTGCCGTCTATTAAGACAAACTAGCTAAGTCATTTGCTGCTTCTCCTTCTTTTTGTTTTTCAGTAGGCCTTGTGAGTGTTACATTCTCCAGGTCTTTTCTCTATATAATTTCAAATGTCTCTTTCTTATTTTAATAGACGATTTACCTTGTTGGTATTCTATCTAAGACTTCTTTGTTGCTCCATGTTCTTTCCATGATATTCAGCTAAAACCGTATCTCTGTCACTTCAAGGTTTATCTTCATCTGTGAGTAACATATCTAGCAAAGATTAGATGATTTTGGACTTCTGTCGTCTCTTATGACATTATCCAGATATGTACATTTTTCTACCAACTTTATATTGACATCCCTATTATTTGACCTCACATTTTGGGCTGTTACCTTCACTGACAGCCATTCATTCTGTTTTGCATTATTATTTCTGTATGACAGTAAAGCCCTTCTTCTTCTAGGTGCCCTGTTCTTTCAGGATGTAGGCAATCATGGCTTTCAATGTCTCCCTATCCCTGGTGGCTCTTAGCGCCCCTTCTCCTGTTACAGCATGCAATCCATGTTCCATCATCCACCTGATTAGGTCCTTGAAATATGTTATCTGCTGCTTTCCCCTATCTCTTTTTCCCTCTATCTGGCCTGTTAGTATCAGGTTCTCCAAGCCCTCTTTTCTCATTGCATATCCCAGGAACTTCATCTGTCTCTTCCTGATGCTCAGTATTAATTTCCTTTTCGTCTCCATCATTTCCAAAACCTCATCATTGATGACATGCTCGATCCATAATATTCTCAGCATCCTTCTGTAGAACCACATAAGTTCTACCAGAAGTAATTATTGGCAGTCACAATCTTGATAACATTAGACATACAGATGACACAGTGTTGACAGTAGATACAGAAAGTAAACAGTAAAGTCGCAGAGAAATGTTTTATATAATTGGTGTCAGCATTTCAAAAATATCGGTGCATCTCTTGAAAATGGATAAATTGTGATATGTCAGTTAAATGCATACGTGATACACGCTTGGGCGATCATGTCTCAAAAGAGACATTACTGACTAGGCAGAAGATTTTCCCGGAGTAGATTGCCATTAATTTCTATAGTAGACTGGTTTCCAGTCAAGGCTATAGAATTCAATCTATCCTGCTATTTAATCCATAACTGGAGGGAGAAGAGCTGGATTCATACTTTTCCCAGGGCTATTTGTGCGCAGGTGAATGAAAAAAATCGACTGGAATGGTTAGTGTGGCTAATCTTTTTAATAATTACTAAGTTCGATCTTTACTGGGTGCTCTATACAAAAATTCAACAGTAATTAAGCAAAAAAGAGTTGACATTTCATAAAATTAACCATCTAACGTAATCTTAGCGTAGTAATGAGTGCTCACCGGATATCCTGTACTTGTGGTCTCGTACCTGGATCAGTCGAATAAATATTATTTTTCAGCTAAAAATAAATAAATAAATAAATAAAAGATCGAATGTGACAGTGTAAATTATTAGGAAGATTGAACCTCTCTACGGAGAAATTATTGTTTTAACCACTGATATCAATGAAAATTAAAATAAGTCGTAGTTTGTCAACCCAACTGCCTACAGTTTTATCATGTCTATAAATACAGACGCACACAGATACAGATTTGGATTATTTAATCGGGAACTGTCAGCACGACATCCTACTTTTTTGCTTTTATAGAGAAAGCGATGGTTTCTTTGCATTTTTTTTTCCGTCGACAAAGTCGGCTTTTTTCTTGTCTTTTCAACAAGCAACGAATCAATGCGACAAGTCTCGGCAATTGATCGTCAAGTGCTATGCGCGCAGGTAACGGCAGAAGAGACAATTCGGCACAGGCACACAACGCTAGCACTTGAATAAGAATATCTATCGACATTTTTTTAAAAAATACTATTCGGTAAAACTAGGCTTTTATCGAAACTGTTATTAGAACACATGCAATTGATAAAAGTTAAACATACCGTGCTTTTGTAATAGGAGTCAGTTCTTCTTTCTATGCAAGCTGTTAATTTTCTTTCAATTGGAAGTAAGACGATTAACGCATCTCGATTGTCTTTTTGGTATGAATTGTCTAGACTTCCTGTATTTTTTACCCAGCAATTGATAAGCGTAATTATATTTACAGACTTTTCAAGAAAAGTTATTTTGTTTATCTTGCCCGATAAGTTATCTAATAACGTTAGATATTCATTTCAAACAGCAGCTGTTGGTTTGTCGAACTTCTTTTTCTTTCATGTCCCCAGTTTTCTTTTCTCTGTAACTCCCAATAGATATTGATTTATTTTTTTGCTATCTCTCCTAAACCTTGTTCAATCGTCCGTTTACTCAAGCTTGCTAGGTTATGCATTGTTTTCTTTTTTTCTCTTATGAATTCATTCTGTCCTGCGATTGTCACATTTTCCAAACCCTCTTCCCTCGTTATATACTCTAGAAATTTCATCTGCCTTTTCCTGGTGTAAAGTATAAGTTTTGTTTTTGTTTCCATTTTTGCTAGAACTTCGTCGTTGCTCATATATTCAGTCCATGGCTGTCTCAGCATCATTCTATAGAACTATATTTCTTTTGCTTCAAGTATCTCCTTCATCTGTGAGGAGATTGCCCAGCATTCACTGGCCTTATATGGACCTAAAGAAACAATGTGTAAGTATAAGTATCGCATTCATTCTGGAGGTTGCCCGCAACAGTTGTTTCACCCTGTCCGGAAGCACTGCTACAAATGCACACGCCAAACAGGGTCGCCAGCTTCTTTAATGCAGTCAAATAGACATCCACGGTTTCACTCGGCTGTAAACTTCGGGCCATAAATTGTTCATACGCAGTACAAGGGTTAGCAGCAAAAGCTTTGTAAAATACGGCTATGATTCTAGTCGGATCTTCTTTTTCCTTGTCACTTTGTTGCTGATGCACCACAAAAGCGCCGCCTGTCAACCATAATGGAATCCCCTTCTCGATGTACTTCACTCCGCACAGATGACAGATCCACCCATTCCAAAACAGAGGTGGTACATCGAACCCTGGAATTAGCTTTAGGTCGAATTTGCCTCCCATTTTTCCGAAATAGCTTGTTGTTAATCAATGTATTCCTCCTACGTTTTGGTAGATACTGGTAATTACACCACTCACTCTATTGGTAGGTTCGAAGCTAGCGTCCAGCTTCCAGATAAAAATAAGCAGAGTCGTAACTTAATACGAACCTCTATAACAGTGCACGTCACCACGGTCCCAACTGCACCCCCAGCTAATGTCCCAGACTGTTTATATTGACCAAAAACACTGCCGACGCACCAATCATTGCCGTTGCCCTTGCTCTCAATTAGAGTCCCCAGCTCGTGCCAATGAGCATAAAATAACAAATGTCGAAGAATGTACTTTTCTTGGACCAAACTTGCGATTGGAGAGAATGCAGCTGATGAAATGACGAACTGTCTAGCGTAGGGTTTATGCACGTATCCATTACAAAACAGCAGCCGATAAGCAAAACATCTTGGACGCTTTGACACCGGTAATTGCGAGTATTTATCGTCACACTCCCCTCTGATCTCCTGATCTACGAATAACAGTGCGTGTGTGGTCTTTTGTTTCGGGTGCTTCTCTAAAAAGACGTTATCGGAACTTCTTCAGATGAGCTTTCAGACAAACTGTCGGAGCTATCAGGGCCACTTGATGGACCCTCGTGTGAACCGCTAGCTACAGGCTCAATTAGCAATTCGCCTTTCGATGAATCACTCTCACCGTCGCTCACGGAGGGTGGTGTGTCGAGGACAGGGCGCAGATCCCTCACATGTCGTGGAAGTCCATCGACCAGTATGGTGTGCTTACTGACTAGACTGGTGACACGTTCCTTTAAAAACAGCAGCCCGAGAAGCAAAACATCTTGGATGCTTTGACTCCGGTAAGTGCGAATATTTATCGTAACATATCCCTAATGTCCTTGATGAGGCACGACGCATAGTAGGAGAAAAAGAAAGAAAAGATATCGGAGGTGTAATGTCTTTTGTGTCTGCTTTAGTCAAATGGAGAACTTGTTAATTTCAAATCTTCTTATTAGTACGTTCTTCAGTTAATCATTAAAATGTCATACATGATACATACTTGGGTGATCATGTCTCATTTCGATACATAACTGAATAGGCCAAAGATTTTCCCTCAGTAGGTTGCCATTTCTTACTGTGGTAGACGTGTTGCCAACCAAGACTACAAAACACAATCTGATCTGCCATTTAATCAACATCTGGATGGAAAAGAGATGAATTTATACCTTTCCCAAAGATATTTGCGCGTAAATGATTGCAAAGAATTCAACTGAAATTCGAACTCTGCTTTCCTATTTTGCATTCCGAGCCGATATCCATTACACCAAAACGCTCTTACCTATATATAATAATCTGAATTCATATTAAGGTTTTTAATACAATATTAATTGCAGGTATTTAAAGATGCGCCAAGGGAATTCCCCTGGGTATTGTCGGATAACTCGCCTGGTGCTTATTCAAACATTAATTTAAGAACTATGATTAACAGGTATTACCACCAGCCATTACTTCAGATAAACAATGGACAATTCCTTTTCTATTGTGCGGAATGCGGGTAAAAACATTTAACAAAAGTTTTGTTTAGTTTAGGAAAAGGAATAGAAAAGAAAGGAAGTGGAGGTGATAAAGCTATCATGTACTTAATGTCTGCTTCTGTGAAATAGAAACTTTCAATTTTTTAATTTGTATCCTAGTACTTCATTAAATAATGACCTACGTTCATATTTATGATCACATTGAAACTAAACTTGGAAATGTCAGATGTGGTACAGTGGATATCGGCTCGGAACGAGAAGCCGGGGAGTCGAGTTCGAATTCCAGTTGAATCCATTGTATTTCACTTACGCGCAAATACCCTTGGGAAAGGTATTAATCCGTCTCTTCCTTCCAGTTATGGGTTAAATAGCAGGACAGATTGGGTTCTATAGCCTTGGTCGACAACCAGTCTACCGCAGAAAGCAATGACAACCTACTGCGGGATAATCTTCTGCCCAGTCAGTCATGTCTCTTTCGAGACATGATCTCCCAAGCGTGTATCACGTATGGCACTTAACTGACTGACTTCATTAAATAATGACCTACGTTCATATTTATGATCACGTTGAAACTAAATTTGGAAATGTCAGATGCAGTAAGTTTAAGTATGCGGGTGGTGTAATGGATAGTGGTATGGAATTGTTAATCGGATAGCAGCTTTCTACTTCCTGTGGCGTTCGTTATATATACACTGACGCGCAAATACCTTTGGGAAAGGTATAAATCCATGGCTTCTCTCCCCAGCTTTTGTGTTAATTAGTAAGACCTGTATCACTAAATCTTTATTTTTTCCAAAATAAAATAAAAAAATCTTACGCTTTAAAAAGATTTTCGATGTTCAGGAATTTGCAAATAAACTGTAAGAAACAAATCAATTTTTAATATTATGATTTATTTACATGAAGTTTTACCTTGTACACGGCCAAAGTTAATGGATAGTTTATATGAATACGAGGGGGAAGATAAGGGTTAATTCTAGACTTTGTAAAAGTCTTCTAGAACAACCAGCCAGTAATCAACTAGAATAGAAATTGAATCTAACTGACCAAAAAAACCACCAGGGCAAATTGGTAGGTGGTTTAAATAATAACAGAATGGAATCTCCCAGGTTACAGGCAAGTCTATTCTATAAGTATTGATTGGCTGATAATTTCAGTGTGTATATTGAGCTCCATAAAGATTGAGCACAATATCCACACTCTTGAATATTTACCTTCCTGGGCACCTCGAGGTGGTGTAATGGTTAGCAAGCTTGTCTCGCTAGAACTATTGCAATTAAGTAGTGAGTTCGATCCTCACTGGGTACCCCATACTTTCGGCCTTGTGCCACATCTAAGCTGCGCTTAGTAAATTACAATATTTACCTTCCTGGGCACCTCGAGGTGGTGTAATGGTTAGCAAGCTTGTCTCGCTAGAACTATTGCAATTAAGTAGTGAGTTCGATCCTCACTGGGTACCCCATACTTTCGGCCTTGTGCCACATCTAAGCTGCGCTTAGTAAATTACAATATTTACCTTCCTGGGCACCTCGAGGTGGTGTAATGGTTAGCAAGCTTGTCTCGCTAGAACTATTGCAATTAAGTAGTGAGTTCGATCCTCACTGGGTACCCCATACTTTCGGCCTTGTGCCACATCTAAGCTGCGCTTAGTAAATTACAATATTTACCTTCCTGGGCACCTCGAGGTGGTGTAATGGTTAGCAAGCTTGTCTCGCTAGAACTATTGCAATTAAGTAGTGAGTTCGATCCTCACTGGGTACCCCATACTTTCGGCCTTGTGCCACATCTAAGCTGCGCTTAGTAAATTACAATATTTACTTTCCTGCAGGGAGACAAAAGAAGACAGCCATGTTGAAAGGTAAGTTATTTGACTTCTACAGATTTGAACAGGTTAAGATTATATGCTTCATAAAGCAGTGGTTCGCGGGAAGAAGCTCTTTGAGTAGAATTTCTCGCTGATGAAATACGAAGGGAATGTGGGCAGTGAGAGACTTACCACATCCCGTCTGTGAGATAGAAGTTGGAGGATGTAAAATAATTCTCCAACTAGTACTCTGAGATGTTTTTGAACTTTATCAAGACTAGAAAGTGAGGACTGAGTAGCTCATATGGCAACAGTACTTTTCGGTTTGATCTGGCTTTTATAAAAGTAGGAGATAGCCAGAGGAGTCAGATACTTACTGGAGCGGTACAGGGAGCCGATTATTTTAGAGATGAATCGTATCGAAGTGTTATATCAGTTTGAGGCGCAATAATCTCTCGAGGGGGTCATCGTGACTGGCGGTAGTTCGGTGTCTGATAAAATGTAACTAGTATACATAAGAATATTAAACTAGGAGAATCGTGAAGTTTCCACGAGTACTGCTAGTTAAATAAATTATAGAAATAATACCCTATTTACATTATTCGGACTATTGTCCTTATCTTTGTTGCTGTTTGTACAACGTTTTGGCCGTTGTACGCTCCGGCCTTCTTCATGTGCTCAGAATTTCGAACCGAACCCTTCATTACAATCACTGGGGTATATAATTCTCATTCCTTGAGTGAAGCTTCTTTTGGTAGGCATGAGTTATTTCCCTCTAAGTTATTTGTTCACCACTGCTGTAATGGCCTAGTATTGAACCCACAACTCTTTGAGTCAAGTCACTGGAACTAACCAACGTCTATATCTACTAGGATGTGTTCTTAAGGACAAGAACAACTGAAGTGCTGGTCCTTATAAACCTTACATTCAGTCACCATAATACCATATTGTCGAAACACAGAGGCACCAAAACTGAAGGGGAGAACAGCCAAGAAGAAATGTGTTTAATAAAAAAACAAGTATCAATAACGAGAAAGAAATCACAATATACGAAATGGAGAATCTGAAAATATTAGAATTCAGGAACGTTATTATAATGGGAGGAGGAGTTATGATTCTTTTTCTATGTTCCGTGTTCCTTCATTACGTGCCTTACGGCCATATCACGTTGAATATACCGGTTATCGCTCGATCACCGAAGTTAAGCAACGTTGAGCCTGGTTAGTACTTAGATGGGTGACCGCTTGGGAATACCGGGTGCTGTCAGCGTCTAATGACGGATGTGCGTTGTGGTGCAGTGGATATCGGCTTGGAAAGAGAAATTGGTAAGCCGAGTTCGAATTCCAGTTGAATACTCTGCATTCACTTAAGCACTGGTACCCTTGGGAAAAGTATTAATCCGTCCCTTCCCTCCAGTTATGGGTTAAATAACAGGGTAGGACTTGAAGACCCTGCCCTTAAAACAAATCCCAATGAATCTTGATTCTCGAAAAGAAAAAAGTATTACTAGACACAAAACTTATATAAAAACAACAATAAATTGTTGAAAGAAAAAGCTATTACCAGCAATAAATAAATAAAAATTTAGTTGGCAATAAATGACCCGCCGAGGTTGATATGCCATAAAAACAAAACAACCAACCTTCAGCACGTAGACAATCATGGCCTCCCACATCTCCCTATCTCTAGTGGCTCTTAAAACGCTTTCTCCTATTACCACAACCAAACCCAGCTCTGCCATCCATTTGTTCAAGCCTATCAAGTATGGTAAGCGTTGCTTTCCTCTGTCTCTCTTTCCCTCTATTTGACTTGTGAATATCAGATTCTCCAAGCTCTCCTTCCTCCTTACATGTCCCACGAACTTCAGCTGTTTTTTCAAAAAAATATTTGTATTTTAGTTTTTACTTTTAAGTTAAATGGTGGGTTGAACCAGATTTAACCATCCCACAAGCATAACTAAGCACATCCTTAAAGGAATACAGCACAGGCTATTAAAAAATTCGTCAAACAAAACAATATTTGATGAAAAGAAAAAAATATGAAGATGCCCTAAAAATTTGGCCATAAGAACATTTTAGAATACAATCCCCAACCAAGCAGGCAATAAAAAAACAATGATAGAAATCGAAACATTATCGGGTTCAACCCACCATTTAACTTAGAAGTAAAAACCAAAATAGGACGAATAATTTTTAAACTAATCGATAAACACTTTCCAAGATATATATATATACTGAACTGTTATACAATATCAGTTCTCCTATGTGGCAGTGAATACGGGACAATATAATTACAGATGAATAAAAGACTTAAGGCAATAGAAATGCAGTTCGATAGAAGAATGTGAGCTAAGACGAAGCTTCAGAAATAATTAAACTTATACTTTGTACCTGAAAAATAGAGAGAACGATGGATAAATTGTCGTTTATATTACTCTAAAAGAATAATGATACTAACATTTCATATTAACAGATATATTTACCAAAATTACACAAAAAATATCGTGAAATACCAAATAGTAAATTATTCAATAAAATCTCGCTCACCTGCGCCCCACCCATAATAAGTGGGTTGTAGTTTCGGGAGTTAGGTGGCTAGATGTAAGTGGTGATACTGTTACAGAAATTGTCTGAGAGGCGTGACTAGGTTCTTCTGATTGTATGGCATGGTGCAGAGTTCTGTTTCTAGACATAAGGTCTTCCGTCAGCTACTCTACTCGAGGAACTGGATGTAAGATACCGTGTTGAATCGGAGGCCTTGTGGGATAATGAATAGAAGAATAATTTCCCCATCACTAGTGATCACTTGAAACACCTTCGTAATCTGAATTAGGCTCATCCAACTTTTTCCGAATCTTCTGTGCTGTACTCAGATTCACACCCAAATACTCTCCAATGTTCGTATTGAAGATTCCTACGCGGATGCCAAGCTGTACAGCATGCCGTTTGTAAAGTTCTGGTAGAGAAATTGCCTCGTGGTACTCTTCTTTTACTTTTTTTTTTTAGAGACAGAACTCAACTGACCATACTATACTTTCAGTCGACGAAGTAAAAAACAAAAATCAAAAATGTATAATGGTGACAATTTACACATCGCACCATATATATATATATATATATATATATATATTGTAACAAAGTTATAGAACTCGTAGTTTTTATTTTTACGTGCTGTTTATGCATTTACTTTTATAAAGAGTGCTCGATACAACATGATATTGTAATGGTTGTTACACTGGTTTATAAATTCATAGTATCACGACACAAAAATTTTCGCGTTTCGAAGCTGCTACGTGCGCTTCTTATTGGGTGATAAGTTGAAATTAAAATCAAATGGTGAAAACGGTTTATTTATGGTGATATGATGTTTAAGTGAATGTGGGGTGGGAGTTTATTCTGATTTAGTCGGCCGTATTGTAGCCTAGAGATATAGCCTTGGGTTGGGAGAGGTAGCTTAGTTTAAGACGGGTTCCTTATTTAGTTTGTCTGGGTAGTTCTTATATTGTGGTTTATGTTTTTTTAAAGGAAGGGTATATATATATATATATATTTGATAACGATGCTATAGGGTATATATATATATATATATATATATATATATATATATATATATATATATTACGGAAATTAACGAAGATTAGCGAAACTGGTTATAAACAACCGACAATTTGAAATGATTTGTTTGAACATTATTTTTGATCGATACTCGTATTTAAGTAGATAATCTGTTTATAATCAAACAGTATTATATATTTATTTCTACCGGTCTGATTATTTACGATAAATCTTTATTACAAAAATAAGTAATTACGAAAATCCTGCGGAATGACTTACATTTTCGTAATAAAATTTATCCTAAATAATCAGACCGGTGGAAATAAATATATAATACTGTTTGATTCTAAACAGATTACCTACTTAAATTCGAGTATCGATCAAAAATAATGTTCAATCATTTCACACACACACACATATATATATATATATATATATATATATATATATATAATAATAATATTTTTATTATAAGTTTATAAAAAAATAGTTTACTGTAACACAAGAGCCGTTGGATTTAGGTACTATCTTATTCGCACCTACTGCCTGACGAGGTGCTAATAAGATAGTACCGAAACACAACGGCTCTTGTGTTGCAGTAAACTGTTTTTATTATAGACTTATAGTCTATGATAAATCTTGTTAGGACTTCTAATTCTCTCAGACTCACCTCAATTTAAAAGTGGAATAAATCTGTTGAGAAAGCAAATTCTCCTTTGTGTCGAATCCCTTCGCGTGTTTTTTTTTTTAAGTATAAGTTTAATTATTTCTGAAGCTTCGTCTTAGCTCACATTCTTCTATCGAACTGCATTTCTATTGCCTTAAGTCTTTTATTCATCTGTAATTATATTGTCCCGTATTCACTGCCACATAGGAGAACTGATATTGTATAACAGTTCAGTCCGCTTTTCTTTTTCCTGTTTTTTGATACTTTGTTTAGCTTTTGGTGGCAACTTTCGCTATCCCACGCGGCTTTCAAAATCGGTATCACATTTTCTGTCCTCTGATAAAACACGTTTTAGACATTTAAAATGTTGTACTTGCTTGATTTTTGTATTTTTAATTTGTAATTCGAGTGTTGTGCTATTTCTTTTACTGATAGCCATATATTCTGTCGTCTTAAAATTGATGCTACGTCCTTTCTTCTCATTTATTTTTTCCTATAATTTCCTCTCTATGTCTGCTATCCACACTGTGTCATCTGCATATCTAATGTTAAGATTTTGGTCCCTCAAAAATAAATCCTCGTAAAAAAAGGAAGATATTTAATACCAGTTAGTTTGTTAAGAGCAATTACGTTTAAAAATGTACAAGACCTGTTTCATTAAATTTCTGTTTTAATCAACTTGATTTTCTGTCTTTTTTCTTAATTCATTCTACAACGAAATAAGTAACATAGAGGATATTTTTAAAACTATTTTCAAGAGTCCTACATGCAGTGTCTATTGATTTTGTGTTCATTTTAGCCACTGCTAAACTAGATTGTCTTTTTGAATGATTCGTTTGTGCGTGTAGTAAGCAAAAGAGAAATCGCAGTAGCTTGTGAGCAAAATCGATATACCATAAATTGGAGAGATTGACTGTTTTTTTTTAAAGAATGAAGATGATGAATATTTTTAATGAAGATGGAGAAAGAAGAAAGAGTGGGGACTGTGAGATAGTGGGGAGGTGAGAATGTGAAAGTAAGAAAAAAAATTCAAGGTAATTGCAAAAATTCAGACATTGAAAAATGAGAGAGAGAGAGAGAGAGAGAGATTCAGAGGAAACAGTGGGATGTAGGTTCATGCAAAACTGCAAAGAGAGAATAAGCGAGAAAAAAAAGGAGGGAAGAGAGGGGAAGAAAGTAAAAAGAGAGAGGGTAGAAAAAAAGAAACAGACAGATAAAGAGAGGCGGAGAAAAGAATGCGAGTGAAAGAGAGGGAAAGAAAAGAATTCGAAACTGAGAGAAAGAGAGGGAAAGAAAAAATTCGAGATTGAGAAAAAGTTAGTGAATGAAAAGAATTAGAGAAGGAAAGAGAAAGAGAGATGAGAGAAGGAAAGAAAAAGAGAGGAGAGATGGGAGAGAAAAGAATTAGAGAAAGAAAAATAGATGAGAGAAGGAAAGAGAAAAGAATGAGAGAGGGGAAGAGAAGAAGAGATGAGAGAAGGAAAGAGAAGAAGAGATGAGAGAAGGAAAGAGAAAAAGGGAGGAGAGATGAGGGGAGAAAAAGAGAGGAGAGATGGGAGAGAAAAGAATTAGAGAAAGAAAGAAAAATAGATGAGAGAAGGAAAGAGAAAAGAATGAGAGAGGGAAAGAGAAGAAGAGATGAGAGAAGGAGAGAGAAGAGAAGAGAGAAGGAAAGAGAAGAAGGGAGGAGAGATGGGGAGAAAAAAGAATTAAAATGAAAGAGAAAAATAGTGGGAGATATAGAAAAAGGTATAAGAAGATAAAGAGAGGGATAATGTACAAGCCCAAGATAATGGCCAACAGTCTTCGACAAAACGAAATCATTCTCGTGTCAAAGTCGATTTTTCAACAGATCAAAAAACAAACAAGATGAATATACCTGAGGCATTTACCAAGCAACAAATAAGCATGCTCTTATGTGCTGAGTCTCTTCAAAACGTAGGCGATCATGACCCTCCATATTTTCCTGTCCCTCGTAGTTTTGTCTTTGTTTTTTCTACCAAACTCTGTTCTGTTAACCATTTTCTCAAGCCCATTAAGTATGTCACGCACTGCTTTCCCCTGTTCCTCTTCCTCTCTATCCGTCTCGTGAGTATAAGATTTTCCAAGCCCTCCTTCCTCATTACATGTCACCAAAAATTTCAACTGCCTCTTCCTGATGTTAAGTATAAATTTCCTTTCTGTTTCAATTCTCTTCAAAACCTGGTCGTTGCCCACAGATTTGGTCCATGGTATTCTAAGCACCATTCTGTTGGACCACGTGTTCGGCCTATAGTATCTCGAGAATGTAATACAATGACTAAAATAGAGAAAAGGTGATTAAAAAAAAACGAGAAAGATATATATATATATATATATATATATATACTAAGATGGCTAAAAAGAAAGACATAGTACGGGAGAGAATGAAAGTTGTACCAAGAATAAACGGGGAAATAGTGAGAACGAGAGGAGGAGAGAAAGTGACTGGGTAAGAGAAAGAATCTTTTTTAGGTCCTGGGCATGACGGTAAACTGCATCCGGCAGCAAGGCCTCTGATTGGGAGGTTGTGAGGAACATGGAATCACCTCTTAATTGCTGTTGTTCCTAGGTCCACTTGTTAGGGCTTCAGCTACGGGCAATTAGTTAACCCCCCCCCCCCAACTGGAGTCAAAACACTATGAAAGTATAAAAATAGACTTTTATAGAAATATATACATAAAAATAAGCTTTTATATAAAACATATACATTTTTGAAGGAAAAATATTACCAACAATACCTTTTTAAAGAAAAAGTTATTACCAGATCACATTTTCGAAGGAAAAAAATATTCTCAGCAAAACATTTTTGTATACAAAACTAGAAGACATTTTCAGTTTTCTAAAATAATAAAAAAGAATAAAAACAAAAAAATTTCATTAAAATCTGACTAAATCAACCTTCTTACTATAACTGAACATTAACAAAATACCTTCAAACCCCACCTTTTTTGCATTAAATAACCCACAGAGGTTGATATGCCGTTAAAAAACTCAAACCTCTTTTTTATGTAGTGTGTCTCATCAGGACGTAGGTGATTATGGCCCTCCACATCTCCATCCCCCTTATTACTCTCAACACATTTCCTCTTGTTATCTTTCCCAATTCCCGCTCCTCCATCCACCTGCTTAAGCCCATCAGGTATTTCACACGCTGCTTTCCCCTGTCCCTCTTTTCCTTGAGTATTATATTCTCCAAACCTTCTTTCCTCATTACGTCAGCTGTCTATTCTTAATGTTAAGTATGGATTTTCTTTTCGTTCGCATCTTCTCCAAAACCCTTTCGTTGCTTACATGTTCGGTCTATGATATCCTCAGCATCCTTCTGTAGAACCACATTTTTGTTGATTCGAGTCTCTCCCTCATCTTTGAGATTATCCAGCATTTGTTGCCTTATAGAACGAGAGATATCACATATCAGTCCAGTACTCCTTTATTTGTTTTCAACGAAATATTTCTGTCTCTCAATACTCAGCTTAGCTTTTGAAATCAGTGGCTTTAATTTTTAAAATGCATAAATAGACGAATGTGCGTTGTGGTGCATTGGATAGCGGCTGGGAACAAGAAATCGGGGAGCCGAGTTCGAATTCCATTTGAATTCATTGCATTCACTTACGCGCAAATACCCTTGGGAAAGGTATTAATCCGTCTATTAATTATGTGTTAAATAACAGGACAGATTGGGTTCTAAAGCCTTGGTCGGCAACCAGTCTACCGCAGAAAGCAATGGCAACCTGCTGCGGGATAATCTTCTGTCCAGTCAGTCATGTCTCTTTTGAGACATGATCGCCCAAGCGTGTATCACGTATGGCACTTAACTGACTGAAATAGACGAGATAGTGATCGATCATTTTTTATATTTATTTTGTGTAATTAATTTATTCACAGTGGGATTCATTTGGAGAGTTACTTTAGTCCTCTTCAGCTTTTTGATTTGATCAATTGTTGATTTATTATTTGTCGGGTACTCTCTTTCTGGGTCGAATGGATTGTAGATAGCGCCCTACTACTGGAAGTGGTGGGGAGAGAATTTAGGTCGTGACCACAGCTGAGAGGAAGAGAAAAATTTTGGCAGCTTAATTTGAAGTTACACACACTCCTTAGTGCTGTTTTAAAGTATTTGGTATGAAAAGAGCCAGATACAAGATCAATCCAGTAACTATCTGACGCCTTCTGTCATGTTATATCTGTATAAAGGTCAGATCTGCCCAAAATGAAGTATCGCTTCCGTATTTAGTTTGGATATACTCAGTCCTATTTTTACGTATTTGTCTGTATTTCTGAGATGAGGTATTCGAATTATTTTAATTACTTAGACAGTTGTTTTCGTCTTTTTTTGCCATATTCACTATATTTCGGTCGTTCTCCGCTCCAGCCTTCTTCGGGTGTTTAGAACTTTGGACTGAATCCTTTATTTTGATACCGGGTGTAGATTGTTCTCGTTCTATGAAATATACCACTTACAGTTGAGCATAGGCCGTCAACAACACCTCGCCATCAACGACGGGTCGTCGATGTTTGTGTAACGTGTTTTTTTTTTACAGGTAGAGGTGTTGAACCTAAGCAAACTCCTGGTCCTTCCGGGCGAGGTAGACTGGTTGCCAACCAAGGCTATAGAACCCAATCTGTCTTGCTATTTAACCCGCAGCTGGAGAGAGAAGAGATGGATTAGTACTCTTCCAAAGGATATTTGCGTGTAACTGAAAGCAACGAATTCGACTCTCTGATTTCTTATTCGGAGCCATATTCACTGCCCAACAACACACATCCTGTTGGCGATCATGGGTCTCCACAAATTTTTAGACCTTTGTAACTATTAATACATTTTGTCTTTTTTTCCACTATATATTAATTCAAGTCTGGTGGCTCTTAATACATTTTGTCATCTTTCCTAAACCTTGTATGTAGCTCTTAATACATTTTGTCATCTTTCCTAAACCTTGTATGTAGCTCTTAATACATTTTGTCATCTTTCCTAAACAGAAAATTTAAGCAAGAGCCAACAACCTACCACGGTTTCGCTCTACGGCCCGTCAGGGAAATTGGCTCCTAATTGGTGCCAATTTCCATGACGGGCCGTAGAGCGAAACCGTGGTAGGTTGTTGGCTCTTGCTTAAATTTTCTGTTTTTGTTTGCTCTAATTTCGTATTGAGCGTATTGAGCGCTTTAGGCTTGAGGTTTTTTTCTTTCTTACGAGTGCTTGACTTTTTGTTCATGTACTTCGTTTGTTTCTTTTTTTACTTCCCCTTCTTTTCCTCCGAGTTCGTTCTCGGTGGGTTGTACAAGACGATTTAAATTATAGCTTAATTAATACTAGTTTTGGCAGAGTTAGTTCTGTTACTATTGGTATTGTTATTACTATCATTCTTTCTTTCTTTCTTTCTTTATCTCTCTCTCTCTCTCTCTCTCTCTCTCTCTCTCGACTTCAACTACCCCAAGATGGCGGGCCACTACGAAAATATTCTGGGAAAATTACAGAACGGAATCTTACTTCGGTATTTCTGCTCAACTTTGTCAGTCTGTCTTACCTTCTTGGTATGTTGATTTGCTATTCTTTTGTCTTTAATTTGCGTCTTTAATTTTCGTCTATAATTTTTGTCTTTAATTTCCCTGAATTTTTTTAACAGGGGTAGTATTTTGCTTTTGTAAATAATTTTTACGTTTAAATCTCGTTTCGACTTATAAAGTTAAAACTTACATTTTTATTATTATTATAATTATTATTGGAGTAGATAGTACCCTCCATCACCCGGTTTTACACTCCACCCTCTTCCATTGAGCAGGAGTGGAGGTGATCGCCTTATTTCTTGCTTAGGAAGCGGTTTCCGGTACACTCTCCTTCGACTACGGTCCTGGTTTCCGGCTTTCTCTTTTCCAATCTTTTCACTTTTACTTATTTTTTAAAATTTTTTAATTTATTTTATTTTACTTTTTTCAATTGGAGTAGATAGACTGAACTATCGCCCGGTTCACACTCCACCCACGTCTATTGAACAGGTGTAGAGGCTCATCCCTTGTTCCCTGTTTAGGATGTGGTTTTTGGCTTTCTCTTCTCAAATCTTTTCACTTTTCCTTATTTTGTTTTTCAGTTGGAGTAGATAGACTGACCTATTGTCCGGTTCACACTCCACCCACGTCTATTGAACAGGTGTAAAGGCTCATCCCTTGTTCCCTGTTTAGGATGTGGTTTCCGGCTTTCTCTTTTCCAATCTTTTCACTCTTACGTAGCCCCCTGCACACCAGTGGCCTTACCGCCTTGCCTGGGGTGATATGATTAAAATATATTTATATATTAAGAGTGTAGGTGTGAGTCAGAGAAGTTTCACGGGGAAAACATATCTCTATAGACTAAAGCTTTTGTATTTATATCGTGTGTGTTTATAAAGTTTTTCATCAAAAGACAGCATGAATGCTAGAAATAAAAAAAAACAGATGTTGTTGTTGGAGGCAGACGGAGAGGCTTCGATGGCGAAATTTTGAGTGTAATCAGATGGACTCTGCATGAGGTGAAAAAAAATCGATCGTTTTATTTATATATATTCATATCAATGAAATGACTATAAACAGTTTGAAACAAACCAAGAAAAAAAAAGAAAGAAATCTAGAAAAAATGCTGAAAGAAAAATAGACGAAAGCTAAAACGCGTCAGACAATAGAATAAAAAAAGAAATCAATGAAAAAGAAAAAATAAATGAAGGAAAACTGAAGCTCAGAAGAATTATATAGAAAATGAAAGAAAAAATGAAAGTAAACGAATTTAAAAAATGATAAACAAACGAAGTAAAAGAGAAAAAATAGAGAAAGAAATAAAGGAAAAAAGATATTAAATGATACAAAAAAAAACTTAAGCTCAGGAAAAAAGAAATATAATTAAAATGAAAGAAGAAATTGAAAGAAATGATAAAAAACGAAGTAAAAAAAGTGAGAAGGAAATCAATGAAAAAGAAAAAGAGAAATTGTCGGAAAATTAAAGAAAAAAAATGATGGAAACAGAACAAAAAAAAAAGAAGAAAATTGAGAGAAAGAAAGAATAAAAAATATTTTGTAAAAAAAAAAAAGAAGAGAAATGAGAGAACGAAAAATAAAAGGATAATGTCGGGAGAAAAGGAAAGAGAGCAAGAAAGAGGGAGAGTGTGCACAGAAGATTGCTTAATGTAAAGAATAAAATATTGATTGATTTTGTTTTATATCCTTTGTTAAGCTGTCAATAGACGCTAAGCTGTAATCAAATGAATGTCAGTTTATGTTGAACAATACGTACGAAGGGAAATGGTACAAAATACCAGGAAGGGTTTAGAAAGCAAGATACAATCCAAAATAGACAGACACGTTTTGAGTATTTAAAAGGCTTATGTTAATCTGGTACAAGAGCGCAAAATTGGGGGCGGTACATAAGGATCGAACTCGCTACAATGGGATTAATCTTCGAGAATACTTCCAAAAACGTATAACCCTGATTATTTTACTAAACTTGTTTAAGCATTGCACCCAGTGTGATTGTTGTGTGGGTAATTCGTGAATGTAACATATCAATTCCTTAATTTGTCTATATTTCTGAGATGAGGTATTGCAATTGTTTACATTGCTCATATTGTTCGGACGGTTGTTTTCATCTTGTTGCTATATTCACAACGTTTAGAACATTGTACGCTCTGACCATCTTCAGGATATGTCTATATTTCTGAAATGAGTTATTGTGATTATTTACATTATTCAGACTGTTATTCTCATCTTTGTTGCCGTATTCACAACGTTTCGGTCGCTGTACGCTCCGACCTTGTTCAGGTGATTAGTATTTTGTACTGAACCCTTTATTTCGTTCACCTGGGTAGATTGTTCTCGTTTCATGAGCCATGCCGCTTCCAGATGTTTTAGTTATCTCCATTTAGTTCAACTCTCTAAGTTTTTTGTCCACTACTGCTGTAACCACAACTCACAACTCTTTGAGTCAAGTCACTGATCCAACCAATGCTTTTATCCACTGGGCCATGTTTTCTGAAAAAGTTCAGAGCGTACAACGACCGAAACATCGTTAATATGGCAGTAACGATGTGGACAACAGTTCGAAGAATGTAAATAATTACAGTACCTCATTTCAGAAATATATACAAGCTCTTGATGATATATTAACAAAAATGTCAGTGAAAACAAAGCCACTCAAAAAGTCTAACTCTGAGGTGAAAATTTAGTCTAGGATGCATAAGAGTGATGAATAATCAGATTTAAAAAGCGATTAATGGAACATTTACAGATAACGCTCAGTCGATTTTTTATTAACTGTATTGATTGTTGTGCACTGCAAAAGGTCTATTGGTTCGTTTTTCTACTTCCCATCAATCTTTACATGTTTTCTAAAGCCAGATAATATTTTTTGATTGTAAGTATTTTTGGAAGGGATCTAAAATGTTTTGGTAATACTAATTAACCCATAGGTGGGAGAGAGAAGGTGGATCCATGCCGATCCCAAGGGTTTTTGTACGTAAGCGAATATAATGAAAACAACTGAAATTTGATTTCGGCTTTCCGATTAGCAGTTCCGAGCTATTATCTATTACACCACCCGCACACCTAATCTTACTGAACCTGGTATTCCCAGGCGTTCACTAATCTCGGTGCCGATCAGGTTCAGTGTTGCTTAACTTCGATGATTGCACGACAAAAGAACACTAGACTTAATCTCTCATATGTAGTACTATAATTTATTCAACTCGAACTTCTCTAGTTAATGTCGGATAGTAGGCGTACTTTCTAACAACCCTCTTCCTTAAATGTGGATTCTACATTCTCGCCAGACTGTAAGAGACTCTCTCTCTTTTTTCCCCTCAGGGTGGATGCTTATGTATCCACCTGTCATCCACTTATATGTACATCGAGACCAGTCATTGACATCGTGTGAGGCTCGGATCTGCAATTGTAGATTTAAGATCATGTCTCAGGTCAACCGGTCGATGCATCTAGCTACTCTGCAGGACACTAACTTCAAAATCTGTTTAGATATGTAGAGTCATAGGTATATTTTATATTCCAAACGCGGTGAGTACATTGTGGCCGAGTTCATAGTTGATATTGTAGATTTCTTGCAGGTGTATTGTTATTTTTGATGATGGGGTTTGCAGTTTTAAATTTTGTGTAATAGATAATTTAATTTTTTTGGTTTATGACAACTGGATTTGCGTATTTCTTTATGATGTTTGGAAGTGTTGAAATGTTACATACATGCACAAGCAATTTATATATTAAGTTAAAAGTAAAACAACAATCATCCTTAATAATGGCTAAAGGTATAGACGAAAGTGCTTGAAGAAAAAAAAACTTTCGGGAAATTTTTATTTAATTTATGTTCTGAAAAGAAAAAAATTATATAAGATCATATCAAAAAAATTATATAACTATAACACTTAATTATAACATCTTGTCCGTCATTTTTAACGAAATATATACATGTTAGGGTTTTCGTCTTGGGTTTTTTTTCTTTCCTACGAGTATTTGACTTTTGTTCATGTACTTCGTTTGTTTCTTTTTTTACTTCTCCTCCTTTTCCCTCCGAGTTCGTTCTCGGTGGGTTTTTCAAGACGAATTTAATATATAACAATTACTAATATTAGCAGAATTATTTTTGTTACTATTAATATTGTTATAATTATATATATATATATATATATATATATATATATATATATATATATATATGTTCTCTGGTTACCGTGTAGAACGCACGTTCGAAGCGGTTATCGGATAGAACACTTTCGCTGTTGTCGTTGTTTACATATCGTAAAATACATTCAGTCAGTTAAGTGCCATACGTGATACACGCTTTGGGCGATCATGTCTTAAAAGAGACATGACTGACTGGGCAGAAGATTATCCTGCAGTAGGTTGCCATTGCTTTCTGCAGCAGACTGGTTGCCAGCCAAGGCTATAGAGCCCAGTCTGTCCTGTTATTTGACTCATAACTAGAGGGGGAATAGACGTATTATATTATTATGTAGTAGTTAGTGGGGGATCAGTTTATTACTTCATAAAATAGAAAACCGATCCCCTACTTTATGACCGGTAGAAGCCTTAATCATGATTCCAACTATTATATTCAGTCAATCAGTTAAGATGCATATGTGATACACGCTTTGGGCGATCATATCTCAAAAGAGACATGACTGACTGAGCAGAAGATTATCCAGCAAGTGATTGCCAATCCTTCCTGCCATAGACTGGTTGCCAACCAAAGCTATAGAACCCAATCTGTCCTATTATTTAATCTATAACTGGAGGGAAGAGATGGATTAACCCTCTAGGGCCATTCGTATCATATTTGATACAGTATTTCCCTATAAGGAAACATTTGGTATTTCCCTATAAGGAAACATTTGGTATTCATTGACTGAGCAGTCAGTACTGCTTTCATTTGAAATTTATAAAATATTTCTCTTAAAAATTTTTTCAGGAAAATATTTCTTTCAAGGCTTGTTTTCATACTGTATCAAATATGATACGAATGGCCCTAGAGGGTTAATACCTTTTCCAAGGGTATTTGTGCGTAAGTAGAATGCACGGAATTCAATTGGAATTCGAACTCGGCTCCCCGATTTGTCGTTCCGAGTCAATATCCACTGCACAACAACGCACATCCCAAAATACATTACACGCTATGAAATCGGCTTTTTACTGACATTGTGCCTGTGACCTGGTGGGTAAATATCCGACTGCTGTCAAATCAGTCGCGTTTTAGTCCTGGTTTGAGGCAAAAACAGTTAATCTAACCGCACTGAAGAGTTGTGATACAGCGAAACAAGCCTGACTCCGGTTGGTTTATATATATATATATATATATATATATATATATATATATATATATATATATATATGATGTCAAAGTCCGTAAACGGGGAGTGGTTAATCCAAATAGATCTTTTTAATATAAATTAAAGCAATAGATCCATACAGAGAGCTCAATGGACACTACCCAGAGCAATATGAAATACATAGAGGAAAAACTCAGTGCATCATCTGAGGCAATAATAAACTATAATTTATTTTGATGGCTACTCTCATTTCATCAGACTGAAAATTATAATTGTAGTTTACAATTATCTTAGATGATGCTTTGATTTTTTTCCTATATATATATATATATATATATATATATATATATATATATATCATCTCACCCCATGTATGGCAGGACTGTGACTAGTGTGCAGGTGATTACAGTGAAAGATAACACTGAGCACAAAACTGGACATATTGAAGAAAGGATAAAAGATGAATCAGATTCATTAAGATAGAAAATGGTAATTGACATTGCATTTAAATTTTTGAATTATATATAATGTGTTATTAAAGTAGAATATTGAAATCGTCGAGAGGTAAGAGTATAGTGACTTACTAAGCGTAGCTTAGTTGTGGCATAAGGCAAAACGTATGAAGCACTCAGTCGGGATCGAACTCATGACAAGATTACTAATCATTACACCACGTCGAGGTGCCTGAATATGATTATTGAAGCGTATATTAAATGTGGCACAAGGCCGAAAGTGTGGAGCACTGAGTTAGGATCGAACTCATTACTCAGTCGCAATTGATTTTGCGAGACAAAATTGCTGATCATTACATCACGTCGAGGTGCCTGACAATGATTTTCGAAGCGTATTTAAGATGTGGCACAAGGCCGAAAGTGTTGAGCACTCAGTGAGAATCGATCTCGCTACTTAGTCTTAATTGATCTAGCGCGGCAAGCTTGTTAACCATTACACCACGCCGTAGTATCCAAATTATTTTCTAATCGTTGCTTACATATGGCACAAGGCTGAAAGAGTGCTAAGTGAGAATTGAAGATACGTGCGTAGAAGCATTCTCATTTTGCGTTGGGCGTGTGTAAATTTCTATTAAGGAATCCTGACTGACTTACAATCGAGAAGAGTTGCTTTTTTTTAATCTGTTGGCTTGATAGAATTATCAGCTTTGGGCAGGTGTTGAGATGAATGCAACATCTTGTTCTCTGGAGACTAAGAAGACCCCAGAAAATGAAGCACGTCTTGTATTCAGAGAATTTTGAAGGTGAAAAAAGAAATACTTTTTGCCCTTTTTTATTTGTACCCTTTCTTTTTTTTTTTTTTTTTGACAGATTCATCCAACGAAAATTCGATGGTAAACCATCGACATTAGTTTGTGGGATAAAAATCGATGGCATTCGTGATTTATGTTTAGCATACTCTGTTTCTCTTCACAATGAAAATATTAGTTTTTTTATTATAAAGAAAACTTCGACATTTATGGCCAAGCTGTTTGCACTTCCCAAAACTTTTTCTTAAAACAATTTTTTAACAGAATAGGTTTCTAGATGTGTGTTGTAGTGCAAATGAATATTGGACCAGAATGGTAAATCGATAGAACCGTGTTTGAATTCTAGTTGAATTCGTTGCATTCACTTGCGCGTAAATACTCTTGGGAAAAGTATAAAGGCATCTCTTCTCTCTCTAGCTATAGGCTAAATAGCACAACATATTGAGTTCTACAGACTTGGAGGGCAACAGTCTATTGCAGAAAGAAATGGCAAACTACTGCGAGAAAAATTCCTGGATAGTAAGTTATGGACGGAAAGAAACATGATCACCCAGAAGTGTGTCATTATGAGGGGTGACTGACTGATCTGGTTAAAAGATTGAATAGCGGAACAGATTGGGTTCTATAAGATTCAGTTGACTACCAGTCTATTGAAGAAAGAAATGGCAAACTACTGCGGGAAAATCTTCTGTATAGCAAGTTATGGACTGAAGAAAACATGATCGCAAATTAATGTATCACGTATGAAATTTGACTTGACTGATCTGGTTAAAAAAATTGGAAAAGCAAGCCGGAACAGTTAGGTTCTATGAGTTCAGTTGACTACCAGTCCTATTGAAGAAAGAAATGACGGAAACTACTGCGGGAAAATCTTCGCTATAGCAAGTTATGGACTGAAGAAACTATAGTGCTGAAATTATTATCACGTATGAAATTTGACTGACACAGTCTGGTTAAAAGAATTGAATAGCGGAACAGATTGGGTTCTATGGGTTCAGTTGACTTCCAGTCTATTGAAGAAAATGGCAAACTAAGAGGGGAAGAAATCTTCTGTATAGCAAGTTATGGATTTGAAAGAAACATGATCACCCAAGTGTGTATCACGTATGAAATTTGACTGATCTGGTTAAAAGAATTGAATAGCGGAACAGATTGGGTTCTATGGGACTGGTTATGATCTATTGAAGAAAAAATGGCAAACTACTGCGGGAAAATCTTCTGTATAGCAAGTTATGGACTGAAAGAAACATGATCACCCAAGTGTGTATCACGTATGAAATTTGACAGCTGATCTGGTTCAAAAATTGAATAGCGGAACAGATTGGGTTCCTATGGATTCAGTTGACTACCAGTCTATTGAAGAAGAAATGGCAAACTACTGCGGAAAATCTTCTGTATAGCAAGTTATGGACTGAAAGAAACATGATCACCCAAGTGTGTATCACGTATGAAATTTGACTGACTGATCTGGTTAAAGAATTGAATAGCGGAACAGATTGGGTTCTATAGGTTCAGTTGACTACCAGTCTATTGAAGAAGAAATGGCAAACTACTGCGGGAAAATCTTCTGTATAGCAAGTTATGGACTGAAAGAAACATGATCACCCAAGTGTGTATCACGTATAGTGACTGACTGATCTGGTTAAAGTGAATAACGGAACAGATTGGGGTTCTATAGGTTCAGTTGACTACCAGTCTATTAAAGAAGAAATGGCAAACTACTGCGGGAAAATCTTCTGTATAGCAAGTTATGGACTGAAAGAAACATGATCACCCAAGTGTGTATCACGTATGACATTTGACTGACCAGATCTGGTTAAAAGAATTGAATAGCGGAACAGATTGGGTTCTATAGGTTCAGTTGACTACCAGTCTATTGAAGAAAGAAATGGCAAACTACTGCGGGAAAATCTTCTGTATAGCAAGTTATGGACTGAAAGAAACATGATCACCCAAGTGTGTATCACGTATGACATTTGACTGACTGATCTGGTTAAAGAATTGAATAACGGAACAGATTGGGTTCTATAGGTTCAGTTGACTACCAGTCTATTGAAGAAAGAAATGGCAAACTACTGCAGGAAAATCTTCTGTATAGCAAGTTATGGACTGAAAGAAACATAGTCACTTAAGTGTGTATCACGTATGACATTTGACTGACTGATCTGGTTAAAGGAATTGAATAGCGGAACGGAATTGGGTTCTATAGGTTCAGTTGACTACCAGTCTATTGAAGAAAGAAATGGCAAACTCTTTGTGAGAAAATCTTCTGTATAGCAAGTTATGGACTGAAAGAAACATGATCACCCAAGTGTATCACGTATGACATTTGACTGACTGATCTGGTTAAAAGAATTGAATAGCGGAACAAGATTGGGTTCTATAGGTTCAGTTGACTACCAGTCTATTGAAGAAAGAAATGGCAAACTACTGCAGGAAAATCTTCTGTATAGCAAGTTATGGACTAGAGAGAAACATGATCCGCAGTGTGTATCACGTATGACTGACTGACTGACTGATCTAGTTAAAGAATTGAATAGCGGAACAGATTAGGTTCTATAAGGTTCAGTTGACTACCAGTCTGTGGAAGAAAGAAATGGCAAACTACTGCAGGAAAATCTTCTGTATAGCAAGTTATGGACTGAAAAGCATGATCACCCAAGTGTGTATCACGTATGGAAATTTGACTGACTGATCTGTGGTTAAAAAGGGTGAATAGCCAGATTGGTTCCTATAGATTCAGTTGACTACCAGTCTATTGAAGAAAATGGCAAACTACTGCAGGAAAATCTTCTGTATAGCAAGTTATGGACTAGAAAAACATGATCACCCAAGTGTATCACGTATGAGGAATTTGACTGACTGATCTGGTTAAAAGAATTGAATAGCGGAACAGATTGGGTTCTATAGGTTCAGTTGACTACCAGTCTATTGAAGAAGAAATGGCAAACTACTGCGGGAAAATCTTCTGTATAGCAAGTTATGGACTGAAAAACATGATCACCCAAGTGTGTATCACGTATGAAATTTGACTGACTGATCTGGTTAAAAGAATTGAATAGCGGAACAGATTAGGTTCTATAGAGTTCAGTTGACTACCAGTCTATTGAAAGAAGAAATGGCAAACTACTACAGGAAAATCTTCTGTATAACCCAAGTTATGGACTGAAAGAAACATGATCACCCAAGTGTGTATCACGTATGAAATTTGACTGACGATCTGGTTAAAGAATTGAATAGCGGAACAGATTGGGTTCTATAGATTCAGTTGACTACCAGTCTATTGAAGAAGAAATGGCAAACTACTGCGGAAAATCTTCTGTATAGCAAGTTATGGACTGAAAGAAACATGATCACCCAAGTGTGTATCACGTATGACATTTGACGGCTGATCAGGTTAAAAGAATTGAACCCGGAACAGATTGGGTTCTATAGGTTCAGTTGACTACCAGTCTATTGAAGAAAGAAATGGCAAACTACTGCGGGAAAATCTTCTGTATAGCAAGTTATGGACTGAAAGAAACATGATTACCCAAGTGTGTATCACGTATGACATTTGACTGACTGATCTGGTTAAAAGAATTGAATAACGGAACAGGTGGGTTCTATAGGTTCAGTTGACTACCAGTCTATTAAGAAAGAAATGGCAAACTACTGCGGGAAAATCTTCTGTATAACCAAGTTATGGACGAGAAGGAACATGATCACCCAAGTGTGTATCACGTTATGACATTTGACTGACTGATCTGGTTAAAGAATTGAATAGCGGAACAGATTGGGTTCTATAGGTTCAGTTGACTACCGGTCTATTGAAGAAAGAAATGGCAAACTACTGCGGGAAAATCTTCTGTATAGCAAGTTATGGACTGAAAGGAACATGATCACCCAAGTGTGTATCACGTATGACATTTGACTGACTGATCTGGTTAAAAGAATTGAATAGCGGAACAGATTGGGTTCTATAGGTTCAGTTGACTACCAGTCTATTGAAGAAAGAAATGGCAAACTACTGCGGGAAAATCTTCTGTATAGCAAGTTATGGACGGAAAGGAACATGATCACCCAAGTGTGTATCACGTATGACATTTGACTGACTGATCTGGTTAAAAAATTGAATAGCGGAACAGGTGGGTTCTATAGGTTCAGTTGACTACCAGTCTATTGAAGAAAGAAATGGCAAACTACTGCGGGAAAATCTTCTGTATAGCAAGTTATGGACTGGAAAGGAACATGATCGCAAGTGTATCACGTATGACATTTGACTGACTGATCTGGTTAAAAGAATTGAATAGCGGAACACAGATTGGGTTCTATAGGTTCAGTTGACTACCAGTCTATTGAAGAGAAATGGCAAACTACTGCGGAAAATCTTCTGTATAGCAAGTTATGGACGGAAAGGAACATGATCACCCAAGTGTGTATCACGTATGACATTTGACTGACTGATCTGGTTAAAGAATTGAATAGCGGAACAGGTGGGTTCTATAGGTTCAGTTGACTACCAGTCTATTGAAGAAAGAAATGGCAAAAAAACTACTGCGGGAAAATCTTCTGTATAGCAAGTTATGGACGGAAAGGAACAATCGCAGAAGGGTGTGTATCACGTATGACATTTATTTGGCTGATCTGGTTAAAGAATTGAATAGCGGAACAGATTGGGTTCCTATAGGTTCCAGTTATTCAATCTATTGAAAGAAATGTGAAACTACTGAAATCTTCTGTATAGCAAGTTATGGACGGAAAGGAACATGATCACCCAAGTGTGTATCACGTATGACATTTGACTGACTGATCTGGTTAAAAGAATTGAATAGCGGAACAGATTGGGTTCTATAGGTTCAGTTGACTACCAGTCTATTGAAGAAAGAAATGGCAAACTACTGCGGGAAAATCTTCTGTATAGCAAGTTATGGACTGAAAGAAACATGATCTTAAGTGTGTATCACGTATGACATTTGACTGACTGATCTGGTTAAAAGAATTGAATAGCGGAACAGATTGGGTTCTATAGGTTCAGTTGACTACCAGTCTATTGAAGAAAGAAATGGCAAACTACTGCGGGAAAATCTTCTGTATAAGCAAGTTATGGACTGAAAGAAACATGATCACCCAAATGTGTATCACGAATGGCACTTAATGACTGAATTTCTCAAACGCAGTAGGTGTTATCGTTGTTTTCCAGTATTCATGGGCGCTTCCTTCTATAGTGGGTTGCTTATCTTATCTATTCTTTTTCTAGTTGTAGTGGGAGTCCGTTCTAGTGAAGGGCAGTTGTATATTGTTGCAGGTTAACGGAATTTGGCCTTGTGGTAGTTAGCCCACTATAAGTCATAAAATGATTATAAAATCAAGAAAAGCAATTTGAGTAGAACATATCATTATATATATATATATTGATATATATATATATCAATTAATGTTTTTACAATTAAAGTAATAAATTGAAGTATAGGTCCAACGGAGGTTAAAATGTTCATGGTAAATAAAATGCTGAAAGAGATTTAAGGCTTAGGAAGGTGGGGAGCGTGTGAGGAATGTCTTTGATGTAGTCGCTCCTTAGGTCAGTAAGTAGTTTGAAGACGGGGGAGAAGGAAAGAGGCAAGCGTAGTAGCCACTTGACTTAGGTCAAGGGGATATTGATTACACTTTTCTCTTTTTGGTCTGCCTGCTGGGGTCTGTCTGTATCGCTTTTTATATCTTCTTTTTGGATCAAAGCAGCTCGTTTGGGATTTCACACTTGTATTTGATTCTGGGCTTCCAATTGTCTGATAAATAAAATTCGCGTAGGCTCGCAAAATGGAAATTTAATATTTGATTAATTTTTATTTTTCAACCGGAACATCTGCGCGAACTCGGATACGCAACGACGACTTTTGGTCATTTTCGTTTTTGTCGTGAGAGTGCAAACATCCGGTCCATCGCTTTTGCTCGGTCGGTATCACCACACTTCAATACTTTCTGTTTTAAATAGTGTGTAATGTCAGCATCTTGATTAGGTCATTATTTTCTCTTCGTGTTACATGTAATATCCATTTTAGTTGCTGATGTTGTTGAAAATTCTCTAGGGATGCCTTTTCTATTAGTTGGTACAGTTCTTTGGGCTTATGTAGCGTCAGTTCACAAGATATGAAGAAGGATGGTCCTCACTTAGTCCTAGAGGTTTTCTTCACTCAAAACCATTTTAAACCATCGATCATAGATATTGGTTGTATACAGTTGACAGTTTAGATATTTTTGAACTAATTTGGCACCATACATGACGTCGTTATAAAAGACATGATCTAATGTGACTATTTAAGAACATCAGTAAAGTTTTAGGTCCATATTTTGGTTTGTAGCAGCTCGCAGTATTGCGCGAAACTACTTCTAGCGCAATCTAATATATAGGGTGTTCATAAAGTCCGTGTGCACTTAAAAAAATTATAACTTTATTTGTATTTGTGATAGTAATAGTCTGTAAAAATGGGCTTGAATAATTAAACTTGAAAGATAATACAGTGTTTCAACAAGATGGATCTCCTTGTCACTTTACTTTGCGTGTTAGACAGTTTCTAAATCAGGAATTTCCTAACAGAAGGCTCGGAAGGGGTGGGCCATTTTATTGGCCTCCACGTTCGCCAGATTTGACTCCATTAGAGTTTTTGATGTGAAAATAATTGTGTATGCAACAAAACTTAGTTCATTAGAAGATTCGAAAGCTAAAATAACTAATATGATTTCAGGCATTACTGTAAATCAGTTGGCAAATGTTTTCCGTGAAATGCAAAATCGTATTACCCTTTGTATTGCTAATAATGGAGGACATGTGGAAACTTAAACAAAATTTCAATAAAACCTTAAAAAATATAGATTTACTTCCTTCTAATCCTTTTTACGAATCATTTCTATCGCAAATACAAATAAAGTTATAATATTTTTTAAAGTGCACACGAACTTTATGGACATCCTGTATATTCATTTTTCCTTAACTCTTACACTAAATTTGTTATAACTGATCTGTACACCAATATATTTGAAGTGTTTCGTATTTACTCATCTCACATGCTGAAATTTTATTACGGATTCAGGATAGGTGCCATCGCTGCTTTTATTCCAATTTTTCTTCTTCTTCTATGTGCCCTGTCCCTTCACTGACGTCGGCGATCATGGTTCTCCACGTATCCCTATCCCTTGTGGCTCTTAGTATGTTTGCTCCTGTTACTCCTGACAACCCCCGTTCCGTCATCCACCTGATCAGGCCCTGCAAATATGTTATCCGCTGCCTTCCTCTGTCTCTCTTTCCTTCTATCTGGCCTGTCAGTATCAGGTTCTCCACGCCCTCCTTTCTCATTGCGTGTCCCAGGAACTTCAGTTGTCTCTTCCTGATGCTCAGTATTAATTTCTTTTTTGTTGCCATTCTTTCCAACACCTTATCGTTGCTTGCATGGTCAATCCACGATATACGCAGCATCCTTCTGTAGACCTACATTTCTGCTGCTTCCAGTTTTGTCCTCATTTTCGATGATATTGTCCAGCATTCACTGCCATATTGAAGAACTGACATCACATAGCAATCCAGCACTCTTTTCTTTGTTTCTAGTGAAATTTTCCTGTGTGTTAGTATGTGACACGATAACTAGACATATATGTATTTTATTATAATAGATTAAAATAGAAAATAGATTAGAATAAAAAATAGTTTAAAAACATACTTAACAAAAGTGAAAAAGAAGAGGAAAAAAATAAATAAATAAACGCTTTTTCTTTTATGAGGAAAATTGTCCTCCGGTAAATATTTGACTCAGTGATAAAGATCAGCAGGTAGGTTTCCGATGACCCGGTCAAAGGCTGTCCTTTACTGTATCTTGACCACACACTAAGCCTTTTCCGGCGGAAGCCTTATTAAGATAAAAAAAAAAGATAACTGAAATTTCAGACTTACAGTCGCCGGTGTTTGTCGCCGGTGGTCTAAAGCATTTCCGGATTTCCGGTCAATTTTGGATAAATTCAGGTAATTTTTCCGAGTCAGTTAAGACGAGAGAGAAGTTAAGTTAAGAGAGTTCAGCCGGGTGCGAGCTTGAAGTAAGGATCTCCGTTCGTCTTGTTTCGTTCAGTTCAGATTTGTTGATCTCCATTAATTAGAGCTAAAGGCTAACTCTAAACCAATAAAGCATCCTTTCAACTCATCCAAGTTGTGGAAGTTCGTTCCTCACAGTTCAATCTTGTACCCCCAGCTGTTCGTCCGGCAAAATCACAGCGTGGAGAACGGCCGCCGGAGAAAATTGTTAGGACGGTCAGTTGGGGTGTTACAAGTACTTTACTCAACTTCTGGAATGCGTCCTTTGCCATGCCAATTCACCTTCGGATTTCTGTGTCGCACTTTCCATCTCCTGTTAGAACACTTCCTCTGTTTTGAAAAGGTATATCAGGAGTCCAATTTCTTGGACAACAATCGAAGTTAAGCAACGTCGATCTTATATCACTAAAATCCCCCCCACCCCGCACAAAAAAGAAAAGAAAAAGTCACTTTAAGTCTCTTCGTCATCTTTGTGGATTGGCCAGTATTTACTGCTATATAGGACAAATATTACATAATAGTTCCAAACTCCTGGTTTCTGGGCACCTCAACGTGATGTAATCGTTGGTAAGCTTGTCTTGCTAGAACATATTACAACTGAGTATTGTGTTCGATCTCCACTGGGTACCCCATACTTTCGGCCTTGTGCCACATCTTTCTTGGTTTCTTATGGTTAGACTAAATAAGCTTCGAGGAATTCTTTATAAATTTTCATTATTAAAATTATTCGAATGAGTTTTTATTGTTTTCCAGAAACGTCCTTTGCTTGAACATTTTCTATTCTAAGACCAGGTACTGTAAGCAACCTTCAACAATCTAAAATATGTTTGCGCTTTAAATAACCTTCATATGATTGATACCCTGTAAAAAAACGTCATAAATAAGTCTATTTTCATATTTCTGGTGCAGTGAAAATCGACTCGGGACGATAAATCGGAGAGCCGAGTTCGAATTCCAGTCGAAATCATTGCATTAACTTACTCGCAAATACCCTTCGGAAAAGTAATAATCTGTCTTTTTTCCTTCATCTGTAGGTTAAATAGCAAGACAGATGGGATTCTATAGCCTTGGCTTGTAACCAGTCTACTGCAGAGAGTAATGGCAAGCTACTGCGGGGAAATATTCTGCTTTGTCAGGCATGTCTCTTTCGGGACCTGATCGTTCAAGTGTTTATCACGTATGGTACTAAACTGACTGATACACGTATATATGGTCGAAGTTGGAAACGTAAGTAAAGCTTCTATTAGGCATAAAATGGGGGATCAGTTTTGTATTGTTATGAAGTAATAAACTGATCCCCCACTAATTAGTACTTATTAATAATATAATCCGTCTGTTTTCTCTCAAGCTATGGGTTAAATAGCAGGGTAGATTGGGTTCTATTGAAAGAAGTGAAGAAAATACGTAGAAAGGAAAAAAAGGAAAGGGTAAAAACAACGTCAAAATAAAGAAAAGGAAACCTAAAAAGAAAAATAGAAAAAGAAAAATGTAGAAGGCGAAAAATTAAAAAAAGAAAAGTGAAGAAAATAAGTAGAAAAAGAAAAATAACTTATACAATGATAAAGAGAGAAAAAATGTAAAACAGATAAAAAAGAAAAACAGAAAAGTAGAAAGAAAGTAAAAAAGAAAAAGTGAAGAAAATTCGTAGAAAGTAACAAAAAAAAAAGAAAGAAAATAATATAACGTAGAGACTGAAAAAAAGGAAGATAGAAAAACGGGTGAAAGAAGAACTAAAAGAAACAAGACAAGAAAAAAAGAAGAAAAAAGAGAGTGAAAAATAATAATAAAAAAAGATGAAACTGATAAAAGAAAAAAAAAACAGAGAAGCAAGCTTGAAAATGTGAAGGTCGTTTAGCGGCTATCCATGCGGAAAATGAATTCCTCAAACGTTAGTAAAATTGGAGTCGGTTCCCACTAAAGCTTTTCCGACATACATGGATCGATTTTCCCCCGACTTATCTCATTTATGGGTAAACAGTAAACCAGACAGGACATTTTAGCATTGGATGGCAACCGTTCTCCGAGACAACAAGAAACCATTGAAAAAACGCCATGGGTCAGTACAACGGGGTAAGGCACATCACTTCTGATGTTTTACCGGCCTTGTTAAGACCTCTGTCCAAGAACGGACTTTAAAGGCTAATTTTAACGATAAAAAAGCGAAAGAGAATAAGAATGGAAACTGCGAGTTATTTTTCCTTTTGTTTTAGGTCATCGAACAAGATAGGATTTGACTCTTATAAAGTGAAATGTATTTTGGTTAACTGGCCTTACCAATATATTGATTGGCGACTTTAGCAATCAAGGTATTGATCATTCAGACACCATCATTACCCATTTTTAGCAGCCGGCTAGCCCGGGAGATTTACTTTAAACCCGGCATTGCAATTAGCTTCGAAATAGGATGAGTGAGACATGCTATTCGCAAATAACTGTAATCCAGGCGTTCGCATACATAATGCTACTTCAAGTGGAAACTCGGACATTTCACAAGTTTCTTTCAAAACCTTAAACGTCGGTTCAGACATTTAACTCGTAAACAACGGAAAAGTTGTACACCGAACGAGAAGAAAACGAGAGCTTCATATTTCAAAAGGGTAGTTTTTTTTATGCTTACCTTCGATTTACTGAGCACCTCATCATGGCGTAATGTTTATCAAGATTGTCTCACTAGAATCATTACAATTGAGTAGTGAGTTCGATCTTCAGTGGGTGCCTCATACTCTCGGCCTTGTGTCACAATTAAACTGCTTTTAAAAAATCACCTTCGACTTTTTTTATATCATCTTTTATGTGCCATGTTCCTTCAGGTCGTGGGGATCATGGTCTGCCACCTCTTCTCGTAATAAGTTTATCTTTCTGTTATATCTCTCAAAACCTTTTCTGTTAATCATTTGCTCAAACCCATTAAGTATGTCACGCGCTGCTTTCCTCAATTCTTCTTTTCCTCTATCCGCCCTGTGAGTATCAAATTTTCTCAACCCTCCTTTTTCATTACGTGTCCCAGAAATTTCAGTTGCCTCTTCCTGATGTTCAGTATAAGTTTCGTTCTTGTTTTCATTTTCTCCTAAGTATCGTCGTTGCTCACATGTTCAGTCTATAATATCCTGAGCACCATTCTGTACAACTACATTTCTGTTTCTTCGGGTTTCTTTTTCATCTTTGAGGTGAGTACCCAGCATTCGCTACCATAGAGGAGGACAAATATCGCGTAACAGTTAGCTTTTTCAGTTTATAGTAGGCGAGAAAAAAATGCTGTTGTTTTTCTTTGTGCTGCGTTCTTTCAATTCATAGACGACCGTGGCTCTCCACAACTTTCCATCTCAAGAAGGTTTTGCGAGAATATA
Source organism: Ascarosepion bandense (assembly GCA_037127315.1). Classification (NCBI taxonomy): domain Eukaryota; kingdom Metazoa; phylum Mollusca; class Cephalopoda; order Sepiida; family Sepiidae; genus Ascarosepion; species Ascarosepion bandense. The sequence continues at coordinate 3,235,670 of JBBBDQ010001417.1, forward strand.
TTAATAGAGCGGTACCACTATATCGGGAGTATATTGGTTGTTTAGGGAAAATATTTTGGAAAGGATTAGATGGCGTTTAAAATATTTAGATTTCAGTATTAGATAATCTATCGAGTTTGCTGTGTCGCTGAACAAACCAAACAACGAACATGCGCCGATCCAAGATCAGTTCAAAGTTTTTTTTAACTGCTTTAACCCACGTTTTTAGTTGTCAATCACGCTACTTACGCAAAATTTGTTGGGGCGGAGTCCGGAACAATTATGCCACAGGTGAATTCGCCCGGATTTCAACGAAAAGCATGGCGAAACAACAGATTTCGTTTTCTGAGCAGAGCTTTTTTTGGAGAGAACCAATTCTGATGCAAGTGCGAACGGGGATGTTCAAGGTGAAGTGTTACCAGTGAACGCGGAGAATACGGCGTAATCAGTTGCATTCATTTTCGCGCAAATACCATTTAGAAAAGTATTAATCCGTCTCTTTTCTCTCCAGCTATGGGATAAATAACAAGACAGATTAGATTCTATGACTTTGGCTAACAACCAGTCTACTGCAGAAAGTAATGACAACCTATCGCGGGAAATTCTTCTGCCCAGTCTTTTTCGCCGACACGATCGCCTAAGCGTGTATCACGTATGGCACTTAACAGACACTCGACTACCTCGAGTTTGTGAAGTTTCCAATTTCTCATTGCTTTAAAGAAGTATTGTCTTGACCAGAGTCTGGTAGATGTGAACTTTTGTGTTGATTTAATCTTAATCTACAGGGATATCTTGTTCTCGTTCTGCTAACCCTGTCTCTGAAAGGTCACTGTCTTTTAAAAATTAATTTTGTTACCACTGCTCTACGTTAATGTATTGATATTATTTACCTTATTTGTACTGTTCGGACTGTTTTTCTAATCTTTGTAGTCATATTCATGATGTTTCGGCCGTTGTACGCTAGGACCTTCTTCAGGTGATTGGAATTTCGAACTAAATACTTTTTCTGTTCACTGGGGTAGATTGCTCTCGTTTCATGCGACATGCCACTTCCAGATGTCTTTTTTTTCAGTATCTTCCTACAGCAGAGGATCACAAAAACTTAAATATTATTACAGGATTCGAAACTGCTATCCCTATCTACATAGGGGAAGCTACCATTTGATCTGGTTCGAATCCTGCCGAATGACACACATTTTCGTAATAAAAATTTATCGTAAATAATCAGGCCAGTAGATATAAATATATAATACTGTTTAATTAAAAACATAATATCTACTTAAATACGAGTATCGATAAAAATAATGTTCAAACAATTCATTTCAATTTGTCGGTTGTTTATAAGCAAGTTTCGTTAAATCGTTAATTTCCGTAATATATATATATATATATATATAGGTGTTGTGACCCTGGGTTTCACGCTCTTGCGATCGTCAGACAAACTGATTAATTTTTTAAAAAATTGGCTAAATGTATGGCTGCGTATATTGGTGTATTTTGTGGAAGTGGGAGGAAAATTTGTCGTCGTGAAAGACGCAGACATATATACACATTTGTACACCCATTGACGTTTATCGTCGGTATATTATCGTAAGCCCTACTGTACGTGGTATTTCTAAACTGTCATCAATCTAGGTACTGACCAGATTTGACGTTGTTTAACTTCGATGATCGTACGGGAACGGGTATTTCAACGTGATATGGTCATAAGCCTGATAAAGAAGAGTAATCCTTGCAAAACAATAATCACTTACTACGGAAGAGACATGCCTTAAAGAAAAAAAAAAGCCTTGTTTTGTCTGGCCACAGGGACACAAAATCTTGTTCCCTGGTGTAACAAGAAATCACGGCGATATTAATTATTTGCGAGTTAAGCTGATAAAATCCTGTCTTAGGCGAGGTTCTCAATTACGAATAGTGATCTTTGCATAAACAAAACAGCAAGTATATCTCTCCCTGAAGCAGCCGTTTGATGTGCGTTGTGGCGCAGTGGATATCGGCTCGGAACAAGAAATCGGGGAACCGAGTTCGAATTCCAGTTGAATTCCTTGCATTCACTTACGCGCAAATACCCTTGGGAAAGGTATTAATCCGTCTCTTCCCTGCAGTTATGGGTTAAATAATAGGACAGATTGGGTTCTATAGCCTTGGTCGGCAACCAGTCTACCGCAGAAAGCAATGGCAACCTACTGCGGGATAATCTTCTGCCCAGTCAGTCATGTCTCTTTCGAGACATGATCGCCCAAGCGTTTATCACGTATGGCACTTAACTGACTGACTGAAGCAGCCGTTTAGAGCTTAGGGTCAAATCCTGCCATTGATAGGCGTGGCTGTTGCGGTTTCTGTAGTAACTAGTTTTCTTTTTTACGGAGTGAAGTTATTAGCCCCAGTGCCAAATTATTTTTAATGTAAAATTATTTTTCTCCTAAACTAGGTGTTTACCCGTGCAACCAGACTGGCAACTGGGTCCCACCCATTCACAGTCAGGTTAGCCAAATGCAGACGACAATTCTACTCCTGCAGCTTCCTCTCTCGCACTTCCCACCTGTGGAACTCACTCCCGTATTCTTGCTTTCCTGACGGCTACGACCTCCAGAAATTTAAATGCAAAGTTAATACTCACCTACTAACCACTGGACTCTAGCTCTCTCCCCTCCCCTGTATAATCTTCACTTTCTCTCCGCCCATGTATCTGTCATTGCACCTGCTTTCTCAGCTTTCTATTGTTCCTTTCTAACTATCTTGTACTCCTCACTCTTTTCTAATTAATGTTTCTACATTTATGTAACCCCCTGCACATCAGTGGCGCTTCTGTCTTGCTCGGGTGAAATGATTAAAAAAAAAAACTAGTTGCTAACCAAGGCTAAAGAACTTTTCCTGAACTGTTATTTGAGCCATACCTGGATGCTGAAAACGTAGATTTATACCTTTTTTCAATGGTATTTTTGTGAACGTTAACGCAATGACCCCAACTGGAATTTGAACTCCAAACGCCGATCTCACTTTATGTACAAGGCAACCACTACACCACATACACGCACATCCATTTCGTAAGGACTAGCTTCTTTAAATACATTAGCGCTTTTACAAGTTTATATTCTCATAATCTAATCTGTGTTGTTATCGATACAAAGAAAAAACGACTTCGGAGGCAACAGTTATCCGAATCTCAGAATTTGGAACATTGTTGCAGACTCATATGGTTACCGTGTCCTTTTACATTTCCAGTGAATGAGAAGCTCAACTAAATTAGGCTATGTGTGGAACTATTTAGCTAAGTGCAAATTTAAAAGGTACATTTACGTCATCTGGGAGTCTGCCTTTCAAAAAGCTTTTAGCCTTCCAATGTTCGAGAGAAAATATTGATTTACTATATTTGTGTTTGTTGTAGGAGTTTAACAAATAATAGGCACACACACACACACACACACACACACACACACACACAGAGAAGATCATTTACATTATTACGCGACGACTGGTAATCCCTTGTTTACAAGGCGTTTCATAGAAAAATATCATTTGCAGTGCATTTTTATAGTTAAAATCATTTGCAATACAGTTTACAGTAAAAATTATTTAAAATACATTTTCATTGTAAAAGTCATTTGCATTGCATTTTCATTGTAAAAACCATTTGCAATGCATTTTATAGCAACAATCTATAGGATACAAATCCTATACCACCCAATAGTTAACTAAAACACAAAGTAAAGTTGCACACTCACAAAATCGGATTCAAACGACTAAAAACATTTTGGAAAAACCCAGACGAAGGCAAATTTGACAAAATTCTGGATACTGATTGGATAGGAAATCGAAAATTGATAAATGACGTTAGTCCAATGTTTTTTTTTTTTCACATCAAAAAATGCCCGCTAGAGCCGGTCACATGACAAATCCACTACTTAAACGACATCTCTTGACTGGTCAAAAAAATCAGAATGGTAACAATATCTGATAGCATCTGACAATGTTAGGAAGAAACTTCAAGCTGACTCGGTCACGTCTCGCCTTTACTTCCAATTTTCTTTTTTTTTATTCCACGCCGACAAAGAGAACAACAACAACAACAGGACACTTTAAGTGCAATTTTTTTAAAATTTCTTTCACCTTCTTTCTCACCCTGTCGCCAACTTACCACAAAAGGGACAGTAACATAAGACTTCACATTCTGCTCCTATCAGTATACACCCGGGACACTTAACTGTTTACTACTATCAACCATGAACTCAACTTCTGTGGAACATTTTGATACTTACATTTCTCTTTGAACAATTGTAACTAGAAAACTACATGAATTTTCTATTAACATTTTTCTTCTCACAAACATGCTATAGTGTTCAGTTAACAAAATTTCGCTTATACTTTTATTATCACAATTTTGTTATTCTGTTCATAAATCTTTACTTTAATGTACAGACGAAATATTTTATCCTTCCACATTTCAACATCCAAACTTCAACATTCTGATGTTTAAATTGTGGGGACTTCGGACGTATTTGGCACAAGGCCAATTTACCAAGCATCACTGAGGCCCCTACACATTATTTGCAATTCAATTTTATAGCAACAATCATCTATACAGCAACAATCATCTGCTGCATTTTTATAGCAACAGTCAACTGCGGTGCATTTTATAACAACAATCATCTGTAATGCATTTTTATAGCAACAATCATCTGCAATGCATTTTTATAGCAACAATCATTTGCAGCGCATTTTTATAGCAACAATCATTTGCAATGCATTTTTATAGCAACAATCATCTGCAATGCATTTTTATAGCAACAATCATTTGCAGTGCATTTTTATAGCAACAATCATCTGCAGCGCATTTTTATAGCAACAATCATTTACAATGCATTTTTATAGCAACAGTCAACTGCAATGCATTTTATAGCAACAATCATTTGCAGCGCATTTTTATAGCAACAATTATTTGCAATGCATTTTCATAGTAACAATCATTTGCTTCAGTTGCTACAATTTTTCTTATCTTTGTGGAGATTTTACATCATTCACTGCAGGATAAAAGAACTGATATTGCATAATAGCTTAACACTATTTTCTTTGTTTTTAACAAAACTTTCTCATTTTTTAGAACTTTGCTGAAATTTTGGTAATAACTTTTTGCCCATTCGTATCTTGATTTTCCATTATTTCATCGCCTTTTAAAACTCTTGCCAAATATTTCAACTTCGGAATTTGTTTAGTGTTGACATCTCCAATTCGTAGTTTTAACCTTGGAATTTTTTTATCTTGCTAGCAACAGAATCCTTTTTCTCACGCTTTTACTTCCTTGTCAAGGGGAAGGGGGTCATGCATTTTTCTTTTTGTGTGTGTTATCAACACAGTATAATTGCCCCACCCTCCGATAATGAGTTCTGGTAGGGTTCTCGAAGCAACAGAAGTATGGCAATTCAGAAGGATGTTGTAGATACCATAGACCGAAGACGTGAGCCACGACAAGGTTTTGGAGATGCAAACGAAAAGGAAAGTTAACATCAGGAAGAGACAGCTGAAGTTTCTCGGACACAAAATGAGGAAGGCGGGCTTGGAGAATCTAATACTCACGAAACGGATAGCAGGAAAGAGAGACAGGGAAAAGCAACGTGAGACATACTTCATGGCCTTGAACAGGTGTAGGGCAAAGCAGGGTTTTTGAGAGATAGCAAGAAGATGGATAGCCTACGTCATGCAAGGACACATGACATAAAGGATGAGAGTTTCCCGGTTTAATTAGGATAGCCTTGTTAATGAACTAATCTAAAAATGGATAATTAATATTTTGTGTTTACATCATTTATATTCAAACTAATTCTGCAACTTTGTTGTTATTATCACAACGTTTCGACTGTTGTCTTTTCTGGCCTTCTTCGTTAACTACTTTGTCGAAGTGTTTGTACAGCTTCCTTTCTGGGTCTGGAATCTTCATGGTTAAGATTTCTGCCACCGATAATAATTCCTGGTACAAGATTTATTTAGATTCTAAAAAAATCATTCAACAAATTCTTCATGTAATAGTCGGTCAGTCAGTCAGTTAAGTGCCATACATGATACACGCTTGGGCGATCATGTCTCTTTCGAGATATAATTGATCGGGCCGAAGATTTTCCCGAAGAAAGTTGTCATTACTTTCTGTTGTAGACTGGTTGTAAACCAACACTTTAGAACCTAAACTGTCCTGCTATTTAATCCATAATTGGGGGAGAAGAAACAGACTGATACCTTTCCCAAGGGTATTTATATGTAAGTGAATGCAACATATTCAATTGAAGTTTGAACTCGATTTCTCGTTCCGAGCCAATATTCACTGCACCACAACGCACACCCGTAATAGTTGTATAAACTGGTTGCATTGACGGTTAATCTTTACACAGCAGGAAGTAGTAAAAACCAATCCGTAGTTGCAGTTGTTAATGTCATAAATATAATATGCCTGCCTGATTTGCATATCTCGACTTATTATGAAAGCAGAGCAAATATATTGCCGTATTTACTTGATACATTGAGTAGTTGCCAAGAAGCGGTTGATTTGTAATTTAAATGCTTTTACTATTTGCTGATTCACTCTAGAAATGTGACATCCTGGCTATGACCATAAATTGCATCCAGAAGAAAGGCTTTTGAATGGGAGGTTTTGAGAAGCGTGGAACCAACTTTTAATTGCTATTGTTCCCAGATCCAACAAAACTCGGGGTGGTATCATTTGTTAAGGTTCCAGCGATGGGTAAATAGTTAACCCCTAAACTGAGGGCAAAACACTATGAAAGTATAAAAAAAGATTTTTGTAGTAAAAATACCAGCAATGTATATTTCAAAAATATACCAAAAATACAGTAAAAAATATTCCCAGCAATTCATTTTTAATTTTTTTTTTATTGTTTCACCCCAAGTAATTTAGTAATGCTACTGTTGCGCAGGAGATTGCAGCGAAAGGACAGGGAAAACAGAAAAGAAAAAAATGGTACAGGAAATGTTAAAGAAAGGGTAAGAGACAGGTGGAAGTGAAAGAGATAGAATGTGGCAATTGACGTTGCAGTTAAACCTTTGGAGATTGTAGTTATCATGGAAGCAAACATGGGGAAGGTAGTTGCACATACGGGAAGTGTGAGAAAATAAACCGATAGAGAAGAATTTGGGGTTACATTTGCCTATTTTGACGGTAAAATGGCGAGACCTAATTGCTAATCTAGTTGAACGAGTAAATTCTTGAGGGCGGGACACCAGGAAATGAGTCTCATCAGAGCAGAAGACGTGAAAAGACTTCTAGAAAAGACAGAGGGAAGCCACATCCCGTCGGTGAGAAAGTGGCTCAAGGCGAGTTGCCAAATCAGGACCGATTACGTTGCAGATCTTTGGATCCGATCAGATATTCAATGCACGAACGATCAGTATTCAATGCACGAACGAATTTATAAATGTGTAAGATGGATTCTGACGAGAAAAACCTTCATGTCTCAGCACATGCGACCCAACCTTCTTAGCAGTAGATGTAGCTATTGGTTCGATGTATTTATTCCTCTTGAGATCTACTGAGAGAGTGAGACCAAGGAGGCGCAGTGTGTTGCTTTCAGGGAGACTAGAGTGATCCACATTTATGGAAGGTAGGAATCTTTTCTATGGTGGTTAAAGGAAGAAGCATTAAAATGTACGAGCCGTTTCTTACCCCCAATCCATCATAGATTGGCTGGGATGAAAGCATCGATGCTGGCTTTCATCCAGGAGGAGACCTCGGATGCACAGTCTTCAACAGGGAGACTAAAAACTTTGTTCTAAGGGACATCAAAAAGTGAAGTCGCGGAACGTCTCTCAGTTCCGCTCTTGGATACCAGTAAAATGTTCTGCTGGTAGGGGTTCCTGGAAAGAGGGGAGCGGAAGTAGATATTAACAGAAAATACGGGTATGATCAGAGTTGCCAAGAGGACAGAGCTGCATGGCATGGCAAGAATCAATGATAGAAGTGAAGCAAAGATCTAGCAAAGAGACGATTCCATCAGTGTTATTGTGGAAACGTGTGTGTAACGCCACCACTTGCGTGAAGGACTGAGAGATTGGAACATTCATGGTATCCAGTCACTGGTGGGCATTAGTCACCAAGCACAAATATATTAGCGAACGGCTGAGAGGGAATGACCTTTGTGTATATTGTCAGAAATGCTGTTTCCCAGAATAGTTAAGAGAGCACTAATTAATTTGACGCTCTGCAAAAATCCTCTTTACAAAAGTACGTCAATGAATCCTGATTTCATAGAAACTGGTTTTTACGAAGAATACATATTCTATTCCTACGAATATATTATAAAATGTTAAATTACCCACTGATGTTAATAGGCCGTAAAACAAAATAAACGACACCTTGTCGGTATTAAATAACTAAAAAATACGGGTCAATATGTTATTATTTCTTTTATTCACTTCTTCCCAAGCAAGGCGATAATGCCACTAAGACGTAAGGGGTTTACTGTGAGTGAACGAGAAATGGAGGACTTCATTAGGGAGAAGGGACAACAAAAGAAGAAGTTTTAAGACAAAAATGGTAATTGGCAGTGTATTTGCATTTTTGAAGATTGTAGATGACAGATGAATGGAAGCAAAATAAATGAAAGAGAGTTCCAGAAGTGAGAAGTACGAGAGAAGAAACTGCCATCACAGAACATTCGGTTGAATTTAGCTATTTCAACAGCAAAACGATGAGCACCAGTAGCTAATCAAGTAACTCACTTAAATTCACACGCTCATGGTACCAAGAAGGAGAGCCCATTAGAACAATTGCCATAAAAATATTTATAGAAAGGACAGCGTTGTGGCGGTGTGTATGCAACTAAAGTCGAGATGACAGGACAGGACTAATAATATTACTTATCTATCTTTGAATTTTGTAAAGAATCCCGAGATATACTGCATTAGCATAGGGCCTTATACGGCAGCAATATTCAATGCGCGGCAGACAAATGATAGATTCCTAAATGTGCAAGATGCATTTAGGCGTGAAAAAACTGTCTAGCACGATATAGTGAACAAACCTTAAAAGTAAGCCTAACAATTGATACAATGTAATCGCTTCACTTCATATCAGTGGCAAAAGTGAGACCAAAAAGATGTAACGAGCTTCTCTCCTGGAGGGTAGCATCAGCTATGCGGATAGAAGACAAAAATTGTTCTCTCAGATGATTAAAGGATAGTCGATTCGTTTTGGATGCTTTTAAATTTCCAAACCTTCTGTTGCTTCTGTTAATAACGGTTCGGAGGACATTTTTAAGAACAGCTGCCAGTTTTACTTTGTCTTATCTGAATTGTTTTTATCTAAAAGTTTCACTTTTCTCTATCTTTCGATCTATTTAATTAAGGTGAAATTCTTGATTTTTGCGAATCGATAATTAAGGTGATTATGTTGACAATAAATAATCGATGAGTTATAAAAAGAATATCGGCTTCTCTATGGTGATTAAAAGGTAACAACTTGTTTTTGGATGCGTTAAAATTTACAAACTTTACCTTGCCCAAGTTAACACGTGGTTGCTAGTCATTTTTGAGAGAACTGGCCATTTCTTTTGTCGGACTAAGCAGACTTCGTGTTAAGATATGAGTGAATATTTTTCATAAGCATTAATAGCTAGTTATCATCAGTCTACGAAATTATTGATGCATCTATGGATGTCAGGCACGGCGTCCAATTTGTTCCGAAATGGGTAAACTATTAGTTATATACAACCGTTCTGAACAATTAAAAAATGACTCAAGCGAGTACTCCTTTAAGTTTTAAAGCTTTAGTCCTTCATTAGATCATGGTTCAATAGTTGATTTTCTAAGCGCTGCTTAGATGTGGCACAGGGCTGAAAGTATGGAGTATCCAGTGAGGATCGAACTCGCTACTCAGTTGTAATAGGTTCAAGCGAGAGAAGTTTGCTAACTATAACACCAGATGCCCAAAGTGTGGTTTGATAGTCTTGCTATGTTGTGTTGTTGCAAAAGAACGGCAGCCTGGAAAATATGTCACCCTCACATGACGGCATAAACGATTTTGAACTGTCAAGGCTGGAAAGTAATGATTATTGTAGTGAGTTAGTTCCTCACATGATTTTATACTCGAAGAGGATCTAATTCTCTACTATAATATTGATATGAATTGCTTCACGGTGTAACATCATAGTCAGTCTTCCGGGTATGAACATCTGCTTGGGCAGCTAGTCCATCCTTATTTCGGACGCCTGCTCAGGCATATTTGTTTTTGTTCAACAGCTAGAAAGCTAACCTGTGGCATATACCGCAAATATGTGAATCAGACTTTAGTTAGAGTTTATGAAAGAAAGCGATCAACAGTTCGTGATCAACGGTTTGAACAAGTTCAGGACGCTCAACCCCTCGGTCATGATGACTTGTGATTTCTTGCTAGCACAACTATCAGCGGTTTCTGAATATCTCCGTCAACCCAATTTCTTTTAAAAGGCTTAGTTCAACCTGTTGCATAGTTTTTTCTCCCCAGGTTGATAACATAAAGAAGCCACTTTCCTGACAAATCGACCATAATGAGATTCGAACCTGAGTCTCATGGTCGGAAAGCGAATTTTGTTAGCACTTGGCCCATATGTTTTATTAAAGCCTTTACAAAATGATACTTTTTTTAGTTATGTCTCCCCAATCAAGACAGGAATTCTACTAGTACGCAGGGTTTGCAGGGTGTAAAAGTGGGAAAATAGACTTAGTGAGGATGGAGGAAAGGACAAAATATGAATGGGATTCAAGAAAACAGAAAATGGCAATTGACGTTGAAGATTATAGTTATCAGAGAACAGGTAAACAGAAGAGAGTTCCACGGGTAGAAAGTGTGAGTAAAGAAACTGTTGGAGTAGAAGTGGCTATTGCATTTCACTATTTCAATAGTAAAAGGGTGGGACCTAGATGCCAATATATTTAATCAGTTAAATGTTATAAGTGATATACTCTTAGGCGATCATATCTCGAAGGAGATATGACTGACTGGGCAGAATATATTTCTATATAGGTTGCCATTATTTTTCGCGGTAACCTGGTTGCCAACCAAGGCCATGAAATCTAATCTAATCTGGCTATTTAACCCATAGTTGGAGCGAGAAGTGACAGATTAATACTTTTTCACAGAGGTATTTACGCGTAAGTGCATGCAATAAATTCAACTGAAATTCAAACCGGTCCGGTTCTACGATTTCTCGTACAGAACTGATATCTACTGCACCACAACGCACATCCTTTCAAATAGTAAGCTTAAATTGATGTAGTCTGGGTTCAGGGGAAGAAGAGCAGTTTTTATATGAATACATATTTGATAATGTCTGAAGTGTTTAGGCACCCCGTGTTGGTGTAATGGTTAGCAAGCTTATCTCGCTCAAATCATAAAAGTTGAGTAGTGAGTTCGATTCTCACTGGGTGTCCCATACTTTCGACCTAGTGCCACATGTAAGCTGCGCTTAGAAAATCACCATGGACCGACGAGTCAAGACCTGGTTTGTTGCAGCGGATAGTGTCAGCTGAAGTGTACGTGCCATGGGGTGGCTACCGTGGACTATGACAATTCGCAGCCAAATGTTCATGCTCAGATACTTTGGGCACCTGGAGGTGGTGTAATGGCTAGCAAGCTTGTCTTGCTAGAACCATTACAATTGAGTAGTGAGTTCGATCCTCACTGGGTGTCCCTTACTTGTGCCGCATCTAAGCTACGCGTAGAAAATCACCATATTTGATCATCTGTGAAGAGGTTTGCTGAAAAAAAAAAGATAAAAATAATGATCTGTATTTAGCTAAAAATGAAGATCTCTCAATAGAATATCTGATATTTGTGGCAGAAACTCGTTCAAAACATAGATGGGTACGTTATTTAGAGAGCAGAAAAAAGTTTTAAACTATTTTAAAGACAGGTGTTATGTTTTCGTTTGAATTCTCTGTGGAATCATGCGTATTCGGACTTTTACCAATAATCAATTTTTCTTTTTCGATAAGTCTTTGAGACAGCGGCGTTCAGAAAATTGCAAAAATTGCGTTTTAGTTTTAGTGTCGTTTTGTCGTCAGCTTTATCCCGTATCAAAGAATTTAATGTTTTTTCCTCATCGCTTCTTTTATAATGATGGAATTGATGACTACATTCACTGCCAACGTACAGGATCAGAACTAGAAGCTACGAGTTTCGCCAAAACACTGTGCCCATCATCCCTTTCCTATAACCATTTAGCTTTGCAAGAATTGGTTGAAGGTGAAAACAGTCACAATAGAAGAAAGAGCCGATGGCTTGAATTTGTTTCTGGTGGTACCTTACCTAGCTAGGAAATGGCCCACACATTTGATTTCATGACCTTTCTCTGCAACTCAGAGTTGTTTAAACCTGACCTCAAGAAAAATAACTTACGATCAAAAATCATTAAAAGCATGAAAAAAACAAAAATCAAAAAAAAACAAAACAAAAAAAAAACAAACAAACAAGCAAAAAACAACATTCCAAGTTTAATCTTCTTTTGTGTGCAATTTCCTATTAGGACGATCATGACCCTCCACATATTCCTCTCCCTTTTAGCTCTTTTTGCTCTGCCATTTATTTTCTTAAGCCCATCAAGTATGTTTTGTGCTGTTTTCCTCTGTCTGTTTTTCTTTCAATCCACCTTGTGAGTATCAGATTCTTCAAGCTTTCCTTCCTCATTACACGCTCCAGAAACTTCAGCGGTCTCCTGATTTCCTGATGTTAAGCAAAAATTTCCTTTTCGTTTTCATTCTCTCTAAAACCTCGTCGTTACTCATGTTCGGTCTATAGTATTCCTCAGCATTTTTCTGTAGATTCATATTTTAGTTGCTTCAAGTCTTCCTTCATCTTTTATGGGATTGTCTGTTATTCGTTGACATATAGAAAGACACATATCACGTAACAGTCCAGTACTCTTTTCTTAGTTTTTTAACGAAATTTATCTCTCAGTACTTTTCTCAGCTTTTGGAATTCGTCCTTGATCATGCCAATACTCCTTGATCGTCCTTGATCATGCCAATACTCCTTCAGATCTCAATGTCGCACTTTTTGTTTTCTCTTAGAACAATTCCCAGGTTTTTAAGTTTCTGTATCTGCTTATTTTTAGTATCCTCGACCTGTAATTGGCACTCTGGGCCCTTCTTTTTGCTGATGACCATACATTCAGTTTTCTTCTAGTTTATGTTTAGTCCTCTCTTCCCGCTTTGTTCACTACATGTTATATATCGCCGTACGACGACAAAACAACAAACACGCATATATAAAAATACAAGGTTATATTTTTATTAGTGACGACGAACCGTGTGGAATAGAGAACGGAAGGGTGAGAGGCACATAGAATGGGTTGACGGGAGTGTATTCTTGCCGTGGTGTTTCTCTGCTTCCACTGGCCGTTCTCTGCTGGCGAATCCGTGTGTCGAGGTCTTTATATAGTCTTCTAGAACCGGGACTTTCCTTCCGGTTTTGCCTCGCCCACGCAACGCCCACGTAATTCTAAGATATACCTGATCTGTTTGCCTCTGTAGCCATTTCCGCCGCTGTCGGAAATAAGGTCAAATGACATCCGCTCCGGCCTCGACAGGATGTATTTCACAAACACCTGTCTTGTCGCTTCGCCGCCCCCTTCACCGACGGGAAACACCATCGCTTGCATCACTTCCTCGGGTGGGGCCAGATTGTTATATTACATACATATCTGTCGGATATCTTGTAGTTTCCTTTCCGTGTCTGCTATCAGCATTGTGTCATCTGCGTATCATTTTAATATTGTGGCTGCTAATGACGAATCCTGGCAGGACTTCTAGTTTTCTCAGAATAACTCACTGTATAGGTTGAATAAATCTGGCGAGAAGACACATCCTTTTTATTTTTTCTATATCTGCTAATTATTTTCTGTTCGTAAGCCAATATAGATTATTGGTTATTCTAATATCTTTCCCGAATATGTCAAGGTTGCTGAGCAGCTCTAGTAGAATTATTTTTTGTGTTACAGAATTTATAGACTAGACAAAAATGGGTTAGTAATAACGGTCTGTTAAGTGCTTGGGCGATCATGTCTCGAAAGTGACATGACTGACTGGGCAGAAGATTATCCCGCAGCGATGCGCTGATTCAGTTTCTGTTGATGCAGCATTAGCGTCCCTACTGAGGAGTTGTCGATAAACCACTTGAATCCAGCGACGACACACAACGCAACGCATGTTCAGAATTTTTCAAACCTGACCTAAAGATAGAATTAAGACTGAGTAATGCCTGCATAGCGACAGGAAACGAGTTCATAAGATATATAAAGATAGAAAGGTTTGGTTTCGTTTGTTTTAAGGCATATCAGCCTGAGTGTGTTATTCATTGCCAACTAGATAGATTCGTATGACACGAATATATACTCTTTGTAAGAAAGCGGTTTGTAAATCAAGTTTTAGATCATATTTTATTTCATGTGTTACGAGGATGCATTTATATAAAAAACTATTAATTATGTCTTTAAAGGTATAGTAAGGGATTCTATTGAATCCTACTTGTTATTACAAAAAAAAAAAATTAATTCATGAAGTAATCGTAAAAATAAGGAAATTAGAAATAGAACGTTTAGAAGATGCTAGAATGTTCGAGAAAATTCAAGTAGATTCGAAAGATTTCGAGAAATATGCAAATTAGGTGTTAGCCTCTATAAAAATAGGTTTTGAGAAGAGAGTAGTTAGTTGTTAATAGGCTTTGGCCCCGAGCAGACTTGTGCTGTGAAGGGCAGGACTATTCAGGACAACCTTCATTTGGTACGCCTGATCATCGAGAAAACCGACACTGAAGCCGCGCTGATCAATTTGGATCAGTCCAAGGCATTCGATAGGGTTGACCATCGCTTTTTCTTGGAGTCTGTCCTTTCCGCCGCCGGTTTCGAGCCGTATTTTCGCTCCTGGATCCGACTGCTGTATGAGTCCCCCGGTGCGCTGGTGGAAGTGAATTGGGTAAGATCAAAGCCCTTCACATTATCTCGCTCCATTCGTCAAGGTTGTCCACTTTCGCCTTTGCTGTACGTTCTTGCGTTGGAGCCATTCCTTCGCAAGTTAAAGGCGAATCCGGTCCTTCGCGGAATTTCCGTACCTGGTGCTACTACCTCGGCCAGGTGCTTCACCTATGCTGACGACGTTTCGGTTTTTGTGTCGAGCAAAGCCGAGATTGACGAAGTTAGTAAAGAAATCAGATGTTATGAGACGGTGACAGGGGCCAAGATCAATCGCGATAAGTCTGTTGGCTTGCGATTGGGTGCGTGGAAGGGAGTTTCTCTTCCCGGACCTTTCCTCTGGACGGACGGGCCGATCAAGTTTCTCGGCGTCTTTTTCGGTCCTGATCTCCAGTTGGAAATGAATTGGTCGGAGGTTCGAGAGAAGGCCGAGCGCGCAGTTCGTCTGTGGTCTCGGAGGAATCTTTCCTTAAAGGGGAGGGCGGAAGTATGTGCCTCGCACATCTACCCGATTCTCCTTTACCGACTCTCGGTACTTCCTCTCCCGTGTGCCATTCGTTTGGGCTTAATTCAGCTCTTGTTCTCCTTCCTTTGGGGAGAAGGCAAGGCTCCCAAGGTACGTCGCGAGATCTGTTGCCTTCATCCATCTGATGGCGGTCTGGGCATGCCTAGCGTTGAGATTCGTCAACACACGCTTCGCATTAGATTCCTGGATCGAATGTGTATGCTGGCGGATGAGAACGGCGCCCTCGTTAAAGAGGACGTCCATAAAAACTTTCCATCCTTGAGAAGTGTGCATTTGTCGGAGGAGGAGGCTGGCCGTACTCCTCGTAGCGAGTGCTCCTTCTATAAAGAATGTCGTTTGGCTCTCCAGTTTCTCTTGCGGGCTACGGATGGCCTCTCCAACGCCCAAGCGTTGTCACTTAGGGCATTATATCGGGTGTTAGTTAGGGGGGCCGTTCAAGATGAACTGATTGGCGAGCTCGGGCTTACGAAGCAGGAGGCTCGCTCCATATAGCCTTGGGCGCCTGGGTTGAAATGTCTCACTAACGATGAGGCATCACTCACCTGGCTGATGATTCGAAAGGCTCTCTGGGTAGGCAAGAAACTTCATGTAGCGGGCCTAACACCGAAATCAACCTGCGTGCGTTGTGGGCTGTCGGCGGAATCCGTCGATCATGCCTTCTTCCACTGCAGTGTTGTTGCTCCGTTATGTAGGTTTCTTGAAGATCTCATGGTTCGTATGCTGCGTGGAAAGTTCTTTGTCCTTGAGGCTAGTTCTGTTTGTAGCAATGTCGTACCTCCGTTATCTAGAGCTGAGCACTATGTGCTCTTTTGCTTACTAGGTGTTATGCGAGTCGTGATTTGGACGACGCGACAGAAGGAATTCTATGGTGATGAGAAGTTTACCTCTTCCCAACTGATCTTGTTCTTTAAGCATCAGCTTAAAGTCAAGATCAGGACGGAAAGGAAACGACTCACTCCATCGGAATTTGGCAAAAGGTGGGTGAGTCTTGCGCGTTTCTGTCGAGTGAAAGGTGCTGACCTGGAGTGGTTGTTTGATGCTGGTTTAGGCATCAGGATATTGGGTGTGCTGGGCGGAACTTGTACACCCCTTCCCTGTTAGTTTAGAGTAGGAAGTATTTGATTTTCTGTTTTCCTCTTTAAAGTTAACTTAGCTAGGTTATGATTGCTCATTGGCCTCCTTTTTCTTTTTGCCCCCACTTTTCTTTTAGTTTAATCCCCACCCCTTCCCACTTTAGGTGTTCAACAATGTTAGTTCTCCGGTGGATGCGTGGCGTCTTTCGTTATTTTTCAAGTGTGCTTTTCGTTTTTGTTATGGTGTTTAAATGTGTGAGTGATTGTGTGAGTGATTGCTGATCGGATAAGAGGTATTATTATATTTATATAGCCACGCATTATATTTCGTCCGGGGAACTGATTTTGCTGTCACAATATTAGAGTAGTGGGGGGCTTTTATTACTAATACAATTTTATTTAGTTTCTTGTAAATATCGTATATTCATTGTATAAAATCATTGAGGAATTTTAAATGTTATTTTCTTCCCATGCCCTCCACTGAAAATTGTACATATGGGAGTTAAATAGGACTACATAGAGAACCTGAGGTATTGTGGTGGAGGTGGTAAGAATGGTAAGTAAAAATGTGGTGTTATGGTGTAAGGTTTATTGTAAGTGTGTCAGGGTCAACGAAAGTGAATAGCTAAGTTAAATTAGGACAGATGAAGACCAGCCTTCCCCATCCCCGTATTCGGCCTTGTGCCACATTTTTTGTATATTATACAAGAATAAATAATGTTGTTAATAGGCTTTGCTGACATTATCAACTCCGGCCTGATTCAGGGTTTGTATATCCAGCCGAAAGAATCTCTTTGTAAAGTTGCCGACCAACTAAAACCTGAAAGAGAACCTCATGGAACTAACTGTGTAAATAGAAATGTTTGACTCTTTTATTGACAAAACTAATAATTATTCTTTATTTTTACATTTGAGGATTTCCAAAAAGTATAGCACTTAAACTACTTCGTTTGTTTAACTGGGTAAAGAAACTTGACACCTTACCTTCCACTTCTCTCCTCGTAACACTCACCAGTATTAAACTCTATGTTTCTTGCAACAAAAATTGTATATTTGTAAATATTTTATTTGGTGTTTTTTGTAAATTAAATATTTGTTTGTGATTAGGCTCTGTGATTTGGTCAATTATTTTTCATCTTTTGTTACAACTTATGGAAAAATGCGCGCATGAAAGTAATATTCTTAAGATTATATTAAACCTGGAAAAGAAGAAGGACAAGTTATTAAACCTGGAAAAGTAAAGGACAAGATATTCTAGAAAAGTAAAACATAAGAAATTTCTTATTTAAAATATTGCATTCAAATTTTATTTTTAACAGCAATATTTTAAGAAATTTATTTTTTACTTCACTAGAATATCTTGTTCTTTACTTTTTCTAGGTTTAATATAATCTTACAAATTAATTTTCATGCGCGCATTTTTCTATGTGATCCATGAGTTTTCCAGGCATTGCTATTACTTTAATATAAATTTAATGCTGAAAACAACATTCAAAAATATTAAAAAGAAAAAAATTTGTGCAATTGGTTAAAAAAGAAAGAACAGTAAACAATTGATTATTTATAATTAATTCTGATAATCAGTTCTGATAAAATGATAAATAATAAGCAAAGTTTGATTGACAAAAATGATAAAAGATAGCATCAGAATTTACACGTTGAAAACCGCATACAAAAATATTAAACAGAAAAAAGTTATAAAGAATAAGATTTATTATTAGAAGCGTTTATAACTCACTTATGTTCTTATGTAGTTAGTTTATCTTTTCGTAACTTCGCATGTTTTGATGTAACGTTTTTTCTACTTAACAAAATTTCTTTTCAAAATATAGCTATAGAGGTGTCCTATTCATTGCATTCACTTACGCACAAATACCCTTGGGAAAGATATTAATCTGTCTCTTTCCTTCAGTTATAGGCTAAATAATAGGACAGATTGGGTTCTATAGCCTTGGCTGGCAACCAGTCTACCGCAGAAAGCAATGGCAAACTATTGCGGGATAATCTTCTGCCCAGTCAGTCATGTCTCTTTCGAAACATGATCGCCCAAGAGTGTATCACGTATGGCACTTGACTAACTGAATATGATAGTCGAACATATGATTAAGGCTTCTACTGGGCATAAAGTGGGGGATCTGTTTTATGTTGTTATGAAGTAATAAACTGATCCCCCACTTATTACTACATAATAATATAATACATATCTTCCCTTTCTAGCTATCAGTCAAATAACAGGACAGATTGGGTTCTATAGCCTTGGCTTGCAATCAGTCTACTGCAGAAAGCAATGGCAAACTATTGCGGGATAATCTTCTGCCCAGTCAGTCATGTCTCTTTCGAAACATGATCGCCCAAGAGTGTATCACGTATGGCACTTAACTGACAGGCTGACTCCAGAGCATAAAAAAACAAAAAAACTTACTGGATCATATGTGTTAAGAGGATATACAATCCAAACGAAAGTAAAGAATAATATAAGCAATTTTCATCGGTCGGACTGTAGTCCTCATCTTCATTGCCATATTCACGACGTTTCAGCTTTGTACACCCCGGGCTTCTTCATGTATTATATGCTGGAATTTCGAACGGAACCGTTTATTTAGCTCACGGCGTTAGATTGTTCTAATTCCACGCACCATGACTTTTTTTTTGGGATATCTCAATTTCAGTTAATTCCCTTTAGTAACTCAACTCTCGAAGTTTTTGTTCTTTCTACGGTAATGCCCTCTCTTCTGGGCTGATTCATTGTCGTAACCAGTCGTTTTACAGGTAGGGGCATTGACCCTACGCAAGCCCCTTTCTCCCTCAGGCGAGGTGTTCCATCTCTAGTCTGGTTTTGAATTCAGTGTTTTTCCTTCTCCTAGACTGGTTACCACCAAGGTTATAGAATCTATTCTATTTACTCATAGCTGCAGGGAGAAGAGGTGGATTCATACTTTTTCCAAAGGTATTAGCACGTCAATGAATGTAATGAGCTCAAGCAGAACTCTAATTCGGACTCGGCTCTCAATCCAAGCCGCTACTATTACTTCACCCATAACGGGACCACACGGCATCGTAATATAGATACTGTCACCCTACAGTATTTCGGGATCGACAAGATATTCGATTTTGTTCATTTAAATGCTATTTTTCTCCAGGATAAAGCAAGGAAAGTTTTGGATTTAATTCATTATGATTTTAATAATTTCAGCTCTCACTTCTAGTTTCTCTTTTGCTATCCCTTTATTAAAAGTAAGATTTGCAGAAGAAAATGAGGATTGTAATAATGGGATTGTAATAAACATGCTGTTAGGTATTTGGGTATTAGTAAGTGATTATGACTCTCATGTTGACTCTAAACCGTTCTGGTCTCTCTTCTATCATCCATTTATACAAGCTTGTTGGGTAGCCACCCAAGGCTATAGAACCCTCGCTGTTTCCTACTTGCCTCTATTATGTTGTGTATGTGTTAAATTCTCCAGAATCTCTTTCCTCATTATGAGCCTCAGCATTGTTCAAACTGTTGTCCTCATCCTTATTGCCATATTTATCTGAAGAAGGGCGGAATGTACAAAGGCTGAAACGTCGCGAATATGGAAATAAAGATGAGGATAACAGTCCGAACAATGTAAATAAAACTTTCTTGTTGCTCACGTGATCTGTTTATGGTGTTCTCAGTATCCTTCGATAAAATCCAACCTCTGTTGCCTTAAGTTTCCTCTTTAACTATAAGAAAATTATCCAGCATTTCCTACCATACGAACTGACGGGTAATCATCGTTAAAATCTTTCCCAATTAAAGGTCTGTCCTCACTTGATTATGACGTCTTTAGTTCATAGCTCGCATCTTGCACCTTGGCCTTCTGTCTGACGGATGTACATTCTTTCTTATAGTCGATAGTTAGTCCTTTCTTCTTTTTTTTCATTTACTACCTTGTCGAAGATTTTTTACAGTTTGATCTGTGTCAAGCATCAACACTGATTGATTGATTTGTATTTTAGAACTTTTGGGGGTTGGAGTCTTCTACGAATCTACATCTGCTAGCTTCAGTATCGTGCCCGAAATGTAAGCAGAATTTATTTTATTTCATTTTATTTTTAAATTCGATCAGTCATTTAAGCGCCATACGTGATACACGTTTGGGCGATCACGTCTCAAATGAGATATGACTGACTCCGCAGAATATTTTCGCGTAGTAGGTTGCCATTACTATCTGCGGTAGACTGGTTGCTAACCAAGGATACAGAGACCAACCCGTTCTTCGATTTAACCCATAGCTAGAGTGAGAAGTGACGGATCAGTACCTTTCCCAAGGTTATTTGCGCGTAAGTAAATGCATTGAATTCAATTGGAATTCGAACTCGGCTCTCTGATTTCTCGTTCCGAGCCGATATCCACTGCACATGTTCGATGTTATAATTTAATACTGTATGTTGTAATACAATGGATATCGACTTGGAATGAGAAATTGGAGAGCATGCGTCCGAAAGTTTTAATCCAGCAAAGAAAATTGAAATATTTGGATCAAATAATTATTGTGGTATCTTGTCCAGAACATATAAAAAAAACTTACTGGATCATATATGTTAACAGGATATACAATCCAAACCAAAGTAGAGAATAATGTACGCAATTTTCATCTTTGTTGCCATATTCACGACGTTTCAGTGTTGTATCCCAGGCCTTCTTCATGTATTATATGTGAAAATATTGTGGAGTTATTTTCACAATGGAGACTAGTATTTGTGCTAAAGTCGATCCTCATAGGTTCGATGTACAAAACGTTAGGAACTCGATATAATATCTATTACGCAGTGTAATCTTGCCAGTTTGCTGACTACTTTCGTATTCGACTGTCAACTACTATCGTTCAACATCGACTAACCCTCGTTCCTCTTACTACTCCTACTTGAATTAGGTGGGAGAATCTATTCACTATAGAATAGGTGTGTTTCACCAAAACAGACATTTCGAACGGAACCCTTTATTTAGCTCACGGTGCTAGATTGTTCTAATTCCACGTGTCATGACTTTTTTCTCAATTTCAGTTAATTCCCTTTAGTAACTCACCTCTCGAAGTTTTTGTTCCCTCTGTTGTAGTGAGATGTTGAATTCGAAAACTCTTTGGGTCAGACCACTTTTTGGATTACTCAACCAACACTGTCACATGAAGAAAATCGAAGCGTACAACGACCAAAACGTTGTGGATACGGCAATAAAAATGAGGACAATAGCCTGAACGATCTGAATAGTATAAATAGTTACAATACTTTATTTCAGAAATATAGACGGATTTTAAAAGTGGAGAAACTGGACGAAGTGGAAAATGTTTTGGTTTCATGAGTTTTACTCTTTCATTCAAACCGGAAGACGCCAGCCAACCAAACAAATGTTGTTTTCTTGCCAAACACACGAACAAATTAGTTATTCATTCTGATCTAAAGACACCTACCTAATGAAGGCGAAACCCGTTGTCAATAAAAAGGGTTTTTACTTTTCTTCTTTTTTTTCACTTACTGGTGTATCGACATTATTTTCTTGTCTCATGCTCCGATTAAATAAAAATCCAGCTTTAATTCAATTTGCCGGGTAGATTAGGAAAAGTAGTAACGAATGATCGCCAGAATTTTTTTTAACAAAAAAATTTAAACTTACTATGTCTGGTTTAGGTTTATGCATTTTTTTTTTGTGCCTGATACTGATTTTCTTACTGTTAGGAAGTTTTATTCAACTGTTAGGGTTACTTTGTTAATGATAAATCGCTTTCCTCGGCGTGCCCCAGTAAACGGTTTTCGCGCGCGCGCGCAAAAAAAAATGACGTGAAAGACTTTTTAGGCATTATTTTGTATCAAATTTGTCTAATGTAACGCGGTAACCCAGTTTCGCTGCTATCCTGTTAATCATTTCAGTTGGCTCCCGTATTCTTGCTTTCCTGACGGCTACAACCTCCAGAAATTTAAATGCAAAGTCAATACTCATCTACTAACCACTGGACTCTAGCTCTCTCCCCACCCCTGTATAACCTTCCCTTTCTCTCCACCTATGTATCTGTCATCACACCTGCTTTCTATTGTTCCTTTCTAACTGGTTTGTACTCCTCACTCTTTTCTAATTAATCTTTTTACATTTATGTAACCCCCTGCACATCAGTGGCGTTTCCGCCTTGCTCGGGGTGAAATGATTAAAAAAAAAAAATTACCACTTTACGGTAATGTTATTGTTTTGTTACCCCACTTTTTTTTTTTAACACGTCCATTTTTATCGTTTTAACTCTTCGGATCTTTTCTGTTAATTCATTCCAAAATATAAAAAATTTATATTTACTAAAATTTACAACAAATTCTCCAAGAGTGGGGTCCTTCCATTGCACTTCAATGAAATTGGCCTTTGCGATAACCCCAAATGGAAGCGGCTCTGGTGCGCTATTTCTTAGTGTCGGGTATCCGTTCCTGTTCACGTTAACAAATGAACCAAAAACAGATTTTTTTTTAAATTACCAAAATTTTTTTGTAAGTATCTTGGATATCATCTGCACTTGAGAAATGTGAATAACTCCCTGATTTTTGGTAATTTTTCATTCTGAGAGTTGAAGTTGTTGCGAGACAAGCTAAACGAATTTTAATTTAAAATCTATAATTTTAAGAGAGTTCCGAAAATTTAATAAAAAAGAAAACAAAAAAAAATTTTGATTTAAAATTTATAATTTTTTAGGGTGAATTAATATTAACGGTAAGTAACTTTACATAGGCATCTTTTTTAGCCGTTAATAAAAATTTGTGCGTTGTGGTGCGGGGGTATATCGGCTCAGGGCGAAAAATCGGAGAACTTGGTTCGAATTCCAGTTGAATTAGTTGCATTCACTTCCGCGCAAATACACTTGGGAAAAGTATTAATTCATTGCTTCTCTCTTTAGTTAGGTGTTAAATAGCTGGCACATTGGGTTTTACAGCCTTGGTTGGCAACCAAGTCTACCGTAGAAAGTAATGGCAACCTACTGCAGTCAGTCATGTCTTTTTCGAGACATGATCACCCAATCGAGTATCTCGTATGGAACTTAACTAACTGAATAAAAGCTTACTGCTTTTTCGATTTGAAAAAAAAATTTTTTTGAGTCTTGTTTAAAAGATTTCAAACGCTTTTGCCAGTTAATTTAGAATGGTATGACCCATCAAGGTCACATAAGGTTTCGAATTTAGATTTGTCCACTTCCTATAGTGTTTTCTAATCACTGTAAGAGAAGTTCGAACTGCCCTGGTATGTAACTCATAGTTTAAGGAACAATAAATGAATTCATACCTTTCCCAATGGCATTTGTGAACAAGTGAATGTACCGATCTGGACTGAAATTTGAAGTCGGCTCGACGATCATTGGTTCCAAATTTTCAGCCATTACACTAATGTATATTGACGGAAAACGACGAAGTCAAAATGATGGCCATTTTTCTCTCTGCTTCGATCAGATTATAATTAAAACAAAAAGACTTCGAGCAAGGCGATAAAGCCATTAAGATGCAAGGGGAGTACTGAGCGTGAAAGAAACTGAGAAAACAGTGAAAAAAGATATAGTAATATAACAGAACAGGGATTAAGATGACAATTGACATTGCATTTACATTTTAGAAGATCTTGGTTGGAAAGCAAAATCCAAGATGAAATTCAGAGGCGAGAAGTGTGAGCGATGAAACCATTAAAACAAAACTTAGTAATTTCAGCAGTACAATAATGTGATCTAACTACCAATCTAATGCTGCATTTAAATTCATGAAATCAAAGGACCAACTCATGGTTACATCACGCTATTTCAACTGTAGAATAATGAAACCTAGCCGCCAGTACTGTGGTTTAATTCCCAAAATCTCAGTACGATTACCTTGAAAATATTTATAGAAAGCGGACAGAGAAGCTACATTAATTCTGTGGGGAAGTGGATGAAGCCGAGATACCAGGTCAGGATCAATAACCTTGCGGATTATTTGTATTTTATCAAGAATATCCAGATATATCAGAAGAACTAGAGTAGATGTGACAGAAATATTCGACGTACGGACGAATGCTAGACTTAGGAATGTGCAAATGAAATTCATGTGAGAGACTTAACAATCACATAGCTTAGATGTGGCACAAGACCGAAAGTAAGGGTCACTCATTGAGAATTCATCTGACTAATCGGTTTTAATTATTTTAAGTGCTGATAGTAGACACAAGAAACCACAAGACCTTCTACAGAAGGTAGCTGAAGAGAGTGACAAGAACTACAAATAAACTGCAAGAAAACCGAATACATAGTCATCCGCAAAAAGAGCAACCCAAAATGCCAAATACAAGTGGGGGATACTAAAATCAAGCAGGTACAAAATTAAAATACCGAGGAAGTGTTCTAACAGAAGACGAAAAGTGCGACACAGAGGTCCGAAGGCGAAGGACGCGTTCTAGAAGTTGAGTAGAGACACGAAAATTTCGATAGAAACAAAGAAAAGAGTACTGGATTGCTATATGATGTCAGTTCTTCAATATGGCAGTGAATGTTGGACAATATCTTCGAAGATGGAGGAAAAACTTGAAACAAACGAAATGTGGTTCTACAGAAGGATGCTGCGGATATCATGGATCGAACATGTGAGCGATGATGAGGTTTTGGAAAGGACGGAAACGTAAAAGAAATTAATACTGAACATTAGGAAAAGACAGCTAAAGTTCCTGGGACATGCAATGAGAAAGGAGGGCTTGGAGAACCTGATACTACCAGGCCAGATAGAGGGGAAAATGGACAGGAAAGCAGCGGATAACATATTTGAAGGAGCTGATCAGGTGGATGACAGAATAGGGATTGCGTGGTGTAACAGGTGAAAGCGTGCTAAGAGCCACCAAGGATAGGGAGACATGATAAGCCATGATCGCTTACGTACTGAAAGCCTAAGGCACATAGAAGAACAATCGAAACACGTTTGATAACCAATACGTCAGGTCGAGGTGCCCGAAATGTTAGACTTACGAATATGTACGTCAGATTATAAAAGCGTTAATCCAGTCAGCAGTCAATCGGATGAATATATATATATATCAAAGAGTATTCCCACACAGTTACAGGCGTAAGAACCGGCATTACCGTTAATAAATAATCCCAACAGATTTAATGGAGTCTGTGCACGAAAGAAAAACATTTAGTTCCTTAAATTTTGATTCTCTCTTTTTAAGTTTAATCAATCCTATTCAATTACAGGGTGTCCATAAGGTCCGTGTGCATTTTTTAACTATTTGTACTTGTGATAGAAATAATCTATAAAAAAATGTTATAAAGTTTAATGTACCTAGTTTTAAGTGTAGTTATTGAATAATTCTTTACCACAAAATTTGCAACAATTTTTAGATAGGTAAAAAAAATATGAACTGCAAAATCGTATTATCTTTTGTATTGCTAATGATGGAGGACATGTGGAAACGTAAATAAAATTTCAATAAAACCTTAAAAATATAGATTTTCTTTTTTCTAATCCGTTTTATAAATTATTTCTATCGCAT
The DNA here is from genome assembly GCA_037127315.1 of Ascarosepion bandense. Taxonomy (NCBI): domain Eukaryota; kingdom Metazoa; phylum Mollusca; class Cephalopoda; order Sepiida; family Sepiidae; genus Ascarosepion; species Ascarosepion bandense. The sequence continues at coordinate 3,261,701 of JBBBDQ010001417.1, forward strand.
ATACAAATAAAGTTATTTTTTTTAAAAGTGCACACAAACTTTGTGGACACCCTGTATTTCTTTCTTAACTCTAGCTACTGTGACGTTTGTCATATGGAAAAATTCATTTTTAATTAGCGGTACTTTTACATATTAAACAAGAGATAAATTTTACGGAAGTAAAATGTGGCTTGTGGACTTCGGGTGTTGCTTTTTTTTTTTTTTAAATCTAAGGCATATATATATATATATATATATATATATATATATATATATATATATATATATAAACCAAATTTTTACATTTATCTAAACTTATTTATGAATGGAACTTTGTCTGTGTGTGTGTGTGTCCGTTACCTATAGACTCCGAAACGGCTGAACCGATTTTCTTTAAAATTTACACAGTTGTACTATGAGTGTCTGCGAGTGTTTTTAGCTAGATTTTGTGTTGAGGTACCCCCGATAAATATCGATAATCGAAAAAATCGGGTTATAGAAGGAGTGGTCCGATTTTAATCAAATTGATACACTCATAGATAAAGACATAAGAAACGACATTCAGAAGTTTCAAGGTTGCAGTTCTTATAATAGTGCAGAAAAATGATAATATATATATAAAAGGCAAAATGTTTGTGTGTGTGTCTGTTTATCTGTCTGTATGTCCTTTATACAAATCCATAATTTTTACCGATTCTCACCAAACTTCACACAAATATTCTTTGAGTCTGAGCTCCAGAACCATTGATTAGTTTTAAAGTTTTCATTACAACCGAGTAACACCTGGCTATACTGCTAGTACAATATATAAATATATCCAGTAATCATGTCATTGCTATTAATAGTACTACAGTATATCTCTTACTTCTACCTTTTTCATATTTACATTAAAGTATATATGTTTGTCGGTATTTTTTTCAACCCTTTTATTTTAGTTTTTGCTTCGGGTTTGGCTATAAGTAGGTATAATTGTAGTTATTAGTCTCAGCCATGATACTATTTACTCAGGGGACTTATTTTGCCTTCAAAATTCAGTTTACAACGGAAAAAACTTATTTGATATCGATACCAGGAAATGAAAATTTGACTTACATCCATTCATTTTTCTTTCAGTCTACGGTTTCGCTTTAACTGGAAACAACTATTGCTTTTTAGTCTTTCGTGCCAATGTCCAAAGAGTCTGAGCTCCAGGACTATGGATTAGTTTTAAAGCTTTCATTACACCCGAGCAACGCTGAGCTATACTGCTAGTAGCGTATAAACGTAGGAGCCAGTCTAGAGAGTAGACAAATTCGCATGGAACCCCCAAAGAAAAATAGAGCACAGGATACGAATTTAACAATACCTGAATTTCCGTAACTAAAAAATTATTTTTTCCACTCACTTTAAAGTGATGGTTAACAAGCTATTCTTGGTGATAATCTTTCGTTCAATTAGTTCAATCATTGGAGTGTTACAATGGTTGATAAAAATGAACAATTTCATAAGATATTCTTCTTGAAAAGGATTTTTATGCCATCAAGTAATAATAAACCCTCTTTATCTTGGTATGTCATCAAGGACACGAAATGATTAGCACTGATTACCCAGCAAACTCTCAAAGATATTCCAAAATCTCTAAATTCTCACTTACTAGACTGACTTGATTATGTTTAGGGGTTTTTACTTGATTTTTGTTTCTGCTCACCAAGAATTCTTTTTGAGCTAAAGTTTCGGATATATTGTTGCTTATTCCACGGTTTTAATTATTAGAGACACCCCACAACCAGATTAAGTGCATTTATATTATTTTGTTAGCGTTAATATTAATGATATATAAGTGTTTTACTGGTGCAGTGGTTGGTTCTATAATATGAAAACTTTAGGTTGCCTTTCTGTAATTCTATCCGCAAAATTGACTCTAACATCGCATTTTCCCTGTCAACTCGTCATTCTGAAATATTTCTCCTGCCTTTGGTTTACTGTCATATCCCTTTGGGACATCGGTTTTCATACGATCACTGCCTCTGCAACAGGTGTCTACTCGTGCAACCAGATTTACAACTGCCCCCCCCCCCATTCACAGTTAGATTAACCAAATGCAGACGACAATTCTACTCCTGTAGCTTCTTTTCTCGCACTTCCCTCCTGTGGAACTAGCTTCCATATTCTTGCTTTCCTGACGGCTACGACCTCCAGGAATTTAAATGCATTGTCAATACTCATCTCTTAACCACTTGACTCTAGTTCTTTCTTCACCACCCTGTATATCCTTTCCTTTCTCTCCCCCTTTGTAACTGTCATCACACCTGTATTCCCATCCTTCTCTTGCTCCTTTCTAACTGGTTCGTCTTTCTCTTCATTCTCTTCGACTTAATCTTTTTACTCTTATGTGGCCCCCTGCACAACAGTGGCGTTACCGCCTTGCTCGGGGTGATACGATTAAAAAATAATTAAGATAACGACGAGCCTGGTCACTATCTAGATGAGTGGCCACTTAGAAATACCAAGTGTTGTAAGTTTGGGTGTGCGAATGGTGTATTAGTAACGGTTAAGAATTGAAATTTGCTGAGTCAATTCCAAATTCATTCGGGTCCACTTCAGCCTTACGGCCAGATCAGGGTGAGACACCAGTTCTCGTACGATTACCGAAGTTAAGCAACGTCTGTCCTGGTCAGTACCTAGATGACCAATTAGAATTACCTAATAATTCGCCACCCAAAAGCGTCTCTGAACCCTTGTGGGTGTCGAATTATTTTTTACTCTTCAACCTTTTCTCTACAGGCGGGATGTGGCAAGCCTCTCGCTGCTCTACCGCTATTTCCACGGAAAGTGCTCGGATTAACTATATTCCCTGGTGCTGTTAGTCCAAACATTTATGGCAAGAACACGCCATAACTCTTGCATTGTAGCAAAGCACCCACATTCCATCGATGAAAAGTATGTTCCACTCGAACCTCTTCCCGCGGAACACTGTCCTGTGGAACAGACTCCCAATAGGATTTTCCCCCGATCACTACAATCTTAACCTGTTCAAGTCTAGGGTTAATTGTTATTTCAATCCTATATGCATAAATGGCCTCTTAACGTAAACCCCTAACTTGAGTGGCCCCCGGGCTTGTAAAGGGTGTATGTTACTGTAAAAAAAAACATCTTAATTGCTGCTGTTCCCAGGGCTACCCTGACGCGGAGTAGTAACACGTGTTAGGGTTCCAGTTACGAGAAAATAGTAAACCTTCAAACAAAACACGACGAAATTAAAAAGTACCCGCAATACTTTTTTTTTATATCTAAAAGAGAGCAACAATACCCATTTATAACAGAATTATCGACAATACATTTTATTTGTAGTTGAAAGCATACAATTGCCCATAGAGGTTGATACGCCGCTAAACAAAATCATTGGCCCATGTGATTAAAATATTTGTTTGAAGTAATCCCAAGACTTGAACTAAAGAGTTGTGAGTTCAATACCTGGTCACATGAGAGGTGGGCGAAAACTTAGAGTTGAGATACAAAAGGGAAATAACTGAAACTGATCCAGCGCTAAAAAAATGACAACAGTAACAATTGTAATATGAGCTCTAGTAAAAGAAAAATGATTACTGAGACATTATGTCAATAAGTTCCAGAAATTCAAACCCCCCAAATACCAGAAAAGAGCATGGCACGTAGAACTAGAACAATCTACTCCGGTGGATGAAATAAAGGATTCGGTTCAAAATTTTAATCACCTGAATAAGGCCGGAGTGTAAAACGACCGAAACGTCATGAATATGACAGCAAATTCGAGGACAACAGTTCGAACAATGTAAATAGTTACGATACCTAATCTCAGAAATATAGACAGATAACCTTTCATTTTCAGTAACCGTTTGCGTCCTCATGGCTTTATCGCCTTTTTTTAGGTGAAATGATTAAAAATCATTTGATAATCCATCAAAATTATCATCAGTTTCGTTTTTAAACTTCGCTTTTTATTTGTTGATCCTTATCGAGTTTTGCGTTGTCACGTAGGAATTCCATTTTTTTTAATGAAGTATATTTAACGATTGATCCAAAGTTTGTGTGTATTGGAATTTTCCTAAACAAAAGTGAAGAGCATTAGCCTTTGACTTTTGATATGTCAAATATTTGCGAAGACTAAAGTGCTTTTGTTAAGAACTGTCGTTATCTTGAGTGATAATAACAAGGTAATATAAACAAGTTGTCAATGAACGAAGCATATAATCATTATTGATTCAGAGAAAGGGCAACTGAAATCGTGCCAAAGATGTCAAGACAGTTTAATTTCTGTTTGCAAACTTTTCTCGAACTTCCCCCATTATGGAAATCCCTTTCGTTCACTTGCTTCCCTGAAAGCTACAATCTCTAAAAATTTAAACGTAACGTCAATTGCCATCTTCTATCTTCTTGAATCCCGTTAATCTTTTAATCCTTTCTTAAATACCCTCTGTACATTGTCCTTTCTCTCACTGTAACCATCTACACACTAGTGGTAGACCCGCCTTGCTTCAGGTGAAATTATAAAAAAAGAATAAAATAAAATAATTCAAGAACGTAAGTTATTCCCTTATTTTGGCTTCAGAAACACGGGGTCGTATTATTCTAGGTCTTAACCATTTACCGTTGAAATAAAAGTTAAATGCAACCGGTACTTCTACTCGAACAGTTTCTTTTCTGGCATTTACCTTTGTTACCTACTTCCGTTTACTTTCTTCCCTAATGGCTGTAATCGCCAGAAATTTAAATGCAACGCCAGTTGCCATCCTCTGTCTTTTTAAATCCCGTTCATTTTTTATTTTTTTCCTCAATAGTTCAGGTAACTAATTTTTTCTTTTACTCCTTGCGCACTAGTGGCGAGTTCCACCTTGCTTGAGGTGAAATGATTTAAAAAATAAGTTTTCGCTGCCGTCCATATTGTTCTGCTTCCGCTAAAAAATGATGTCATTTACTTTACGCCACTCTAGAAAAATAAACACTAGTCACTGGAGTGTGTACTTAGTTTCTTTTCCATTTTGATAATCTGTTCAGTGAACATTATATTTACTAATCGAAAAGTTTAATACAAATCATCTAGCTTTCATATTTTTAAAATAATTTTTTGTCTGTTTGAGCTATCTTTTTTTGCATGGTAATTATTATGTATACATTAAAAGGTCATGTGTTTCACTGTTACTTTGCAAGGAAGAGATTCGTCGAGAGGCGACCGGTACATTCGAGAGGTGCGCGACCCGGAGAGACATACTCTTCGGTCGACCGACAACATGTGCGAGGCATTTCGGCGGCATTTCAAGAACCGGTTTACCAAGAAGCCTGGTCTCCGTAATAAGGAGTTTCGTAGCTATTTGGCTGACTTCTCCCGGCTTTTTCTGATGCAGCTAGCCGCGAGGGAGAGATTACGGAGAGCAAAGTTTACGCAGCTTTGAAGAAGGTCGAAAGTGATAAGTCGCCAGGTTTGGATGTTGTACTTGAGGCTGTCGCACATTTTTGTCCCGATCTTGACTGTCGTGTTCAACAACTGGTTCCGGCAGAGGTCCACCCCCTACCGGTTCACCAGGGGTGTGGTCATGCTGTTGAGAAAAGGCAAAAATGTTGGGAGGGAACTAGATGGTTACAGGCCCATGGCTCTGCTAAACACAGAGTTAAAGATTTTGGCCAAGAATCGTTTGCAGCTAGCTGCCGAGTCTCTGTTGGGACCTGAACAGACTTGTGCTCTGAGGGGACGAACAGTTCAGAGCAACCTGCATTTGATCCGCACGATCCTAGAGGGTGTAAAAGACGACGATGAAGCCGCGCTGCTCAATTTAGCTCAGTCCAAAGTATTTGATAGAGTTGACCATGGCTACCTGGCAGCTGTCCTGCAGGCCGCCGGATTCGCACCCGACTTCTTCTGCTGGATTAGTCTCCTGTATCAATCCCCCACGACTGTGGTACAGGTGAACAGAAAGCTGTCGAGCGCTTTTGCGTTGTCTAGGTCGGTCCGACAGGGTTGTTCACTGTCGTCGATACTTTATACTTTGGCGTTGAAACCCCTCCTTCACCGGCGTCGGTCGAGATTTGGCGTCGAAGGAATTTGTCTTTAAAGGATTTGGTTGAGGCGTATGTTACATACGTCTTTCCCATTATGCTTTACTGGCTGCCCGTACTTCCACTTTGTGAACGTCGTAAGAAGGCGATCGGGCGTTTGCTATTCTCCCTTCTGTGGAGAGGACGCGGACATTACGTCGACAAACGTGTCTGTTACCAACGTCCTTGTTATGGGGGTCTGAGAATGCCGCATTTGGCGAGTCACAAGCTCGCTTCAAGGGTGGTTTTTCTCAGACATGCGTTATTGGAAGACTCGTTGCTAACGGGGATAGTAAGGGACATGTTTCCTAGCCTTACTATCACTCCCCCGGTCTCGAAGCGGCGCCGTAAGCCTCAGGGGCGATCGAGTTTTCTCCTCGAATGTCTGGCGGCCTTGAGGGCCATTCCTTGCTCCAGTGACCTTTCTGGGTCTAGGAAAATCTTCTATCAGGGATTGGTGGCGGGTGTCGCGAAGGATAAACTACGCGAAGTGCTCGGCATGTCGGACGATGAGTATCGTTCTTATTGGTCTTGGGCGCCGGGTTCGGAGTATCTCAGCAACTCTGACTTTTCTCTGACTTGGCGATTAGCTTGGAATCGGTTGTCTCTCAATGACATAGCCTTCATATGGGGCCGGGCGGATTTGCCAGATTGTGAACGCTGTGACCTCGTTTTAAAGGAGACGTTTGCGCACGCCTTCTACTATTGTTTTCGGGTTCGCTTTCTATAGGACCGTGTCGGCGAGTTGACTGCTCGTATCGCGCCGCGTGAGCTCGTGCTCATTGATCGTGCATACGCCTGTGACAATATGTCGCCCCCGTTTTTGGAAGTGAAGCGAATGGTGTTTCTGTCGCTGCTGGCCACGGCTCGAATGGTGATATGGACGATGCGACTAGAGAAAGTCTTGTGGGGTGGCCGACTTTCACATCAGGATCTGATCTGATATTTTGAGCATCAGCTCAAAATAAAGATTAGATCTGATTGGAAACGGTTAACCTCGACAAGCTTTAGCGAAAGGTGGGTAAATGTGGCGAGCCTGGTTCGCGTGAACGGTGCTAGCCTTGATTTTCTCTTTTAGATCTGCTAATCATATCTGGGTAGATTCATTTGGAACCCTCCCCTGATTAAGGTAGTTCCTTTTCATGTACCGAATTAATAGGAATGAATGTGATGCCTCGTCTGTCCCCGGCATTGTCTTTTGCTATGATCCAGGTTGAGATTCCCAATTTCCCCAGTTTTTGGTCCCGTTTTATCTCGTCTGGGTCAGGATTATATTCTCCCCATTCATTTTATTTTCTCCTCTTCACCCCCTGTAGAAAGATTGCCTCTTGATTTTGTTCTATGGGCAGAATACAGCGGCCTCTTTCTTTTGTGGGTTGGTTGGGTCCAACTAACATCATGATTTCTGTTTGTATGTTTTGCTTAAAATTTTTTCTTTTGGGAATTTATGTCATGCCCCTCCCCACATATCATTTCAATATATATTTTTAAATATATTTTTGTATTTATCATTCACAATAAAATTTTTATGCTCATTTGGTTTTTTTTAGGTACCTGGTACATTTGAGGTATTTTGGTGTATGAAGGATTGAATACTGATGGACATGTTCTTGTGGTGGATGATAAAATTGTAAAGTATGTTTGGGTCGTGAATCGGATTAGCTAGGTATAGGATAAGTGCTGAAGACCAACCTAAGTTTTTGTCCCTCACCAAATTGGCCTTGTGCCACAATTGTAATTTTTACAATAAAGTTTCATGGTTACTTTGTACAATTATGTTACTTGTGATCGCCATACACTTTTTTTTATCTCGCATTTGTCAAGCTGTCATCACATTTCAGATACGGGGGATAGGTCAGAAAATTCAATTTTTAAGAAATAGTTTTATTCTAAATTTAATTCTATAAATAAGTAATATTTGTGTAAATAAGATTAATTTACAGTAAATTTGCTAATTTTCAAAAGATAATGTGTCACAGATGTATATATTATTTTTGCAACATTTTTAAACCCAAGAATTAATTTTGTTTACAAATGTGTCGATAACTCAAAAATGGTCCGAAAGTTTTTTTTAAATCTCAAAATTGTAAATTTCAATCAATATAATTTCTGTTTGAAATACACCAGAGTATTTTGCTTACTGGAAATAGTAAATTTAATCATTTAGATTTTAATTAAAACTAAAATAAATGTTTCAAGAAAACTTTTAAATTTTTAAAAATTCAATTTGAAAGTTAGTTATCGAAAATGAGTTAAATTACCTATATGAAATTAATCAAGTTATGAGATTTACCTATAAATATTTATTGCAAAAAGATAAGTATACAGGCTACCAGTTTAAAACAAAACAGTGTGAAAATGTAAAGAAAGAATTGAAAAAATGTTTTCCGGTTATTCTGTCGAATGATTTGAGTTGATGTTCAAAAGTCAAAAGGAAAGTTAAAATGAAAAAAGGGCCAATGCCAGTGTTGAAGCCGAAACATAGTGTATTGTTCGAAGCATGTTAACGAAGAGTTAGACAGACTTTTTTTTTAATCATTTCACTGCCACAGGTGTGCAGGAGGTTACATAGGAAGAAAGTGATGAGAAAGAGGAATAAATTATAGGGGTGTCAGAGAATTGGTAAGAGGAAAAAGAGAATACTGGTGTGGTGAGAGTAGAGTGGACGAAGAAAAGAATATGAGGGAAAGGATGAAAGTCAAAGAGAGATAGATGACAACACCCTACATTTAAATTCTTGGAGATTGTAGCTGTTGGAGAAGCAAGTATACGGAAGAGAATTCCACAGGCGGGAAGTGCGAGAAAAGAAGCTAATAGAGTAGAAATTGCAGTTACATTTTATTGGTTTCACTGTAAAAGGGTGGGACCTAGTTGCTTGTCTAGTAGCTTGAATAAATTCATGTAGAGGGGGCACCTGTGAGCTAAGCACGTTGGAGTAGAAGCCGTGAAAGTATTTGTAGAAGAGACATAGGGAAGCCACGTTACCCCGGTGAGAAAGTGACTGCAGCTGGGCTATCGGAATCAATCACATTGCAGATTCTCCGTTTGATTTTGTCAAAAACAGTGAGAAAAATGGATGAAATTGAAGTGATTGACCAATTAAAATGGGCAGCATCAGCAATATTTGTAAAGAAAAAAAAACAAATTCGTGTTTGTGCTGATTTTTCTACTAGTTATTCGAAGAAGAATAGTTAAATGTAACTGCCTCTTCTACTCTTTTAGTTTCTTTTCTCACACTTCCCATTTGTGCGGCTCCCTTTCGTTTCCTCGTTTCCTGATAGCTACAATCTTTAAAAGTTTAAATGCAATATTAATTGCCATTTTCTATCTCCTTGATTCCCATGCATCTCTAATCCTTTCTTCGACATCCCCTGTAAACTTCTGCGCATCAATGGCGGTCCTGCTTTGCTTGGGATGAAATGATTATATAAACGATGCTGGTATAGTATGTAATTTAGTATAACTTGTAATCTACAACAATGTCTAAAGTTTCCAAAACGTAAGATTAGTACTAAGTTGCAGTTTTCCACCCGTTCAAATTTTGATTACCACCTGCTCACCATAATTACTAGTAAAAAAAAGATGGCGTGTAAATTTTAGAAACATTCAAAGGGGCACGCAGATTAGTTTACTTGGAGGGCATATGGCAAATTCAGATTTCAGTTAAAGCCACCTTTTTTTAAGATTACCGCCTTCCTTTGTGTAAAATTTCACGTTTTTACTCGATTTTTCTTTGGGTTGGTATATAAATTAAATCAGCTTTTATAGTTTATACACTATAATTTTGAATGTAGAGCACATACTATACCAGCAGTAAATGTTCGTTTTAACTCCCGACGGCTTTTCCCCACCTTCAAATTTATCCAAAATAGCATTATCTCTGTGCAAATGTATATGCTGAACTCAAATCAAGTGTTAGTTATTGAAGAAACTTACCTTTTTTGCTTTAACTAATTGTTGATTTGAATTCAGCATATACATTTGCACAGAAATAATGCTATTTTGGATAAATTTTAAGGGGAAAGCAGTCGGGAGTTAAAACGAACACTTACCATACCAGCATCAAAGAAACAATTCATAATAAACAGGAAGGGGTAGCAGAAATATATATTACCGTGAATTAGTTTTCGTTTTTGTTTCATCAGAACAAAAACCAAGAACGAAAAATGTTCACAGCGTCTCGTACGAGGGTATATCAAAAATTATCAGCATAATATATTTCGCCACAACATATCTTTATACAAGATGCCAGATAACTTTTGACTCTCCCTCGTATATACCATCCCAAGCAAAAAACAAAAACAAAATGAAAGGCTAATTACGTTTATGCCTACTAACAACTTTTGTTACTGAGAGACGGTTAGTAGGACAAGAGTTTCCAAAAGCTAAGTGTTTCAAGGAATCATGTTTTAAAATTGGAAGTAATGTAGGCACAATTATATGAACATACTTTTTCGTATACGAAAGTCTTTTCTAGAACTAATTCTCTTAAAGTGATACTCATTCAGTCAGTTAACTGTCATACGTGATACACATTCTGGCGATCATGTCTCTTTCAAATGATGACTCACTAGTCAGCTTTTCTGCAGTAGGTTGCTATTACTTTCTGCGATAGACTGGTTGCCAACTAAGGCTATAGAATCCACTCTGTTCTTCTATTAAACCTATCGCTGGAGGGAGAAGAGATGTTTTAATACCTTTCTCAAGGGTATTTGTGCATAAGTGAATGAAACAAATTCGAACTCCGGCTCTGATTTCTCATTCTGAGTCGATATCAATTACACTATAACGAGCAAGTGAATTTTGTCTTTATGTTGAGAATACTCTTAAACCCAGAGGTTACAGTGTCTTCCTTTCAGTGTGGTTATATGTGGTTGACGACATGCCTCAAGAAGAACAGTTGTTTTTACATGAACCGCACGGACGTGATAGTAAGCAAGTGAATAAATCCCCTTTCCGGCTAGTCAGTTGTTTCTCAAAGTGTTATATTTGTAGTAACTTTAAATTTACTTAATTTACAGTGTTGAATTTTGTTTCTTTCTTGGCTGCTCTACTTGTGTATTCTTCTGCGTGATTTTTCAGTTTATGTCCTTATAGTTTCATAAATCTTGACAAAATGTACCAAGTATTGTTTTGTAAGATTACAAACTTTTTGGTGAAAATGATGTGGGAATGTCATTACAGGCATATTTTCTGAATGTGGATATTAAAACTGCAATTTACAACATAAACCATTCAAGAGGCAGGCTCGCTTAAATGCGTTAAAACGAAACGAAGTTTTTCCAAAGGATTACAAATTTACACTGTCCTGGGTATGACGATAAACTACATCCGGCAGCAATGCCTCAGATTGGTATCTAAGAAGAGTGGAACTGTCTCCTTAATTGCTGTCATTCTCAGATTCACCCTGACCCGGGGTGGTAGCATGTGTTAAGATCTCAGCTATGAGTAAATAGTTAACCCCTAAACTGGGTTCAAAACACAATGAAAGTATAAAAAAAGATTTTTATAGCAATACATTGTTGAAAGAAAAATTATACATATTCTGTTCATACGAACCTATCCGAAAAAAACTTGCTGGCATTAAATAAATAACCCATTAAGATTGATATACCGTAAAACAAAAACCAAACCAATCTGCATTGACATTGGTGTCTCAGCTGTTGAGAAATGTTCATTTTCCTTATTGATTTGGTAATAAAAATAATTTTACTTTTATATTTCGTTTCCTACGGTATTGCCGTGAAACCCACTTTAAAATGGCCTTGTGCTACATTCAATAACGACGTGGACATACTTAAAAATATCCTGGATCTTTTCTGTTAATTCACTTCAAATAATGTTAAGTTATTTATCGAAAATATTAGTTTACTCCAAGAAATTATAATTTTAAATCAAAGTTTGTTTAGCTTACTTCGCAACAACTCCAGTTCTCAGAATAAAAAATTACGAAAACTTATGGAAATATTCAAATTTCCTAAGTGCGTATAATATTCGAGGTACTTACGAAGAATTTAAAAATTTACTAAAATCTGTTTTTGGCATATTTATTGGGGTGAGCGGGAACGTAGATCCCACAATTAGAAATAGCGCACCCGAATCTATTATCTTTGGGGCGACCGGAATGCAATGGAAAGGCCTCGCTCTGGGAGAATATTGGTGTGGATTTTAGTAAATATAAATTTTTTTCATTTGGGGGTGAATTAATATTTTGTGTTAAACTAACAGAGAATGTCCAAATACCATTATATTTCGATTTGATTTGATCGTATTTTGGCGTTTCAAATGTGTTAGTTCATTTCTTTTAACTCTGTATAATAAATTAGAGAACTTGCTGAAAACAGAGATAGCGACTGTTAGGTTAAAAATCTTAATTGACAATAAGCTTAAATAAACTTGTTAGAGATTTGAATTACAGTACTTAGGTTTGAATAAATGTAGTTTTATTTTGACGAAAGATAAATGTGTTTTGAATAATGTCTATATTTTGAATGAAAGCACGTATATTAAAGAAAAGAATCAAATAAGAAAAATATAAACTGAATTTCTATTTTGAATAAAATTAAGTCTGAATAACGCTGTAATATGCAAATTTTCTATTCTGTATTCTAGAGGAAATTCAAGTTTTAGGTACCAGCCCGAATGTCTGGCAAAAATATGCATTGAAATTTTATGTTCGTTCAGAGAAAATCAATTCTTTGTTTATCTCAGTTGCTTTGAATCAAGGTTTACATAATTGAAAAAAAGAATTGACTTTATCTGTCTAGGAGAGTTTATTGTGCTGGTCATTTTAAGCAAGAAAAGAATACAGATTCTTGATATTAAAATCAAGTTACACCTGTTAAGGATTATCTATCACCCGGGCCACTAACCTGAGTTTTAGAGAAGTTCCTCATCACTATGTTCCAAGACTGTTGACACCACATAGTTTCACTATTAATAAAAGCATTTCTCTTAAATCTTTCTTCTTTTATGTGTCGTGTCCCATTAGGATGTGGACAATTATGGTGTTTTACAATTTACTGTCTGTTTTCCTTTTAAACATATTAAAAAATTTAGCACAATGAATATTTGTCATACTCAAGCTACACAAAAAAATATAACTCAAAAGATTGAAATAACATTGAAAACTGAATTAGTTGTATAAACTCGTAGTTCGGGTTAAAAAAATATTCCAAAGTAGAATACTGTAACAGCGGACCTCAAGTAAAATGACTATATCGAATCCATTGCTAAATCCGCTTCTATGAAAGTCGGTTCTCTGTGCAGGGCCCGGAAGTTTTTTTCCGTCTGAATCTATCCTGCACATTTATAAATCTACCATCCGCTCGTGCATTGAATACTGTTACCATATCTGGTCGGGTGCCCCTGCTATTCTCCTTGGGCTTCTCGACAAGGTACAGCGGAGGGTCTGTAATGTGATCGATACCAACTTAGCAGACCGCCTGCAGTCTCTCTGTCACCGGCGCGACGTGGCTTCCCTGTGTCTCTTCTATAAATACTTTCATGGCTTCTGCTCCGATGAACTTAGATCACTAGTAGCCCACTAGGTTCGAATTTGCACGACATACTAGATTAACAACTAGATCCCACCCTTTTACAGTGAAACCGATAAAATGCAACCGCAACTTCTACTCCAACAGTTTCTTTCCTCGCATTTCCCGACTGTGGAATTCCCTTCCACATGACTGCTTCCCCGACGGCTACAATCTCCAGGAGTTTAAATGTAAGGTCAATAGACACCTCCTAACAAACTAACTCGCTTCCATTCTTTCAAACACTCTTCCCACCCACCTACCTATCTATCTATCTATCTATCACCCACTTCTGACATTTCCTATATCTAACCACTCTTTCTATTTACCTTCCCCTATGTAGCCCCAAGCGCAATAGTGGCAGTAGAATGCTTTGCTTGGGGTGTCAGTCAGTCAGTTAAGTGCCATACGTGATACACGCTTGGGCGATCATAACTCGAAATGGACATGACTGACTGGAAGAGAAGATTATCCCGCAGTAGGTTACCATTGCTTTCTGCAGTAGATTGGTTGCCGACCAAAGCTATAGAACCCAATCTGTCCTGCTATTTAACCCATAACTAGAAGGAAGAGACGGATTAATACCATTCCCAAGGGTTTTTGCGCGTAAGTGAATACAATGGATTCAACTGGAATTCGAACTCGGCTCCCCGGTTTCTCGTTCCGAGCCGATATCCACTGTACCACAACGCACATGGGGTGAAATGATTAAACAAAATAAGATTAGTCTATATTTATTGCATAAAAATACAGTTTGGAAAGTGTGAGTGAAGTTGGTCGTCTCTAACTATCCTAAACCTACGTAATCTGATTCGCGAATCATTCATTCATTACTATTTACTCAATCACCACAAGAATTCATTCATCTCCATTCACCCGACATGCACCATGATATCGCATATTCCAAGTGGAAGAGAGGGTTCTACTAAAACACTCATGTCATAAAAATTTTGCAATAAATAGAAATTTCTTTTCTTATAAAAATATATGGCATGAAATGAAGGGGGTGAGATGAACCCAGTAACGAAAATAAAAATGAAATATGTTGAAAAGCCCCGTCCATACCGCAGAAAATTTAAGAGTGGCCGCTGTTTTCTGTTGGAACGCAAGGTTAGTGAAATAAGTCTTTGACCACGTGGATTAATTGTGCGACAATATTTATTTTTGCAAATACAAAACAATGTGGCTCAAGGCCAAAAATGAAGATAGGAGAAGGCTGGTCTTCATCTGCCCTTAAACAAAGGAATCTGTGATTTTAATAGGGTAAGAAATGGTGCGTAAATTTGAATGCCCCCAAAACAAATCTGCTCTCCTCTAACCCCTATAGAGAAACTTTCTTGCCTCCAGTCAGAATGAATGATGCTAATCTCCTAGAGAGCAACACACTGCGCCTCCTTTGCCTCACTCTCTCAAACAAAATGACTACATCGAATCCATAGCTGCATCTGCTAGG
This sequence comes from Ascarosepion bandense, assembly GCA_037127315.1. Classification (NCBI taxonomy): domain Eukaryota; kingdom Metazoa; phylum Mollusca; class Cephalopoda; order Sepiida; family Sepiidae; genus Ascarosepion; species Ascarosepion bandense. The sequence continues at coordinate 3,276,716 of JBBBDQ010001417.1, forward strand.
AAAGTTGAGTCACTGTGTCGGGTTAGGAAGTTTTTCTCGTCAAAATCTACTTTGCACATTAATCAGTCAGTTAAGTGCCGTACGTGATACACGCTTGGGCGATCATGTCTCGAAATGGACATGACTGATTGGGCAGATGATTATCCCGCAGTAGGTTGCCATTGCTTTCTGCAGTAGACTGGTTGTCGACCAAGGCTACAGAACCCAATCTGTTCTATTATTTAACTCATAACTGGAGGGAAGAGACGGATTAATACCTTTCCCAAGGGTATTTGTGCGTAAGTGAATGCAAGGAATTCAACTGGAATTCGAAAAATCTACCATTAAAATGTAACCGCAATTTCTATTCTAACAGCTTCTTTTCTCGCACTTCCCGCCTGTGGAATTCCCTTCCACATACTTGCTTTCTCGACAGCTACAATCTCCAGGAGTTTAAATGTAAGATCAATAGATACCTCTTAACACACTAACTCGCATTCATTCTCTCAAACACTCTTCCCATGTACATCCTTACCCGTCTATCACCCTCCTTCTGACATTTCCTATATCTCACCACTCTTTCTCATCACTTTCCTCTATGTAACCCCCTGTGCAATAGTGGCAGTGGAATGCCTTGCTTGGTTTGAAATGATTTAAAAAAAAATTGTCCGTGCATATCTGGTTGGGTGATTCTGGTATTCGTCTTGGAGTTCTCGAAAAAATATTCAAAGGCGAACCTGCAATATTAGCGATATACACTTAGTAGCTTATCTTCACTCACTTTCTCATCAACATGATGTGGCTTCCCTCTGTCTTTTCTACAAGTATTTTCATGTAAACTGCTCTGACGAAGTTTTTTTTTTCTGGTTCCCCGACCACATGTATTTACTCGTGCTACTAGATTGGCATCAAGATCCCACAATTTTTCCGTCAAAACAATTGAATGTAACCGTCTCTTCTGTTCTAAGAGTTTCTTTTCTCGCACTTCACGTTTGCTTGCTTCCCTGATAACTACAATCTCCGAAGGTTTAAATGCAACGTCAATTGCCATTTTCTGTCTACCTGATTCCCATCCATCTCTCATTCTTTCTTCGACATCCCCTGTACTTTGTTTTTTTGTTTTTCTCACTGTAACCCCATGCGCACCAGTGGCGATCCCGCCTTGCTTGGTGGGAAATGATTATAAAACAACTGTCTTATGATACTTTAGCTAGCTTCAGTCGCTGACCCAAGCATGATATACAGTAGCCCTGGCACCAAAACATCACTTTCTTACTACAAACACCGTAATATCTTAATTACTCTGTGTAAATCTAACTAGTCACATTTGTACAGTGATTTTCTCAGCCGCCGCTTCGATGTGTCACAAAGCTGAAAGTATGGGGTACCCAACGAGAATCGAACACTCTACTCATTTGTGATGATTCTAGCGAAACAAGTTTGTTAACCATTGCAAGTCGAGGTGCAGTATTCTCACATGTACTATGTGTCTGTGTGGAATCAGTCAGTAAAGTGCCATGCGTGATACACGCTTGGGCGATCATGTTTCGAAAGAGACATGACTGATTACGCAGATGATTATCCCGCAGTAGGTTGCCATTACTTTCTGTGGTAGACTGGTTGCCACCAAGGCTATAAAACCCACTAAATCGTGTTATTTAGCCCATAACTGGAGGGAAGAGACGGATTAATAATTTTTCCAAGGATATTTGTGCGTAAGTGAATACAAGAAATTCAACTGTAATTCGAACTCGGCTCCCCGATTTCTCGTTCCAAGCCGATATCCGCTGCACCACAATAAATTTAAAAATGAAAACTCTGATAAATGCTTACTCAGTGCAACTCCTTTGTGCCCCGCTTACGACTCCTTTCATAGTCTATATTTAACAATTTAATGTACCGAAGGTCAGTCGTCTTTCTACAGAAACTATTTTTTCGGTCTACTGTTCCCCCTTTTCACTAGAAACAAAGAAAAGTGTACTGGATTGCTATGTGATGTCTGTTCTTCAATATGGCAGCGAATGTTGGATAATATCAACAAAGATGAAGGGAAAACTTGAAGCAGCTGAAATGTGGTTCTATAGAAGGATGCTTCGGATATCGTGGACCGAGCATGTGAGCATGACGATGTTTTGGAAATGATGGATACGAAAAGGAAATTAATATTGAGCATCAAGAAGAGAGAGCTAAAGTTCCTGGGATATGCAATGAGGAAGGAGGGCTTGGAGAACCTGATACTAACAGGCCAGATAGACGGAAAAAGAAACAGCGGATAACATATTTAAAAGGCCTGAGCAGGTGGATGACAGAACGGGGGCTGAGAGACGTTACAGGAGAAAGCGTGCTAAGAGCCACCAGGGATATGGAGACGTGGAAGGCCATGATCGCCTACGTCTTGAAGGGACAAGGTACATAAAAGAAAGAAGTTCCCCTTGGAGAGCCAAGGCTTAAGCCTGTACTGCCAAATCGTTAAGAGTAAATAAAATGGTCGGAGTTCAATCCACAATAAAAACAGCCTTTTGTTCCACTATCAAATGATCTGGAGAATTACGAAAAATTAAATATAAAAGCATACTTGTTTATTTGTTAATCAAATATTGATAAAACTAGTGTACCACGAATTTGAACTTGGCTTAGACATTCCATTTCTGTTATGGTGAACTCACCTGTCTAGGGATAGTGGACTCTCCCTCTTAATATAAGTAACAGTGTAGCGAGTAGCCAGGAGAAAATACGAGTCAGCGACCTGGCAAGTTACTCTGCGTTACTACGTGATAATAGAAAGTTCCCACCAGTACGTCAAACCTAAGGGCCCGACATTTGTACTTCTATATTGTACTCCACAACAATTTCCCACTCTTATAACCGTCTACCCATACTTTACCTTCTTACATTGGTCGTAGGTTCGCTTTACAGCGGGACATTTCGACGTCGCTCTGTTAACGCCTTATGTGCCTAGGTTGTGTTAAAATCCCAAACGTCAGACGAAGGGGTGTAAAAATTATTGCGAAAAAAATGTCCGATTTGTCCGTTTCTCATAAATTGTATCCAGAGGCATTAACGACATTTGAAATTAATAAGCTGGAGAGTCAACTGATTTCAAGTGTAATGGGATTTATTGCGATGGCATTAGAAATCATGAACTTATCCATAAAATCCGCTAAACTGATAATCAGCATTTGGATGGGCAAGGTTGACAGGTGATATTGAATCTAATCTGGGAAGAACGGTTTCATGTTTTCGGCGAGTTGTGATCGGTAATCACCGGACCCCCAACCATCAGGAGACACGCATACTTGCTCTAGCCGCAATAGCCAAAGATATTGCTAGTCTATATATGAAAATGAATAAATCCAGTATCTACATATTTCTATTTGTAATTATTTACGCTATTTATATTGTTCAAAGTGTTAGCCTTATCTTTGTTACCGTTTTCACGACGTTTTGGTTGTTGTACGCCCCGGGCTTTTACAGTTGTTTGGAATTTCGAACTGAACCATTTATTTTGTCCACCGGGAAAGACTGTCTTAGTTCTACGTGTAATGCCTCTTGTGGATGTCTCGGTAACAGTTATCTCCCTTTAATTCAAATCTTCAAGTTTTGGTTCACTTCTGCTGTCGTGGTATTGAACTCACGTCTCTTTGAATCAAGTGAATGGATTCAAACAATGCATTTATCCAAAGTTGTGATTTCAATACCTTTCGTTAAAACTATCAGAAAAATTACAAAAAAATTGTGAACCATATAACATTATGACGACCTTAAAAGTAGTTCAACGCTTCACAGGCAACTCTTCAGAGTAAGACCTATATGAAAACATGATTAAGGATAGTACATACGACATACTATGCAGCAGTGAGTAAGCTATTTGAAGGAGAAACAGGCCTCTCCCTAAAGATAAAAATGCAGGAATACTGTAAAGACGTAACACGAAGGGAGAAAGAAAAATCTGACCATATATGATAGGGAAAGGTGAGATCATTGCCCTCTGTGGGATAACATTGAAATAATAGACAGAGAACGTCACTGAAAAACATAAAAACGTAAGGAATCAGCGCATATGTTAAGCCACAAAAATCTAACTAAATTATGCAGAGACATGAATACAATATGGGAGCAACACAGAGTGCTAGAGAAAAACAATAATAACAACAAAATTGTAATATGAGCTCTGGGACATCGGGTTTATAAGTCCCAAAACTTCATACACCTAACGGATACATAGTTCACTGGATAAAAGCGTTGATTGAATTAAATCACTTGGTCCAAATAGTTATGAGTTCAATACTTGGTTACAGCAGGGGGAAAACTGGTGAGATAAAGGGAGATAATTGATGCTGAGACATCCGGAAAAGAGCATGGCACGTGGAACTAGAACAATCCAAAAAAGGGTTCAGTATGAAATTCCAATCACTTGAAAAAGACCGGAACGTACAACAGCCAAAATGTCGTGGTAAAGACAAGTCCGAATAATGTGAACAAATTTAGCTAGTACGTCTTAGATATTAGTTAATCGGAACTTAAAATTCTTTGGCAAGCATTTCTTCCTCCTAATCATCATCAGAGTTGTTTCGACTTGAAGATATCTCATCGTCAGCATATCTGCTCGTTTTCTCAGGCCGGTTTATGTTTCTTCCGCACCCACAAAGCAGACCAGTGCCATAAAAAGTTTTGAATTTCGCTGAAGAATCTGAAAAAATAGTCGGTTCTCTGTATCGCTCCTGTAAGAATCTAAACTTCTAAACTGCTTAGTCTTCACTTTTCAGTTTTGGCGTCCAAAAGCGTCTCCACGTCCTAATGGGTGATGAATCATTTTCCACTCTAGAATCTCATTTCTACACACGAAACCTTGCACGCCTCTCACCGGTTTGTCGCTATATCTATGGTAAGTGTAACTGTATCTATGGTAAACGAACGACATTGCTTATTACCAGCAGTTTTAACCATCACGACTACGACTCACCATGGTACTTATATTGTAGTGAACCACCCACATATACAGGGTGACCCCAAAAAACGGGAATTTTTTATTTGTCTGTTTGTGATTTTTTTTCTTGTGGTGCTATCTCAAGAGTAAAGTGTACACGACTCAACCAAAAACTCTGGATGAGTTAAAACAGAGAATTCAGGATGAAATTTACAGTATCCCAGGTGAGAGGTTGCAGCTATCAATGAGGAATCCCAATAGCAGATTTTCTTGAAAATTTACACAATTGTACTATAAGCGTCTGTAAGTGTTCTTAGCTAGGTTTTGTGTTGAGGTACCCCGATAAATATCGAAAATCGATAATCGAAAAAATCGGGTTATAGAAGGAGTGGTCCGATTTTAATCAAATTGGATACACTCATAGACAAAGACATAAGAAACGATATTCAGAAGTTTCAAGGTTCCAGTTCTTAAATAGGGCAGAAAATCGATAATATATATATATATATAAAAGGCAAGATGTTTATGTGTGTGTCTGTTTATCGACCTGTATGTCTGTATTTTTTTCAGCCCTTTTAGTTTTTGCTTCGGGTTTGGCTCTAAGTAGGTATGATTGTATCAAAATTTGACTTACATCCATTCATTTTCCTTCAGTCTACGGTTTCGCTTTAACCGGAAACAACTGTTGCTTTTTAGTCTTTCGTGCCAACGTCCAAAGAGTCTGAGCTCCAGGACCATGGATTAGTTTTAAAGCTTTCATTACACCCGAGCAACGCCGGGCTATACTGCTAGTTGATATTAAGTGTAAGTATTTACAGATTCAAGCGAGTTTTCTTTTTTTTGGGAAAATATTGATTGCGTACAAGTACGTTTTTCGGCGTTACTTTCTTTACATTTGTTCCAAAATTGTTTGGTGGACAGAGTTATCATTACTAACTGAAAAATAACATCGCGAACAAAACTGACCTTTTGAGAAAGGAAAGATAATGTAAAGGGCATAACCTATAGTTGGTCAGTCTGGCATTTTTGAAGTCGGTATTGTGATAGATTTCCAGTCCATCTAATTACAGACAGAAAAGATGATCATAAAATTCAGTGCCAGTCTTCATCACTTTATAAACAAACTAGCAGTATAGCCCGGCATTGCTTGGATGTAATGAAAGCTTCAAAACTATTCGATGGTCCTTTTTGCTCAGACTCAGCCTAAAGAATATTTGTGTGAAGTTTTGTGAGAATCGGATAAAAATTGTGGATTTGTATAAAGGACATACATACAGATAAACAGACACACACACAAACATCTTGCTTTATATATATATATATATATATGTATATATATATATTATCGATTTTCTGCACTATTGTAAGAACTGCAACCTTGAAACTTCTGAATATCGTTTCTTATGTCTTTGTCTATGAGTGTATCAAATTTGATTAAAATTGGACCATTCCTTCTATCACCTGATTTATTTGATTATCGATTTTTGATATTTATCGGGAGTACTTCGACACAAAACCTAGCTAAGAACACTCGCAAACGTTTATAGCACAACTGTGTAAATTTTCCAGAAAATCGGTTCAGCCGTTTCGGAGTCTATACGTAACGGACACACACACACACACACACACACACACACACACACACACACACACACACACATAAACGTACAGACAAAGTTCATTTATAAATAAGTTTAGATAATTCCTTCGCGCCGGTTAACGTATTCGAAAATATGATCCCGAGCATTAAATAATCAATAAGCTGTCTTCCAAATGCGTGTGCTGGGAAAATATTTTTCTTTTTCCAAATCCTAATACAATAGCATGTCTGCAAAATCACATCTTGAAATGATTTTTTAAACCGTATTTCGTTGATCGTGAAGCTTCATTCCAACTTTTTTACCCAACCCCAGTTCACAATTTTCTGTTTTTGTAGCAATGAAACGGAATTCCGTTTCGTTTTTGCTTTCCTCACGAACTTATCTATTTTGGCGAAATATTCACTATGTGAGTTGCGGTACAGTGGATATCGGCTCGGAACGAGAAACCGGGGAGCCGAGTTCGAATTCCAGTTGAATCCATTGTATTCACTTACGCGCAAAAACCCTTGGGAAAGGTATTAATCCATCTCTTCCTTCTAGTTATAGGTTAAATAGCAGGACAGATTGGGTTCTATAGCCTTAGTTGGCAACCAGTCTACCGCAGAAAGCAATGGTAACCTACTGCGGGATAATCATCTGTCCAGTCAGTCATGTCTCTTTCGAGACATGATCGCCCAAGCGTGTATCACGTATGGCGCTTAACTGACTGATTCACTATGTAATTCACAATTATGGGTCCAAGCGACTCATAAATGTCTTATTTTTACCTGAGTATTATTATTTCCCTCGAAGCAGAAATATTAATCCTTTTAGTTAAAAATGATATTTTCGATAAGTATTGGAGTTGCTTGCTAATGAAATTTTCTTGTTCACATCCTTATTCTAATGTGAATTTTGTTGATATCGCAACTGATAATATCGTCAATTAGTATTTGGGCTTTGGTCTTTCATCAGATATTTCTTCAGAGCAAAATGGAATAAGGGATATGCGTTGTGGTACTGCGGATATCGTCTCGGAACGACAAATCGAGGAGCCGACTTCGAATTCCACTTGAATTCCTTGCCTTCATTTTACGCACAATTACCCTTGGGAAAGGTATTAATCCGTATCTTCCCTCCAGTTATGGGTTAAATAATAGGACAGATTGGCTTCTATGGTCTTGGCTGGCAACCAGTCTATCGCAGAAAGCAACCTACAGCGGGATAATCTTCTGCCCAGTCAGTCATGTCTCCAAAGATATATGATCGCCCAAAAGCGTGTATCACGTATGGCACGTAACTGACTGACTGATTATGGAATAGGATCATTTAAATTCATGATTAAAATGTTATACTTCCAGGATTTCAAATACATATATATATATATATATATATATATATATATATATATATATATAGTATTTGAAATCCTATATATATATATATAACTTAAATTAATTACCGCCACTCATTTTCGATAATAAACTCTTAAATTGAATTCTTAAAAATAAAATAAATAAAGTTTCTTGAAACATTTATTTTAACTTTAATTGAAATGATTAAATTTACTATTTACAGTAAGCAAAATATTCTGGTGTATTTTAAACAGAAATTATATTGATTGGAATCTATAATTTTTAACTTTTTAAAATATTTTCCTTTTTTCTGCCATTTTTGAGCGAGCGACACATTTGTAAACAAAAGTGAATTCTTGGTTTTAAAAAACTTGCAAAAATAATATATACATCTGTGGCACACTACTTTTTAGAAAATTAGCAAATTTAATGTTAAATCTGATTTACGTAAGTATTACTTATAGCATTAAATTTAGAATTTCAATTTCTTTAACACAGTTCAACTTTCTGACCTTTCCCCCGTATTTGAAAAGTGATGACAGCTTGAAATTACTTTTTTCCTCTAAGGGGGAGAAACCGTGTAACACTTGACCTTTTAATGTATAAATAGAAATTACTATACAAAAAAAATAACTTCAAATACACACACACACAAAATTAAAACATATTTTTGAAATACGAAGGCACAACGATTTGTATTAAACTGTTTTCAATTTTCGTTTAATAAATATAATTTTCACTTAATAAGTTATAAGCTAACGGCAACAAATATTTCAAGTATTTTAAAAATATTTTTATTATGATTAAAAAAATAAAAAGAATTTTAAAAATTTCATTATTAATCGAATTTTTTTTATTCCGACTCTAATGTCAGTAATGTATATTATTAAAGCAATTAAAAGCTTATCACATTAAATGTCAGTTTTATTGCGTTTTTTATTTACTATTCAGAGCAGATTTTCGGAAATAAAGGCAAAATGTTTGAAAAAAAATAATAGGTGATTTACAAACATTCCCCAGTGAGTCCTGTGTTGAACTAATAAAATCAGTTTTCGCAACAAAATTTAATTTCTTTAATTTTAATGAATTTACGTGAAGTGGGGGTAATAGATGTAAAAAAAAAAAAATTACCAATATTTTTAAAAATAATTTAAAAAATAATTTCATTAATTTATGTTTTTTTATGTTATTTTACTTTTTTTGCAAGAATTTCCAAATTAATGTGTTCGTCACCGGCCGAAATAAACTGAGTTATGTCATATTACATTTTTCACAGTAAACTCTCGTAACGATTTGGTCACCCGCTAACTAAAGATTAAAAATACTTTGATCTTTTCTTTTTATATTAACAGAATCATTTTGATGAAAAACGTTTGTTTTTATTAAATTTGAGACCTTTTTTCTTCATACTATGCTTTTCTTTTTTTCAGATTTAGTGAAGGTTTCTAATTTAAATTAGCGTTTATGTTTGAACGGTAAAAATCTCTGCATTGCAAAGTAACTAAAATTACTATAGAACACAACCTGTCCTGTTATTTAATCCATAACTGGAGAGAAGAGACGGATTAATATCATTCCCAAGGGTACTTGCGCGTAAGTGAAAGCAATGATTTTAATTGAAATTCGAACTCTGATCTCCGATTTCTTGTTCCGAGCCGATATCCACAGCATCACAACGCACATCCGACTGTCAGTATGAGTGGCAAATAAAAAAATTATCCCATGTAAAGCGTTTTGTCCTTCGGAAGGAATTCTTCAAATTCATTTTTTTTTATTGATGAAATACCTCTACACCTGTTCAATAAACGTGGGTGGAGTGTGAACCGGGCGATAGTTTAGTCTATCTACTCCAACTGAAAAAAGAAAAGTGAAAAGATTGGAAAAGAGAAAGCCGGAAACCACATTCTAAACAGGGAACAAGGGATGAGCCTCTACACCTGTTCAATAGACGTGGGTGGAGTGTGAACCGGGCGATAGTTTAGTCTATCTACTCCAAGTGAAAAAAAAAAACAAAAAAAACGAAAAGAGTAAAAAGATTGGAAAAGAGAAAACCGGAAACTACATCGTAAACAGGAAACAAAGGATGAGCCTCTACACCTGTTCAATAGATGTGGGTGGAGTGTGAACCTGGCGATAATTTAATCTATCTACTCCAAGAGGCTCATTCCTTGTTCCCTGTTTATGTGGTTTCCGGCTTTCTCTTTTCCAATCTTTTCACTCTTTTTTTTTCTTCTCAATTGGAGTAGATAGACTAAACTATCGCCCGGTTCACACTCCACCCACGTCTATTGAACTGGTGTAGAGGATCATCCTTTGTTCCCTGTTTAGGATGTGGTTTTCGGCTTTCTCTCTACTAATCTTTTCACTCTTACGTAACCCCTGCACATCAGTGGAGTTACCGCCTTGCTCGGGGTGATATGAATAAAAAAAAACTGTAGTAGAAGGGAACGAAATGAAACAAACATCAGTTATGCATTTAGATCGCGAAAAATTTGGATGATACAGGGACGCTTAAGTTTAAATTTTGAATTCTTGGCGCCTAATGTGCTTAAATAACGTAACCGAACTAGTTCGGTTTTCTACCTCTGTTATCTCTATCACTGTTGTTTTTAAATATCCCACATTGTAATAGCAGCATTTTCGTAAAAATTTAAAAAAAAAAGAAGAACGCAATTGATATGCTGGGTGCAAATTAATGGTAGAAAACTCAGAAAGTTTTAATATTCTTACTAAATTACTTTCTTTTTCAATCAAAACACGTCCCGAGCATGACGTTAAAATACATCCTGTAGCAAGGCTTCTGATTGGGAAATTGGCGGTTTTTAGCAAGTAGAACCACCCCTCAATTGCTGTTGTTCTCAGTTACACCCTGGCCTGGGGTGGTAATACTTGTTAGAGTCCCAGCGAATTAATAAAGTATAAAAGTACATTTTTATATAGTAAAATGACAACATTACGTTTTTATATAGCAAAATACCAATAATACATTTTGACTGTAATTGAAGGAATACAGTTGCGTTCAAGATATAATTAGTTGAATCCATAAAATTGTTAAAAATATTTGTATTTTGGCATTAAATGAGCCATAGAGGTGTTGATATGCCGATATAGAAAATGAATATTTTTATAATAAAACACTAGCAATACATTTCTATTATATACAAAGACCAACAATAAATATAGTAAGATTAGTAACAATACATTTTATAGTAAGATTAGCAACAAAACATTTTATAGCAAAATTACCAACAATACATTTTATCTGTAACTGAAGGCATACAATTGCGTTCAAAATATATTTAGCTGAAGCCATAAAATTGTATTCAAAATGTATAAATTTCAGCACTAAATAACCCAAAGAGATTGACACGCCGCTAAACAAAATCAACCAACCAACTTAAATTAGAACTGCATTTCTTAGGGCAAATTTATGATCCGACTTATTTCAATGAACGACTAATGTATTGAGAGTTTTGTTTTGCAAGACTTCCTTTTTGTGTTAATATCATTATATATTTTTAAATCTGTCGATGCTTTCTTTGTTTTTTTCTCTGTGATTTTACAGTCTGTATTATAAATTCCTGTATCATCTTGACTTAATGATGTAATTGAACAAAGAAAAATATATAAGGTTTGAGTTTTGTTTAACGGCATATCAACTTCCGTGGGTTATTTAATGCCAAAAAAGGTAGGGTTTTAAAATTTTTTTAAATGTTCAGTTGTAGTGAGAAGGTTAATTTAGTCAGATTTTGATGAAAATTTTATTATTTTTATTTTAAAAAACTGAAGACGTCTTCTAGTTTTGTATTCAAAAATGTATTATGGCAATAATTTTTTTTCTTCAAAAATGTATTGTTGGTAATATTTTTCTTTCAAAACTATATATTTTCTATAAAAGTCTATTTTTCTACTTTCATAGTGTCTTGACCCCAGTTTTGGAGTTAACTATTTGTCCATAACTGGGGCCCTAACAAGAGCTACGACTCCGAGTCAGGGTGGACCTGGGAACAACAGCAATTAAGAGGTTGTTCCATGCTTCTGACAGTCTCCGAATCAGAGACATTGCTGCTGGATGCAGTTTAGCGTCTTACCCAGGACTAGAGGTGGATGAGTTTAATGGTGATTATGAATGCGTTTGAAGTGATCACTAGTGATGGTGACGTTATGCTTCCATTGATCTTCTCACAGAGCTTCAGGCTAAATACAGAGGTCTACATCAGGTGCTTTGAGGAGGTAGTGCTGTCCTGTGTCAAAAGGGTGTCTTTTGGAAGACCCTACGTCTGGCAACTGGACAGAACACCTTGCCATACAAACAGGAGAAGCGATCACATCACCCCTTACATCTATCTACGTAACTCCCCAGACTGCAAGCCCCTTGATTTTTATAGGTTGGGCGCAGTTGAATAAGAGATCAACAAAACTCCTAACATCAAAGATAAACTGAAGGGAAGGAGTATAGTAACTTTCAGTAACTTAAACAAAGAGGGCGTTCAGTAGAGTTGCAAGAGATTCCGAAGTAGTCTGAAGCCGTGGTTTTATTGAATAAACTTACTGTTTAGTATTTCAAGATATTTTTGTTCTAATTTTTGTAAATATATCTGTTAAAATGAGATGTCTGTATTATTTTCATTTTTGCGTAATTTAGAAGACAATTCATTCATCGCACCCTGTATATCTGTTAAAATGAGATATCAGAGTTGTTTTCATTTTTGCGTAATTTAGAAGACAATTCATTTATCGCACCTTTTATATCTGTTAAAATGAGATGTCAGTGTTATTTTCATTTTTTGCGTAATTTAGACGACAGTTCATTTATCGCACCTTTTATATCTGTTAAAATGAGATGTCAGTGTTATTTTCATTTTTGCGTAATTTAGAAGACAATTCATTCATCGCACCCTGTATATCTGTTAAAATGAGATATCAGAGTTGTTTTCATTTTTGCGTAATTTAGAAGACAATTCATTTATCGCACCTTTTATATCTGTTAAAATGAGATGTCAGTGTTATTTTCATTTTTGCGTAATTTAGAAGACAATTCATTTATCGCACCTTTTATATCTGTTAAAATGAGATGTCAGTGTTATTTTCATTTTTTGCGTAATTTAGAAGACAATTCATTCATCGCACCTTTTATATCTGTTAAAATGAGATGTCAGTGTTATTTTCATTTTTGCGTAATTTAGAAGACAATTCATTCATCGCACCCTGTATAGCTGTTAAAATGAGATATCAGAGTTGTTTTCATTTTGGTGTAATTTAGACGTCAATTCATCTATCGCGCCCTGTATAGCTGTTAAAATAAGATGTCTGTATTGTTTTTATTTTTGTGTAATTTAGACGACAATTCATCCATCACATCCTATATGTATATGTATATTTCGTATCCATCTGTGTTCGTTATGTATCTCAGTTTATTTGTTATCTATCTTGGTCTGAAAAGATAAAAAACCTATCTTCAATAAGTTAAAATGATCCATAACTAATACTTTTTCTTTTAAAATATTCTGTCCATAGCTCTTCAGATTCCTTTACTTTAGCAGAAAACAAATCGATTCTTACCGTTCCCAAAACTATTTGCTTGTAAGGAAATGTAATTAACTCGACTTGAATTCGAACTCTCAGATTTCCCATTGCGTACCGCTATGCATTACACCACCCGCACATCTACCATTTTCTTTAATTTTTGGACTGCTTTGTCTTCTTAGGACAGATAATGGGTGGTTTTCCGTTACTTTCTCCACAGTTTTGACTTCTTTTTCTTCGACAGTTTGCTACCAAAGCTAGAGACTTTATTCTATGCTATTTAACCACAAGTGGGAAGAGAAGAGTTGGACTAATAACTTTTCTTAGGATCTTTGTGCGCGGGTGAACGCAGCAGCATTGACCGAAATTGAAACTCGGATTAAAGTGGATCAATACGTTGTGAGTTCAATCTCTGTGTCTGGAAGTGCTGAAAAGTTTGAGTTTGAGTTTTGTTTAACGGCAAATCAACCTCTGTGGGTTATTTAATTCCAAAAAGTTAGTGTTTTAAGGTAATTTCTTTAATCTTCGGTTATAGTGAGAAGGGTGATTTAGTCAGATTTTGATGAATTTTTTTTTTTATTATTGTTTCAGGAAACTGAAGATGTCTTCTAGTTTTGTATTCAAAAATGTATTGCTGGTAATATTTTTTCCTTCAAAATGTATGATGGCAATAATCTTTTTTATACTTTCATAGTGTTTTGACCCCAGTTTGGGGGTTAAATATTTACCCATAGCTGAGGCCCTAACAGGCGCTACCACTCCGAGTCAAGGTGGACCTGGGAACAATAGCAATTAAGATGTGGTTCCATGTTCCTCACAACCTCTTAATCAGAGGCCTTACTGCTGGTTGCAGTTTATTGTCACATCCAGGACTAAAAAATATATAGGATACGCCTGCATTTGATGGTAAAGTTATGCTTCAAGTAAGGTTTTTGTTTTTATTCACTCTTGTCAGCCATTGCCGCAATCTGGTGATCGCTAGTTGATTGCGCAAATTTGAGTCCTGTGAAATCTGCTTTTCTATATAATTTATTGTAGTAACAGCCCCCCACCCCCAAAAAAGAAAATGGGGTAGACCTATAGACGAAACACGCTTTAAATAAATTAATTTTGCACCATAATTTGTCTGTCAAAATAGGCTAATATATTACTTTACTTCGCCCTGTCTGCTGGGGCTTTAGAATACGCCGACATCCCCAATGAGGCGTTCTGGCTATGACGATAAACTGCATCCGGCAGCAAGACCTCTAATTGGGAAGTTTTGGGAAGCATGGAACCTCCTCTTATTTGCTACTGTTTCCAGTTCTGATTTGACATTGAGTGGTAGTACCTGTTAGGGTCCCAGCTATGGGCAAATTGTTAACCCCAAAACTGGGGTCAAAACATTATGAAAGTATAAAAGTAGATCTTCCAGTAATACTTTTTTGAAAAAGAAAATATTACCAGCAATACATTTTTGAAGGAAAAGAATATTGCCAGCAATCTAAACTTATTTATAAATGGAACTTTGTCTGTGTGTGTGTCCGTTACCTATAGACTCCAAAACAGCAGAAACCGATTTTCTTGAAAATTTATACAGCTGTACTATAAGCGTCTGCGAATGTTCTTAGCTCGGCTTTGTGTCGAGGTACCCCCGATAAATATCGAAAATCGATAATAAAAAAAATCGGGTTATAGAAGGAGTGGTCCGATTTTAATCAAATTTGATACACTCATAGACAAATACATAAGAAACAATATTCAGAAGTTTCAAGGTTGTAGTTCTTACAATAGTGCAGAAAATCTATCTATCTATCTATCTATCTATCTATCTATATATAACGCAAGATGTTTGTGTGTGTGTCTGTTTATCTGCCTGTATGTCTGTATTTTTTCAGCCCTTTTATTTTTGCTTCGGGTTTGGCTCTAAGTAGGTATAATTGTAGTTCTTAGTCTCACCCATGATACCATTTACTCAGAGGACTTATTTAGCCTTCAAAATTCAATTTACGATGAAAAAAACTTATGTGATATCGATCAGTCAGTTAGTTAAGTGCCATACGTGATACACGCTTGGGCGAACATGTCTCGAAAGAGACATGACTGACTGGGCAGAAGATTATCCCGCAGTAGGTTGCCATTGCTTTCTGCGGTAGACTGGTTGCCGATCAAGGCTATAGAACCCAATCTGTTCTGCTATTTAACCCATAACTGGAATGAAGAGACGGATTAATACCTTTCCCAAGGGTATTTGCGCGTAAGTGAATACAATGGATTACAACTGGAATTCGAACTCGGCTCCCCGGTTTCTCGTTCCGAACCGATATCCACTGTACCACAACGCACATTCGTGATATCGATACCAGGAAATCAAAATTCATTTTTCTTTCAGTCTACGGTTTTGTTTTAACTGGAAGCAACTATTGCTTTTTAGTCTTTCGTGCCAATGTCCAAAGAGTCTGAGCTCCAGGTACATGGATTAGTTTTAAAGCTTTCATTACACCCGAGCAACGCCGGGCTATACTGCTAATATATCTATGAAGAAAAAAATATAACCAACAATACATTTCTGAAGAAAAAATATTAACAGTGATATATTTTTGAAGAAAAAAAAATACATATATACCAGTAATACATCTGACTCTCGACCAAGTCGTCTTTACGTCTATGAAACCTGATCTACAACCTGATTTCTTACAAAGAATACATAATCTATTCATACGCATTTATTGTAAAAATCATGTCGGCATAAAATAACCCATTTAAGTTGATATACTGTAAAACAAAAAGAATCAAACGAACTATTTTACTTTTTTAATAAAATGTCTTGTGATTTATTGTTTGGCCTTGAGCCATACGGAGTACTGTGAGAAAGAGCGACTCGTACACTTCTATATGCAATATGTCGATGCATTTTAAATTATTCAAAACAGGGTAGGAACGGTAAAAGATCTGTCAAGATATCTCGGCACGTTCAGATAGCCGATCAGACTTGTACTGAACCCAATTCTTTCCCCAGCTTCACTATTTGTGAATGAAACAAATCGATAAGGCTGAATTCATCTAGTTGGAAAAGCGTCTGTCCACCTTCATCGGTACAATTGATTTTATTTTTAACTACCAATGCGTCCGCGACAAAATTGCCTCTCTAAATAATCACTACTTTTAACACTTGCCGGAAGTAGCATTTCTGAATGTCTAAAGTGAAAATATATTTACGAAATTAGAATATTTTTCAAGTGTAAATCGGCGTTTAAAAAATGTTATAGCTGTTTTTTAATATATTTTTTATTTATTCCAAAAATAAACCTAAAAAAAAAAAACACACACACACAAAACAATTATCGCAGTGTTTACAATGAGACAAATTTTTAAATAAATGAATGGGGCGCATTTTTTAAATGTTTTATTAAATGAACAGATACGCTTTCTTGAAAATCCGTCATTCATAAAACCTAAGGCTTACATCACGTTGAAATATCGATTCCAGTACACCCATTGAAGTTAAGCCACGTCGAGCCTGGTTAGTACCTAGATGGGTGACTGATTACGAATTCCAGGTGCGAGAAACTTAGATGTGCGAGTGGTGTATTGAAACCGGCTCGAAACTGTTAATCAGAGAGCCGAGTACCAACTCCAGTTCGGCTCGTTATATTCACTTACGCGCATATACCCTTGGAAAGGGTACGAATCCACTTCTTCTCCCTTAGCTATGAGTTAGTTTTATAAATTTTACTAATTAAGTCATTATCTAAAAAGAATTCTTACATTTTAAAACATTTTCTGGCTTTAAATAACCTGAAAAGGGTTGATAAACCCTAGAAAACGAATCAATCAATCGATGAAATATCCCAGGTCTTTTTTTATTTTTTTGCACTGATAGGTTTCTGTTTCATTCGATTACAACCTAAACGTTGTCAACATCTGTTGCGGGTTTTTTAAAGTTGAAGGTCTTCTAGGACTTAGGTTGGTTTCAATGGATTCCAGCACTGGAGCCAATAATTCTTATCGAGTTTTTACCCAAGGAATAGTGTCTTAAAATCTTTCTTAATGATTCGAAGTTTTTGCGGACGAATGTACAAATATTGATACATCTTCAGTATGAATTTTACGGTCATAAAACTTCTTAAGTTTAATAAATGTTGTCTTAGTAGCGACTGGTTATCCTCATTTTGGATTGTTGGCTTATTCGCCGTAAGGTCGCCCCATGATTTGCTTAGTTTAGGTCCTTTGGTTTTACATCTTATCAACCACAATATGTTATTTAATGCAAAAATGATTTTTAAGATAGATACGTATGAATAGAATATGTATTCGTTTTAAAAAATCAGTTTGTAGATCAGGTTCCTGGTATCTTAACCACATTGGGTTATTTAATGCCGACGAAATTTTTAGGATAGATTCATATGAATAGAATATGTATTCGTTGTAAGAAATCAGTTTGTAGATTAGTTTCCTGGTATATTAACGTCAATGGGTTATTTAATGCCAACGAAAATTTTTGGATAGCTACGTATGAATAGAATATGTATTCGTTTTAAGAAATCAGTTTGTAGATCAGGTTCCTGGTATATTAAACTCAACGGGTTATTTAATGCCGATGAAATTTTTGGGAAAGTTTCGTGTGAATAGAATATATATTCGTTGTAAGAAATCAGTTTACCTGGTACCTCGATTTTTTATTTAATGCTGATGAAATTTTTAGGATAGATTCGTGTAAATAGAATATATATTCGTTGTAAGAAATCAGTTTACCTGGTACCTCGATTTTTTATTTAATGCCGACGAAATTTTTAGGAAAGATTCGTATAAATAGAATATGTATTCGTTGTAAGAAATCAGTTTACCTGGCACCTTGATTTTTTATTTAATGCCGACAAAATTTTTAGGATAGATTTGTATAAATAGAATATATATTCGTTGTTAGAAATCAGTTTACCTGGTACCTCGATTTTTTATTTAATGCCGATGAAATTTTTAGGAAAGATTCGTGTAAATAGAATATATATTCGTTGTAAGAAATCAGTTTATAGACAAGGTTTTAGATTAAATGACGTAATATTTGTAAAGAATGTTTTTTGTGCATTTTTGTAAAGAATGTTTTTGTGTATTGCTGGTAATATTTTTCAAAAATTTTCTTTATATTATTTTACTATTTGTAGATATTTCCTCAAGGATACATGGCCCAGTGGATGAAAGCGTTGATTGGATCCAGTGACTTGACTTAAAGTGTTGCGAGTTCAATACCTGGTCACAGCAGTGGCGAGCAAAATCTAAGAGTGTTAAGTGGAGATAATTAAGATCCGGATAGTAGCATCACTCATTGAACGAGAACAATCTATCCCCAGTGATCGTAATAAAGGGTTCGATTTGAAATTCCAGTCACCTGAACACGGTCGGAGCGTATAACGGCCAAAACGTCGTGAATATGACAATAAATATAAGGTTAACAATCCGAAGAATATAATGATATTTTACTATGAAAATTCATTTTTATACTTTCATAGTGCATTGATCCCAGTTTATAGGTTAACTATTTCGCCCATACCTGGGACCCCTAACAGGTGCTACCACTCTGGGTCCGGGTGCCTCTGGTAACAACAGCAATTAAAAAGTGGTTCCATGGTCCTCAAATCTTTCCAATTAGAGGCTTTGCTGCAGGATGTAGTTTATCGTTATACCCAGGACGTCTGATCTTTGTCTAGATATATCAAAGCTGCATAATCTGTTTTTTGGTTGTATTTAGAATGCTCGGATACTTTCTGAATTGATCTAAAGTGTTTCAGTTTATGGCATATGCATTTTTGTACTTCGAATTTCTTCTACTAAAAAAGATTCAGTCAGATAAATTCCATACGTGATACACGCTTCGACAATCAGGTCTCGAAAGAGACATGACTGAATGGACAGAAAATTTTCCCGCAGTAGGTTGCTATTACTTTCTGCTGTAGACTGGTTGTCAACCAAGGCTATAGAATTCAATATGTCCTGCTACTTAAATCTATAGCTAGAGGGAGAAGCGACAGCTTAATACCTTACACAAGGGTATTTGCGCGTAAGTGAATGCAACGAATTCAACTGGAATTCGAACTCGACTCTCCGATTTCTCGTTGTAAGCAGATACCCACTGCACCATCCTAACAAAGATTACTCTCCAAATAACGTCTTTATTTTTTTAAACACAGTATCGCTATTTCCATGACTAATTTTCAGACAAGCTAACTTCCAACAGTTCAGAATTTTACAGCTAGAACCCACCATGCCACGTACATAGGGTCGAATCATTCACATTCCCTTCGTATTCAATTGGTGAAAAGGAAGTTCCACTAAGACAACCCCTTTCCTAAGGTTTACGGCAATATCACGCTGGAGCACCGGTCTGGTCAATATCTAGATGGGTGACAGTTTTGGGAATATCAGGTGCTGTAAGCTTGTACCAGTGAATCAATATTTTCTCCAAAAATTCTTAGAGTCTAAAAAAATCTAGCTTTAAATAATATGAAAAGTGATGATATCCCGTAATAAAAAAAAAATCAATCTTCTTGAGAACAGCTACTTTAGGGAAAAGACTGCCACGAGGATGCTTCCTCGATCTCTATAATCTTAACCACTTCAAATTTTAAGGTGAACTGATATCTGCCCTATATCTCCTCATAATCTGCAATTATAGTTTCTCCGTTTAAATTCATACAGCAACCTTATTTATTAACTCGCTACCATAAATGGTTCTATAGCTTTTTATTGGTAATATTTAGTAAAAAATAAAATGAAAATTAATTCAGAGTATAAACAGATTTTACTCTCAATCAAGTGCCATAGGTGATACACACTTAGGCGATCATGTCTCAAAAGAAACATGACTGACTGGGCAGAAGATTATCCCACAGTAGGTTGGCATTACTTTTTTGCGGTAGACTGGTTATCAGCCAAGGCTATAGAACCCTGTTCTGTAATTTAACCCATTATTAGAGGAAAAAGTCGGATAAATACCTTTCCCAAGGGTATTTGCGCGTGTGAATGCGTAGGAAATATTTTCTCGCAAATTACTCGAATATCGGGCCAGAAAAAGAAAATGCCGAAAATTCAACTCGCCGGTACAATATCGCGAACTGCTATCCACCTAACCAGTCAGACCCCAAAACATTTCTGCCTCTTCGAGAACAACGACTACTTTTATCGTCCGATCAATTTTTTTTTCTATTGGCCGACAACTCGGAGAGGACGCTAAATATTTGCATATATTTTTATAGCGACTCCTGCGACAGACTTTTTTTTTTTTTTTTAAATATTCCTTCTTCAGTATGTTATGCGGAATATGTGCCCCTGTTTTCTGTTTGGGTCTGTAATTTTCTTTTTCGCCTCATTTTCCGTCGTAGTATTAACGCGACGCGTTGTCGCTTGGTTTGACGAGGTAAGTCGCCATTTTCTTCGCGATAGAATGTAACGAATTCAACTGGGATTCGAACTCGGCCCTCGTTCTGAGCCGATATCCACTACACGTAAGTAGAAGTAGAGTAAAAGTGATATCCACTACACGTAAAAGTAGAGTAAAATGATGTGCTTTAGCACATCATTTTACTCTACTTTTCACAAATGCGAGATTTACTGTCTGACTTTAAGAAAACCTTAATTTGTCTTTGTATATATTTTTTCTGATGTTACTCAAATTCAGATCGGGCTTACTGCCTCACCATATTGAAGCACCGGTTCCCGTACCATAAACGAAGCAACGTCGATCCTGGTCAATACTATGATGGGTGACAGCTTGGGAATACCTCGTACTGTAAGCTTTGATGTGCGGGTGGTGTAATGAATAATAGCTCGGAAATGTTACTCGAAAAGCCGAGTTCCAATCCGAGTTAAGTTGGTTGTATTCACTTACGCGCAAATACCCCTGAGAATGGTGTAAATCCATATTTTCTCTCCTCTCCGCTATGGGTTAAGTAGTAAGACGTGCCTCTCTACTATTATTTTTTCAAAAAAATAGATAAATATAATTGCGTACAAAATATTTAGATTTTGGCATTAAATAACCTATAGAAGTTCAAATATGGCTAAACAAAAGAAACCAACCAATACGGTGTTTCAAAATAATTTGAATTGTATATAGTCATCTACTGTAGAACGCAAGCCTTTTTATGATTATTATATAATTCGTTTAGTGCCCAACAATCTTATCTCCATGCCAGAATAAGCCTGACTTTCTGTATATATCTAAACTTATTTATAAATGGAACTTTGTCTGTGTGTGTGTCTGTGTCCGTTACCTATAGACTCCGAAACGGCTGAACCTGTTTTCTTGAAAATTTACAGTTTTACTATAGGCGTCTGCGAGTGTTTTTAGCTAGGTTTTGTGTCGAGGTACCACCGATAAATATCGATAGTCGAAAAAATCGAGTTATAGAAGGAGTGGTCCGATTTAAATCAAATTTGATACGCTCATAGACAAAGACATAAGAAAAGATATTCAGATGTTTCAAGGTTGCAATTCTTACAATAGTGCAGAAAATTGACAATATATATATGTATATATATATATATAAAAGGCAAGATGTATGTGTGTGTGTGTGTGTCTGTTTATCTGTCTGTATGTCCTTTATACAAATCCACAATTTTTATCCGATTCTCACCAAACTTCACGCAAATATTCTTTAGGCTGAGTCTGAGCTCCAGGACCATGGATTAGTTTTAAAGCTTTCATTACACCCGAGCAACGTCGGGCTATATTGCTAGTTTGAATATAGTGCGAAGTTTTATGATCATCGTTTTTCGTAAAAATTGGTGTTCGCATTATGAAAACTTTTTGTTTTTTGGTCGAGGTTAAAAATTATGCTGCATTTTCGATGACCAATTGCACTAAACATGTAATTTTTTTTTCTGAAGAGTGGCAAAAACATCAAATCAAGGCTCGCTCTTTAAATGAAACCGGCTTATGCACAATTATATAGGGTATTAAATTTAGGCTCAAAACTGACGCATTTGGATAGAAGCAAGTACCGCAAGGACACATTACAGTTCGATCCTCACTAGGTGTCCCATAAACGGAACTTAGATAATCAGCTGTCACATTTAGGCAACACGACAATTCTGTCATTTTTTCTGCTTTCTTTCACTTACTCTTACAACTCTCTCTCTCTCTCTCTCTCTCTCGCTCTTACTATTTTTCTCTGATTATCGCTTCTTTCTGACTTTTTTGTCTTTCTTTCTCTTACCCCTCTCCCTCTATCTCTTCCTTACTTTCTTTTTTCTAATTTTCGCTTCTTTCCGCCTTCTTTGACTTTCTTTCTCTTACTCCCCCCTCTCTCTCTATCTTTTTCTTACTTTTATTTTCTCTAATTTTCGCTTCTTTCCGCATTCTTTGTATTCCTCTCTCTCTCTATCTCTTTCTTAGTTTCTTTTCTCTAATTTTTACTTCTTTCCGCCTTTGTTTTTCTTTCTCTTACTCCTCCCTCTCTCTTTCTTTCTTTTCTTTAATTTGCACTTCTTTCTGCTTTCTTCGTCTTTCTTTCTCTTACTCCTCTCTCTCTATCTCTTTCTTACTTTTTTTTCTCTAATTTTCGCTTTTTTCACTCCTTCCTCGTTTTTCTTCTCTGTTCCCCCTCTTTAATCTGTATAGGTTAAGCAAATTACGCATTTAAGAATGTTTTGCTTTCTATCTAAACGAGCTACTTTCACTCATTTGCTGAAATAACAGTATAGCATTTTGCTAAATTGGCCCAAACTTTATTAAAATGAAATTTTATCGTCAAAATGTTTGTTATTTTTAAGAGGAAAGATCAACATTTTTTTCATTGTTTTAAAAAAATTTAATCCTTTCTAACTCGTTTGAAATTTTGGTTAAATTTTTTTTTATTTCGTCAGCGTTTCACCCGATGTTTACTAAGCCAAACGTAATATTGCGCAACTCATTTTTTGACGCATTAATTTTGAAATGCTTGCAAAAATCAAATAATTGTCTGATCTTAATGAAACTTTCAGGACTTATTCACAAGGTAGTTATGCAATCATTATTTTTAGAAAATCTTACTATTTTTTTATACATTTATTACCCGCCTCTAACTAACTTTATGAAATTTATAGAAATTCAATGCTGATCACAAATCCGGTTTTATTAGTTAAATGTTTTTCTCTTTGTATTTCAGTTCTTTCGGCTCTCAATATGTCGCTCGTCTTCGTGACCGATGCTACACTACAACGATCGCATGTTTGAAGATAAGAGTTAAAGATTTGAATAAAAAGTAAACATTTTACCACTGGTAAAACATCGACGCGAAATCTATTTTAAATCAAGAACTACACGTTTTAATTTCTTTAATGCACGTTTAAGAATTTCACAAATGACTACGCAACTCCGTCAAGGTAAGTGAACGTTTTGTTTTTTCTCGAATGTTGCTTGTTTGTCTGAAGAAGACGACGCATAAAATCATAGTTTTAACTTGAATGCACTCTGTTTTGTGCCTGATTGCTTTGAACAAATCAATCGCGAATTTGCAATGTCCACCCTATCCCCGTTTTTTTTTTTTTTTTTTTTTTTTTTTTGCATCAACTAGTCTCGTAAAGATCAACCCCTTGACTCAACTCTTTCAACCGACTTAAAGTTGAATGACTACATCGAATCTACTGTTAGAAAGGTTGGGTGACTGTGTTGAACCATAGCTTTGAAATTGGGTTCCGATCCTGGCAGTTCACGACCTAAGTTCGTTGATCGTCACTCATAAAATTTAAAGCACCTAAATATTTATGATTGTTTATCAGCCTTTTTTTTTTTAGCCAAGAAACCTTCCACATTCTTTTTTTTTTCTTTTTTTGCATATAAACCTATTCTATATTTATTATATGAACAATTGAGCCCATTTTTGCACCTGACCCGAAGTGGAACGAATGTATTGAATCTATAGCTGTATTTACTGCTAGAAAGGTTGAGTCTCTGTGTTGGACCAGAATGTTTTTTCTGGCCAGAATCCATCTTGCACATTTATAAATCTACCAGTTTCCCGTACATTTAATACTGCTGCCATATCTGGTCGGGTGCTCCCGCTATTCATCTTGAGGTTGTCGACAAAATACAAAGAAGAATCTGCAATGTAATCAATCTTGACTTGGCAGCCCGACTTCAGTCACTTTCTCACTGACGTAATGTGTTTTTTTTTTCTGTCTGTCTGTCTTTTTTTTTTTTTTTTTTTTTTTTTTACAAACATTTTCATGGCAACTGCTTTGACCAGCTTCTTTCCCTGGTGTCTTTAATACATGAATTTACACCTGTTACTAGTCTGACATCAACGTCTCACCTTTAAATCGTTGAAATAATTAAATGTAGCCGTCTCTTCTACTCTAATAGTTTCTTTCTCGCATTTTGTGGAAATCCCTTTTGTTTACTTCCTTCCCTGATAGCTGCAATCTTCAAAAGATTAAATGCAACGTCAATTGCTATTTTTCTATCTTCCTGAATCCCATCCATCACTTAGCGCCCTCCATAGTTTACCTTGCCTTACACGACTTTAAGAATATTTTAACGATATTAACTTAACGATATGCCTTCCTCATTACTTCTGTGTATAAATGCAAGCCACAAAATAAAATTTCCACATTTACCTTGTAAAAAATACTACACGGGACGAAACGCGTTAGTATAAAGAGTTTTCCTTTCTCCTTTTATTTATATCTGAATTTTTACATATATATATATATATATATAATAGAAAAGAATTTGAAATGCCAAACGGGGACCTGGATACGATGTTCGTTACTTGAATTCATAACAAAGCTATAAACTAGATTGCAAGTCATTATTAGAGAGAAAAAAGAGAATAACTTTTTACTTCTCCTGGGGTCCTGGCATGACGGATACATATATAACAAACATATACATAAAAATAGACTTTTATAGAAAGATATACATTTTTTAAGGAAAAATATTATCAACAATACAGTTTTGAAGGAAAAATATTATCAACAATACATTTTTGAAGAAAAATTATTACCAGAACACATTTTTGAAGAAAAATTATTACCAGAACACATTTTTGAAGGAAAAAATGATTCTCAGCAAAACATTTTTGAATACAAAATTAAGACATTTTCAGTTTTCTAAAATAAAAAAAAAAGAATAAAAACAAAAAAAAAATTTCTTTCAAATTTGACTAAATCAACCTTTTCACTATAACGGAACATAAAAAAACAAACAAACTTTAAGACCCCACCTTTTTGACATTAAATAACCCACAGAGGTTGATATGCCGTTAAACAAAACTCCAAAACTCAAATACTTTTTCTGGTGAATTTCAGTGTCGTTCTGATTTAAATGACAAGCATGTCCCAAGCGGATCTTTCTAGTGACCTAACAGGTGCAGTTTTTGTATTAAACGTCAGACGTTTTGTCTTTTCCCTCTTAATCTTTCCCGCTTAAGCTTTGCGTACTTTCTTTACAGTAAGCATAGCCACAACGGATCAGGGTTACTCAACAACAGTTAAATTCCCTGGACTTGAATGTCGACTAAATCCGTCAACTTTTATCGAAAGTGTCATGTTGTTAAGCTGTAGATCTGGAAAATTTGTCAGTTGTTCAATTTGAATTTTTTTTTTATAATCGTTTCACCCCAAGCAAAGCAGTCTTACCACTGGTGTGCAGGGTGGTTACATAAGAGGAGAGTGAAGAAAAAGACGTACAGGTCACTGTGGGTGTCGGAGGATGGGTAAGAGAAGTATGGGAAGTTTAGTGTGAAGAAAGTTGTGTGAGAGTAGTGTGGAAAGAGATAAGAACAAAATACAAGGAGAGTCGGGGAAAGGACTGGAGCCAAGGGATAAGAATTTTTTTTTTATAACAATGATAAAAATAAGGATAATAATGATTGCAATAGTTTCTGCAGACTGTAATTTTTATCTTTGAAGATCTTCAAAATGCATAGGTCTTGAAGTGAAAATTCCAAAACTGTGACACACGAGGATATCAATAATTTCATTTGTAGTTGGAGCCCTCCGATTGATTGCAAACTGTTCTGATAGGCGTATTGAAGGGATTCCTTGTAGCCCATGCTTTAAAATATGCCAAAAAAAATTGTATTCACGAGTATAGCTCACACTTTACGAAGGGCTTTATTAATGTAAGATTGTGTGTGATTTTAGGGTGTCTGTTATATGTGCATGGTGGTCCAGTGGATATCGGCTCGGAACAAGAAATCGGAGAGCCGAGTTCGAATTCCAGTTGAATTCATTGCATTCACTTACGCGCAAATACTCTTGGGAAAGGTATTAATCCGTCTCTTCCTTCCAGTTATGGGTTAAATAACAGGACAGATTGGGTTCTATAGCCTTGGCTGGCAACCAGTCTACCACAGAAAGCAATGGCAACCTACTGCGGGATAATCTTCTGCTCAGTCAGTCATGTCTCTTTCGAGACATGATCGCCCAAGCGTGTTTCACGTATGGCACTTAACTGACTGACTGTTATTTTTTGCTTAAAAAATGTTAAGTGAAAAATGCCATGAAGCCATTTCTGATCTTAGATCTTTAATTGAAACCCGGAAGAAAATGAGAATACAACAGAAACCAAATGAAATAATAATTATGACAATGATAACAGTAATAATAATAATGATGACAAAAATATAAACTACGATAATGATAACAACAATAATAATAGTAATAATAATAATATTGTTGATGATAACGACAAGATAATAATGATGATGATGTTGATGATGATGCTGATATTAATAACAACAGCGATAATAATAAATCTGACTTATAATACTGACCTGAAACACTACCCTCTCTGTTGTCCTTTTATCTTGCGGCCACATCCTGATAAAACACCGGTGCCTTCACTATCACATGAAGACATAATTCTAAGATTTTATTGCTTCCTAAATGTGCGTTGTGGTGCAGTGGATATCGACTAGGAATGACAAATCGGGAAGCCGAGTTCGAATTCCAGTTGAATTCATTGCATTCACTTACGCACAAATACCCTTGGGAAAGGTATTAATCCGTTTCTTCCCTCCAGTTATGGGTTAAATAATAAGACAGATTGGGTTCTATAGCATTGGTTGGCAATCAGTCTACTGCAGAAAGCAATGGCAATCTACTGCGGGATAATCTTCTGCCCAGTTAGTCATGTCTCTTTCGAGACATGATCGCCCAAAGCGTGTATCTTGTATGGCACTTAACTGACTGAAATGCTTTTACTGGGAAAAATTGTTTTCCATTTAAACATACATTTTTCTTAAATGATAACTCTAGATTTATATTGAATCAATATTTGCAAAAGATGACTCTCTCATAACTCTTCTCTGTCCTTTCTAAGCTCTACAACTTCTGCCTATCTTCTTCCTGCTTTCTTGCCTGTTGGAAGTCTTCTTCTGTAGTTCCTATATTTAAGAACACTGGAGAACCCTCGGACCCCGCAAATTACCGCCCTATCAGCCATCTTCAGATCTTTGGCAAATTGTTCGAAGCCATTATCAACGCCGAGGTAGTTCAGCATCTCTCGGACAAACAGTATGGCTTCCGCTTCACCAGGTCTACTGCTGATATGCTAACGACCATCATCGAGTATATATACCAGGCTCTCGACAAGAATGGTGAAGCCAGAACCGTTGACTTGGATATCTCTAAAGCGTTCGACAGTCTGCCATGCCGGCCTTCTACGGAAACTACGAAGCTATGGCATAACTGGACTTTTGTTGGACTTAATTTAGTCATTCCTCTCTAACCGCACATTGAAGGTGGTATTAAACGGACATGCCTCCCAGAACTACCCTACAAGCGCGGGTGTCCCTCAAGGCTCTGTCCTAGGTCCTACACTCTTTCTGATCTACATCAATGATCTCCCCGATGCCATAACATCCCAAGTAGGCATGTACGCCGATGACACCACAGTTTACTCTCGCCTCGATCAAAAATGGGTGACAAGGCGAACCTCGCTGCCGAGCTTGAAAAGAACCTCCAATCCGTGGTGGATTGAGGTAAGAAATGGCTCGTAAAATTCAATTCCTCCAAAACGAAGCTGCTATCAATTAACCACCATAGACAACCGCACCTCCCTCCCATTAGCATGGAACTACGTCGAATCCATTGCTAATTCCGTCTGAATCTATTCTGCACATATATAAATCTACCATTCGCCCGTGTATTGAATACTGCTGCTGCATCTTGTCGGGCGCCCCAGCTATTCTCCTCGGGATTCTTGACAAAATACAACGGAGAATCTGTAATGTGATCGATACCGACTTGGCTGACCGCCTGCAGTCACTCTCTCACTGGTGTGACGTGGCTTCCCTGTGCCTCTTCTATAAATACTTTCACGGGATCTGCTCTGATGATCACTGGTGCCCCCTAGGAATGAATTTGCACGAGATACTAGATTAGCAACTAGGTTCCACCCTTTTACACTGAAACCGATGGAATCTAACCGCAATTTCTTCTCAAACATCTTCTTTTCTCGCACTTCCCGCTTGTGGAATTCCCTTCCGCATGCTTGCTTCCCCGACGGCTACAACCTCCAGAAGTTTAAATGTAAGGTCAATAGACACCTCCTAACACACTAACTCACACCCATTCTCTCAAACGCTCTTCCTATGTACCTCCTTACTCGTCTATCACCCTCCTTCTGACATTTCCTATATCCAATCGCTCTATGTAACCCTCTGCGCTATTGTGGCAGTGGAATGCCTTGCTTGGGGTGATATGATTAAAAATAAAAAAAACAAATTTAAATATTGTTGGTAAAGTGGACCATAGAATTTCAGAAGGAAGTTTGCTTTGCATAAATACACTTTTTATTTCAAATATTATTGATTGTAACTTGTGCCTCTCAAAGATATTATTCAGTAGATGACAATAATTATTTGAATTTATCTCTATACCACAATCAACTTTGGATCGACCTATAATTTTAGTACTTATAATAGTGGACTAAAACACTACCCTCATTGTTGTCTTCTTGGTATATGGCCATATCACGTTGAAACATCGGTTTCTGCACGATCCCACGAAGACATGAAAATTCTAATCAGAATCCGAAATGTACGTACATACCTTTCACGCATATCAGTTAAGTGCCATACGTGATACATGCTTTGGGTGATCATGTCTCGAAAGAGACATGACTGACTGGGCAGAAGATTATCCCGCAGTAGGTTGCCATTGCTTCTTGCGGGAGACTGGTTGCCAGCCAAGGCTATAGAAGCCAATCTGCCCTGTTATTTAACCCATAACTGGAAGGAATAGACGGATTAATATCTTTTCCAATGGTATTTGCGCGTAAATAAATGCAAGGAATTCAACTGGAATTCGAACTCGGCACCCCGATGTCGCGTTCCAAGTCGATATCCACTGCACCACAAGCGGACATACTTACTCAAAACAGAAACTGCACCTCGATGCATCTCCTTTGATAGGTTGCTCACTGTTAAGCGAATCCTAATAGACGGCAAAGAATACAAGAAAATGCGGAGCAAATAATATGGCGTTCAAAAGCTAATTTTTTTCCCTTTTAAGGACAATAACTCAAAACACAATTGAGTTACTTCCCTTGTCCGCTAGTCGGCGCGAGCACTTCTGAATTCAATATGGTGACAAGCTGACACACACGTGGAATTCATGGTTTAAATCTAAACTAATCCTTGCTGTTATCAGACAGTAAATGAATAAAATTTATTTTATGTGTTAAGTGCAGTTGTCTTTTGTTTCCATTCTTTTTTGTTCATCCCAACAACCTGGGATATAACAAAGATATTGTCTCGCAGTAGGATACCTGAAAGAAATAAATTCATACAAGAAAGCACAAAATACGACATAAATCCAAAAAGCTGAGACAGCAAAAAAAGTAAAGCTTTCCAAAGTACACTATACTTCCAAATGTTAGAATTCTTCTAAAATCTTTCACGTCTGTTCCTTCAATGACTATTCCACAAAACACTTTATTTGTGATAAAATGACCTACAAGTTGAATGTGCAAAAGTCGAACTCTATGAGTTAATTAGTAAAACATTAATCATAAAAAAATCTTAAATATTTTCTGCCTTTAAATAAGCAGAAATAGGTTGGTAAGCAGTAAAACCAAAACCAAAAACAATCAAACTAATTCGTTGTTCTTTACATCGATTCGTTTTGCTCCTATAAATTGGCAATTCTCTCACCCAGTTATCATGTCTATATATTGTAACCTTGCATTCACCGCTAAAAGATACTTGTCCTGCGTATGATGATAAACTATCTAACAGCAAGGGTTTAATGAGCGTGAACCTCCTCTTAATTGCTGTTGTTACAAGGTCTACCCTGACTTAGGGAGTAGCACCTGTTACAGTCCCAGTTATGGGCAACTCCTCGAACTGGGATCAAGACTCTATGAATGTATAAAAAATATTATCGTAAAATTACCAGCAGAGCATTTTTATAGAAAGAAAAATTATCAGCATTAAAATTTTGTAATAAATAAAAATACCAAGAATATATTTTTTGTAGCAGAAATGTCTAATATTCCCATGAAAATATAATTTCGACATTAAATGACTCAAACCAAACTAAAAGCTACTATTGGAAAAATAAGTTTTCATTTATTATTTCAACTTTGTGTTGTTTGCTTAAATGTTTTAGTTTTGTTACTTTCATTTTCTTAAGCCAATGTTCGTAATATTCGGTGAGATTTCCTCTCTGTTCATATTTATAGCACTAGCTTCTTCCAATATACAAATTTGTATCAGCCTATCAACTTAAAACTTAAATTCTGTAATATGGCTTTCATTATAAATGTGCGATATTCAAACACAGAATTAGAATCAGATGTAAATCGATTTTGCAGATCAGTGTTGTGGTGAATCATTAAGAATAAACGGTTTAGAAGTGTATTTACTAGTTAACCCTGCGTTAGCTACAGGGGGGTGTTTTGTCTCCTCCAAAAAAAAAAAAGAAATTGTAAAGCACTCGTAATTCCTAGTCTGCAATTTGTTTCTTTTGCTCCCAATGACAACTCTTTTGAGTCAGTGACGGTGTGTAGCACATGTTCTGGCGCAGTTGTAGTTCAGTTTTCGTGGGAGGTAGACGTCGTTTTGCCTTCTTCCAGGTTTTTTCTCACCCTACCTGATTAACGAAGTTAATTTTTCATGAATATATATATATATATATATGACACACCACTTACTTGCTACCTAGGTTTCGACAACGCCGGCCTCTTTTTCGCCGGAAGAGACCGGCAAACCTAAGTAGCAAGTAAGTGGTGTATGTTCAATTCTTTGGCATATTGTTAGCTCTGCATATTCAGTTCATTTCTTTAGATTGTGCCTTGAGCACTATTTTTATCTATGTCTCAGCAGTAACTATTTTACTTATATATATATATATTTTCAGTCTTGTAATTATGAGTTCTGCTAAGTTAATATCTTTCTATTGTGGTTATTTTTTATGAATAAGGAAGGTTGGGTCACCGGCGGGCCAGGATATTTTTTTAACCTGAATCTATCCTGCACATATACAAATCAACCATCCCTTCGTGAATGGAATGCTGCTGTCATATATGGTCAGGTGGCCCCGCTGTTCATCTCAGTGTTCTTGACAGGTTCCAAAGAAGAATCAGAAATGTGATAGGTACCGACTTGGCGGCTCGACTCCAGCCGCTTTCTCACCGACTGGATGTGGCTTCCCTCTGTCTGTTCCATATATATAAATTCATGGTTTCTGATCCGACAAACTTAAGTTACTGTTGCCCCTGCCATCCATTCACAGTTAGATCAACCAAATGCAGACGACAATTCTACTCCGACAGCTTCTTTTCTCTCACTTCCCGCCTGTGAAACTCTCTTCCATATTCTTGTTTTCCTGACGGTTACAATTTTCAAGAATTTAAATGCACTGTCAATTACCAACTCTTAACCACTTGACTCTAGTTCTTTCTACATCACCCTGTACAGTTTTCCTTTCTCTCTACCTTTGCAACTGTCATCACACCTACTGGTTCATCTTTCTCTTTATTCTCCTTCTGTCTCATCTTTTACTCTTATGTAGCCCCCTGCACATCAGTGGCGTTACCGCCTTGCATGGGGTGAAACGATTAAAAAAAAAACTTTTCTCTGTTATTTACTGGTGTTTCGCTTACAATTTAAAACATATTTTTATGCACCAAATCTAATCTAAACTTATTTATAAATGGAACTGTGTGTGTGTGTGTGTGTCCGTGTTCGTTACCTATAAACTCTGAAACGGCTGAACCTATTTTCTTGAAAATTTATACAGTTGTACTATAAGCGTCTGCGAGTGTTCTTAGCTAGGTTTTGTGTCGAGGTACCCCGATAAATGTTGAAAATCGATAATCGAAAAAATCGAGTTATAGAAGGAGTGGTCCGATTTTAATCAAATTTGATACACTCATAGACAAAGACATAAGAAACGATATTCAGAAGTTTCAAGGTTGCAGTTCTTACAATGGGGCAGAAAATCGATAATATATATATATATTAAAGCAAAATATTTATGTGTGTGTCTGTTTATCTGTCTGTATGTTCGTTATACAAATCTACAATTTTCATCCGATTCTTTAGGCTTCTGGTCAGGTCATGGGCGACTTATTTTTTCCAATTTCTCCCCGATATTGGAACTCGATACCCCGATATCCAATCAGGTCTGATCAAGATCATGATTTCAGCACGTTTATCGTGGTTCTTGCTGCAGAATCTGCTCTAACTTGGTAAAATTATAGTTTTTAGACTGAAACATTAGATCTTCTCAGACGACTCGTTTTCCCCGATATCGGAAATCGATACCTACGGTTTCGCTTTAACTGGAAACAATTATTGCTTTTTAGTTTTTCGTGCCAACGTCCAAAGAGTTTGATCTCCAGGACCATGGATTAGTTTTAAAGCTTTTATTACACCCCAGAAACGCTGGGCTATACTGCTAGTTCATTGTAATTTTCATTTCAATGTAAAATTATATCTTCATTTTATGTTTTGATTGAATGCATATTGTAACGGAGATTGCTTGTTATGTTATTTATTTCAGCAGTACGACAGAATTTTATGTCATTAAGCATTTTTGTACTGGGGTGTATAAACCCCAAGAAAACTATTCATTTGCGGAAATTCGAGGTGACTAACACAGGATTAATATAACAGAAGCTTAACCTAGATTATCTAACAACATACGCTCTTCAGACTGAAACTGCACAAACTATGATTGTGCACCTGTATAAACTGACATTTTATTATCACCTCAGTTACTCATCTACGAATTATCTTTATCTTTCTCTGCTGAAACCCGTGCCAAATTTCGGGACGTTTTGACTATAGCGACTTCATAGACACTAATTGTTTCGTCGGGTCGACAACAGAAGCAGCCTAGAAAAAATTGAGGGGAATAGATAATGTAACAGTGCTATATAAATTGATGTCTATGCAATCAACGTAGAGGAAAAGCGTGCTAAAAGCGAAGAAATAAACTATCTTCAAACAAGCTTTACAAATTTTATTGTGTATTTTTCTTTTTCTTTCAAATTGAAAGAAGCAATTACAAAGATTTCCGCGAAATCCCATGAAAATATTTAATTTGTTCTTGTTCATTACAACAAGAATAAATTGCATTAGTGTAATGGAAGAAACAGAATGTGTCTATATAAGGTGAGTGTCACGTATTTACGCTGTTTATGAATGCGTGTATTTTTTTCAGTAGTCAGCATGTCAGCAGGCGAAGTTGTATTATAACAACTACTAACGTATTGTTAAAAAAACACTCCGTATGTTTTTGTTTTTCTGTTTGTTAATTTACTTTAAATTCGTGAGGATATAAAATGTCACTCTATAAAGTATGCGAAATGTTAAGTAATTGTTTATACGAAAGGTATGAGAATTCAGTTGTACACAAGACAACAACCCTGATATGTTTCAGGAAAAATTGAATACTAACTTTGTGAATTTATGCGATCGTATTTAAAAAATAGAAATATGCCACAGAGATCTAAATTTAGATTTACTAATCTCAGAATTTTTATGTTATAAGTATTTTACCAAATTTTGAAACATCCACTTTTAGGATGGAAAATATTGTCAATCATTTTCTATAATGAGATTTCACATTTTGTAGAAGACAGGTGGTCATCTAAAATGACAAAGGTCGAAGGGCGTTTCAAATAATGTTACTGCTAGTAACATTAGTTGTTAATTAGTAGTTGTTATTTTATGTTAGTAGTTGTTTATTAGTAGTTGTTAATAAATGCGAATATGGAAATCTAAATAAGAGTTAATTGAGTTTTTAGTAATATTACAGGGCGCGGTGGCCGAATTGGGATTTAAATTACGAAACAATGAGCCTAATACTAACATATCATTTTAACAGACATTTACCAAAATGACACAAAAATATCTTAAAATACTATAAAGTAAATTTATTTGATAAAATCACCATTGGCTTCAACCACTGCCTCCAGACGATTTTGAAATCTCCTCCAACTCTTCAGGACGATCTCCTTGTTTAAGTTGGTGAATGTTGCCTTAATTCTTGCTTTCAATTGATCTTTGTTGCACCCGAAGTTTTGTTGGTATCTTGCTTAACTGTACTCGTACATAACAATTTAGAGGTTTGCAGTCTGGGGAGTTATGTGGTCGTAAAACTGTTTTTTTTAGAGCTGTTACTAGGTTCTCCTGCTTGTGTGGCATGGTAAAGAGTCCGCATAAAAATGTCTTTCTCTTTCCGGGGAAACGAGCAGTGAAGAACATTTAGTTTTCTCCTTCTCAAGGCTCCTACTCTTTCGAAGGACATTTGGGTTGTCTTCTTGTTGCTCCTCTTCATCACGACATCGTTTCAGTGAGGACGATCCGAGGGCTGACATCTCCACTTCCATTTCCTCTACTGGTTTTTCCTGGGCAGGCTGTGACTTCTTTGGGGACTTTTTGGTTTTCCCTTGTGGGATGTCTTGATTGGAAGATGACTTCTGCGGCAGAGGTGCCTTCCCTTGTGGTGGAGGCGATTTTGTCTTTTGATTTTTCTGCAATCGTCTGCCATTCATTTTCTTTCGATGGTTCTTTCGGCCTCGATGACGTTTTTGCTCTTCCACTTCTGGTTGCTGCGAGGGCTGGATCTTTGGGGCCGGGGTTTTAGTTGTACAAGCCTTAGCTACGTGGTTCGAGGCCCCACGGACCCAGCAAAATGGCCTCCTGCTCTCCACCACGACTAAGATCGACCGACCTCTGCAGATGAGGATATTTGGGATTTCGGTAAACTCCTTACGCGAAACCGTCACCTGCAGAGTAATGTCGCCAGTGGCGAAACTCGCCTTGGAGATGACCGAAGTCACCTCTGCCGCCTTTCCGTACTGTGCAAAGAATGCTCCCATGGGATCCTCGCTGATGTCCATGGGAATCCCATGCAATGTGACTCGTTTTTTTCCGGGTTCCCATGTACTCCGTCTGAAGACGTAGCGTCTTCGTCGCCAATGTTGTTTCAGCGAGCCCCTTGGCTTCTTCGGCTGTGCCAAGCAGGACGTCCCACATGGCGTGACTGCGTCATGCCACCATCTTGACTTTGATCTTGAGGGCCTTGATTGCTTCCTCCATCGTCTCCCTGCTGACTCCAACCAACTTGTGGGATTTTGGGTCTTTTGTCAGCAGGGAGATGATCCTTGGCTCAATCGCCTTCAGACATTCGGGAACCAAGAAGAGTTTGTTTCCTGCAATAAACTCGGCATACTACTCTTCCCCTTTTTTAACGTTCCCACTACTCCACGCCAATGCAAAGGGAACAGGGGAGTCAGGCCTTTTAGAGGCCTCCGTCATGGTCCTCCTGTCGACGGAGGCTTGCTACTTTTTTCCGGAGAATTAACTTGTGAACAAAGCGTACCAAAAAAGAAGCACGTAGACAATGGTAACAAAAAATTCTTCACTTACTTTTTGGTGATTATGAGCGACAAAGAAACAGTGTGGCAGATAGAATCCAACTACTTTTGTGCTACTTCAGAAACGCAAAAAGAAAGTACTTGTCGCCCACCTCAAATTCGGTCCTTCTTATATGTATCGAGTCTTGTCCCTTCACGCTGGACTACCACACTCTCCTCCATAAATCAGTTACACTTTGCGTCCTTTTCTTTATTTTTTCTTCAACGTGCCGGTAGCTGAGGAAGCATACCTTCTGTCTCTTCGAGGTAAGTCTATTTGTTGCATTACTACTACAAGAGATTAAACACAAATTAAATGTCGAAAATGGTTTAATTTGTAATAGAGATGCAGTCGTTTTGCCAGCAACGCAAGGCAATAATATTATCAAAAGTATGCATGACAATACAGTGTCTCGGATGAGGGCCATGATATCAAATATGCTATAATAAATTCTCTCTTCATCAGACAGTTCCAACCAAAAGGCTGCCTTGGTCTGGATGTTTATGGAAAAAACAGCAAAGTTAATCCTATACAATTTAAGCAAGGTTCCTTATTTTACTACAAGAATAACATAATGACAACCACCAGAACTAACAAAAAAATATAAAATCCATACTACAAACGAAATACAGTAAAAAATGGCGAATTATTTAATCAGTCAGTTGAGTGCCATACGTGATACACGCTTGGGCGATCATGTCTCGACAGACATGACTGACTGGGCAGAAGATTATCTCGCAGTAGGTTGCCATTGCTTTCTGCGGTAGACTGGTTACCGACCAAGGCTATAGAACCCAATCTGTCCTGTTATTTAACCCTAATTATATTTTTTCCTTTCAACACCACCATCAACTTATAATTTTAGTACTTACTAGCAGTATAGCCCGGCGTTGCACGGGTGTAATGAAAGCTTGAAAACTAATCCATGGTCCTGGAGCTCAGATGTTTACAGTTAAAGCGAAACCGTAGACTGAAAGAAAAATGAATGGATGTAAGTCAAATTTTCATTTCCTGGTATAGAGAGCAAATTTTCTGTACTATTGTAAGAACTGTAACATTGAAACTTCTGAGTATCGTTTCTTATGTCTTTGTCTATGAGTGT
Organism: Ascarosepion bandense; assembly: GCA_037127315.1. Classification (NCBI taxonomy): domain Eukaryota; kingdom Metazoa; phylum Mollusca; class Cephalopoda; order Sepiida; family Sepiidae; genus Ascarosepion; species Ascarosepion bandense. The sequence continues at coordinate 3,314,020 of JBBBDQ010001417.1, forward strand.
ATCAAGTTTGATTAAAATCGAACCACTCCTTCCATAACCCGATTTTTTTCGATTATCGATTTTCGATATTTATCAGGGGTACCTCGACATAAAACCTAGCTAAGAACAGTCGCAGATATAGTACAATTGTGTAAATTTTCAAGAAAATCGATTCAGCCGTTTCTGAGTCTATAGGTAACACCCACATAAAGTTCCATTTATAAATAAGTTTAGATAATACTGGCCTGAAACACTACCGTCTCTGTTGTCCTCTTAGCTGATGGCCACATCACGTTGAAATACCGGTCCCAGCACGATAATACGAAGACAGAACATAATGTTTACCTTTATTGCTTCGTAATGGCCTTTATTGGGAAAATTGTCTTCCACTCATACATACATCCCTCTTAAATGATGACTCTAGATTTATATTAGATCAATATCTGCAAAGGATGGTGACTCTCTTATCAAAATTAGGCAGCATAGTTATCCGACAATACAATAACGACGAAAGAGTGACTGTGTTGATTGTCTAAATAATATTGATAAAGTCTTGTTATCGAAAGTAAAAATATGTGAAATTATTTGCAAAGTAGGATCTCAATTTTTGAAATGAAGTAAAACTTGTTCAAATATAGCAAAAGCTTAATTTGTCAAGAATATAACATGCATTACTAGAAATACCCGTGAAAATTCCAAGGTTTTTATATTTTAATTTTTCAATGAATCTTAATTCTTAAGTTAATGACTGAATAAGCACATTGCTAGTTTTACGACAATAAAATCTCCGTAGAAATTCCTCTATTATCATGATATGAATTTTTTGTACAAATCTAAATAAGTCAAATATAATTAATATCTGAAGCTGTTGGGCGCCATGATGAATAGAGAGATGGCTGGCTGGCCTGCGGTGAATCTATATTCCAATTCTGATTGGTTAATAAGGGCATGAGACAAGTGAGTTAATGAGGTTTGTATTTATTTTATACAAATATGCGTTGTGGTGCAGTGGATATCGACTCAATAAGAGAAATTGGAGAGTTGAGTTCGAATTCCAGTTGAATTCGTTGCATTCACTTACGCGTAAATAGCCTTGGGAAAGGTATTAATAAGTCTCTTCTCCATCTAACTATGGGTTAAATAGCAGAAATGATTTGGTTCTGTACCCTTGGTTGGCAACTAGTCTACCGCAAAAAGTAATGGCAGCCTATTACAGAAAAAATCTTCTGCCCAGTCAGTCATATCTCGAAAGAGACATGATCGCCCAAGCGTGTATCACATACGACACTTAACTGACTGATTTACTTAATACATCGCTAAATATTTGAGTTTAACAACTTAATTATTGCAATAACAATCACAAATAAGTTTGTAAAATGAAAAGATTTAAAATTGGCAACTTTTGCATTTTACTGAAGCAGTCGTTAAACACTTTTCTTTCTGAAACCATGTAGCGTATCTGATGTCATTTTTTCGTCTTCTACGGGATAAAGACAAAACAGTCCAATGTTTATCTCATATTGACAGGGCGTAACAGTCATTCTAAATAATTAAATTATAATCTCATTAATGTGATGTGTCTTTTCTGAAAGTTTGAGCATGTTTTCACAACTTCCTATCTCCTGTAGTTTTTAATAAATTATGCCTTTTTTTAATCTCTTCTAAAACTTATCGTGACATACATTTCGACGATCTTGCTAGGTAGACTGTGTGTTGCTTTTTTCTGTTCCTCTTGCCTTCAATTTGTCATGTGAGTGTCAAATTCTCTTATTACATTTTGTTTTTTCGCTATCTCTCCTAATCCCTGTCATGACAACCATTTATACAAGCTCATTAGATGGTTATGCACTGTTTTCCTCTGTCTCTCTTGCGTTCAATATGTTCTGTGACTGAAATTCTCTGATAAATTTTGTCTTTTCGCTATTTCTCCTGCCAGGATGGAGGAGGGAGGACGCGCCGGTGGTGTCTGGGAGGGTTAAGGGGCGGTGTCCAACCAGGGCGGACGCCCGTTTGATATTTCGAGTGTCTCTTGGCTATCTGGTGTGTTGAGTCCTGCATGTTTTTTGTTTTTTGGTTCTGGTCCTTAATTTTTGTTTGGGTTTGCAATTTTTAGCCTTGGTTTTTATTTGAATTTTTTAATTATTGACATGGGTGCTATTTTTCTGTTGTAAAGGATTTTACCGTTCAAATTTCATTTCGACTTTTAACGAAGTTAAAACTTTTTTTTTTCTTTGTCAATTAGAGTAGATAGACTAAACTATCGTCCGGTTCACACTCCACCCTCGTCTATTGAACAGGTGTAGAGGCTCATCCCTTGTTCCCTGTTTAGGATGTGGTTTCCGGCTTTCTCTTTTCCAATCTTTTCACTCTTACGTAGCCCCCTGCACATCAGTGGCGTTACCGCCTTGCTCGGGGTGATATGATAAAAAAAAAATCCCTGTTCTGTCAACCATTTACGGAAGCTCGTTAGATAGGCTATGCTTTGCTTTTCTCTGGTCCTATTGCCTTCAATCTATCCTGTGGGTATCAAATTTTTCAAGCCTGTTTACTCATTATGTGTCCTGGAAATTTCAACTCTCTTTCTGAGATATATATATATATATATATATATATATATATATATATATATATGTGTGTGTGTGTGTGTGTGTGTCCTTTTTTTGTAAAAAAGTTTTGTAAAACTTCGTCGCTGCTAAAATGGTCAGTTCATTGTATTCTCAGCATTCTTCTGTAGAAACAAATTTCTGTTACTTCAAATAACTTCTTCATCTGTGAGATGATTATTCCCCGCTCATGGCTATATAGGCGTGCTGATATTACGTAACAGCTCAATAGTTTTTTCTTTGTTTCTTCTGAAAGTTTTCTGTTTCTTCATACTTTGTTTGCTTTCGGAAGTTTGTTGTTGAAAGAATTTCTGATTCTGAACAAAAAATACGTTGAATTGAGCTCTCTTCTAATTTCAAATGTTTTTTTTAAAAAAATGTCGTTTAAGCCGAATAAATAAACATTTGGTTAAGTTCAATGCGATGAATGTAAGTGATGTGGGTCCACGGAAATATAACACGGAACACGAGGTGTAGGTTAAAGAAAGATGTATTACAGAAAAGGTTACAAAGAAGAAGGTACAAATAAGTAGAGCTTATGAATCCAGTATAGTCCTTGGTGCGTTGTGGTGCATTGGGTATCGACTCGGAACGGCAAATCGGCGAGCCGAGTTCAAATTCCAGCTGAATTCATTGCATTCACTTACGCGCAAATACCATTGGGAAAGGTATTAATCCGTCTCTTCCTTCCAGTTATGGGTTAAATAACAGGACAGATTGGGTTCTATAGCCTTGGTCGGCAACCAGTTTACCGCAGAATGCAATGGCAACTTACTGCGGGATAATATTCTGCCCAATCAGTCATGTCTGTTTCGAGACATGATCGCCTAAGCGTTTATCACGTATGGCACTTAACTGACTGATAGTCCTTGGTAGTAGACTGCGGTTATGCGCACAGTGCTACTGTCTGTTCTTTTCACTCCTCACACCCCTATTAATATAGCTGTGGGTGAGTCCATGTTGAGGTGAGTATGGGTTCCACAACAGTGAGTAATGTTGTAAATTTATCCAAGATTTTTTTTCTTCTCTCGTGTTTCGGATTTGCATTATTTCGTAAAATTGTTTCCATGTGACCAAAGCAGGGTACGTTTTGTCTTTCAGAAATGTTCACACTACGCTATTGTGGGTGCATCTGCTAAATCTGTTTCTATTTCTTTATTGTTCTCCCTAACGCCTCATCAATCAGAATATAGAATGAAGTTGTTTGGCAATTAACGTCACGCACATTTGGAGTGGGAATAAAAACATTCATATGTAAAAAATTCAACAAGTTTTCAAGATTGTAGTTATTTTTTATAAACAGTAGGAAAAAATCGATATGAAATTAAACCCTTTATTCATAGTTTAAAGGATCTGTGAATCTGGGCATAACTCATTCTTTAAAATGTTCAATTGATCTTGCCTAATTATAAATGCTTTTCTTATATTAATGTCATCCATTGAACCAAATTAATGAAATATTGAAAATCAAATACAATGAACAGGCATTGATCAAAATCCTCCCAATCATATGATTTTGAACGTGATTTAAAAAATTGTAGGGGGCTTGGCATTTGCATTGTTTAATGTCTTTTATAACCTTTCGCTCTATTTACACTATATTTAAATTATTCGGACGGTTGTTTAAGTCTTTGTTGCTATATTCCAAACGTTTTGACCGATGTACACGCCGACATTGTTCAGTATCTGTCAATAATTGTGAGATGAGGTATTGTGATTTACACTATTTACTATTTATGACTGTTTTTCTCATCTTTGTTGCCATATTCACGACGCTTCGGCCGTTGTACGCCCCGACCTTCTTCAGGTTATTGGAATTTCTAACTGAACCATTTATTTCATTCACCGGGGTAGATTGTTCTAGTTCCACTAATCGTGCCGCTTCCAGATGTTTCAGTATCAGTTATCTTTCTTTTACTCAACTCTTTAAGTTTGTTCACCTCTGCCATAGCCAGATATTAAAATCACATTTTGGGGGTCAAGTCACTGGATCCAACAAACACTTTTATCCACTGGGCCAGATGTCCTTGAGGACATCAGTGTATGAATTTTTAGGACTCATAACCTTGTTGTCTCAGTAACCATATTACAATTTAGTTGTTTGTAATTGTTTTTCTATAGCACTCCATATTACTGATTCTTATATTGTATTCATTTCTAAGCTTGGCCGACAAGATTTCTTGTAGCCTAGCATATGCGCTAATTCCTTAAGTTTTTTTGTATTTCGAGTGATGTTTTCTATCTATTATTTCAGCTTCATCCCAGAGGGAGTGGTGATCTCCATATGTGGTCAGCTACGCCTAACTTTTCTATTTCCCTTCGTGTTACGACCTTGCGGTGTTTTTGTAGTCTTACCTTAAGTGGGTGTACTGTTTCTCCTTTATATTTCTTACCTCAACTGCATAGGATGACGTACACACATTCCTTAATCGTGTCCTCCTCTAGGGGGGGTCTTACGCGGAAGAGGTATTTGAGGAATGTTGGACCACTTTCGAAAATCGTCTTGATGCTATATGAACCACAGATTCTTTGTACTTTTTCGATAATCTCTTTACATAGAGATTATCGGCAGACCGAGGCTGTTTTCTGAGCGTTGTTACCTTCTTGCCCAAGCACGGAAATACATATAATACGGGAACCAGCAATACGGAGTGCTAGAGAAAAACAATTGCAAACAACAAAATTGAAATATGAGCGCTGTTAAATAAAATGATAACTGAGACATTAGGTCTATAAGTCCCAGAAATTTATACACTGATTTTTTTTTAAGGAGACATCGTCCAGTGGATAAAAGCCTTGTGTTGGATCTAGTGACTTGGCCCAAAGAGTTGTGCTTTTAATATCTGGCTGCAGTAGAGGTGAACAAAAACTTAGAGTTAAAGGGAGATAACTGATGCTGAGACATTAGGAAGAGGCATGACTCATAGAACTGGAACAATCTACCTCAGTAAAAGAAATAAATGCTTCAGTTCGAAATTTCAGTTACCTGAAGATCGTGGAGTACAACGGCCAAAACGTCGTTAATATGGCAACACAGATGAGAACAATAGTCTGAACAATGTAAATAAATAGTGTATAGACAAATAACTTTCACTCTGTGCTCTTCTTTTGAGAATGAATTATTTTGACTCTATTAGAATTTTCCTAAGAGGCGGCAATCTTCTCAGAACCTTTGCTTGGGTGGAGATTTAGCTTAGATATTGCCATAAATTTTTGTGTAGAATCCCAGATTACTTCAAGAATTAATAAGAAATTACTTTGCGCTGAGCTTTTGTCATTTCCACTAATGATTCTTGTCTACTGGACAAATAAATTGCATATTTTGTTAGATTTTAAATGGGTTTTATTTTCGTCCCCGTTTACTCTAAAGTGTGACTTTCTTAACAACTTCGTAATAATATATTTTATTCAGATAAAATAGCCATTAAAAGGCATATGCTGCTAAGGTTTCTGTTCTAAAGTAATTACCAGACATAATAATCAGTTGTTTGAAAAGCATGCCCATCGTCTTTCCCATATAAAAAGAATGGAGAGGATACGTTTAAATATTGATTTGTTTCTTCTACGAAGGGCACATCTCCTTAACATTATAAAGGCTACATAGCTTTGAAATTGGGTTCCGATCCTGGCAGTTCACGACCTAAGCTCGTTGATCGTCACTCATAAAATCTAAAGCACCTAAATATTTATGATTGTCTATCAGCCTTTTTTTTTTTATCCAAGAAACCTTGCACATTCTTCTTCTCCTTCTTTTTTTTTTTTTTTTTTTTTTTTTTTTTTTGCATGTAAATCTATTTCATATGAATAATTGAGCCCACTTCTTCAACTGACCCGAAGTGGAACGAATGTATCGAATCTATAGCTGCATTTACTGCTAGAAAGGTTGAGTCTCTGGGTCGGGCCAGAAAGTTTTTTCTGGCCAGAATCCATCTTGCACATTTATAAATCTACCATTCGTCTGTGCATTGAATACTGTTGCCATATCTGATCAGGTGATCCTGCCATTCATCTTGAGGTTTTCCATAAAATACAAATAATAAGGATCTGCAATGCAATCTGTTCTAGCTTGGCATCTCGATTTCAGTCACTTTCTCACCGACGTGACGTAGCTTCCCTCTGTCTTTTCTATAAATATTTTTATGGGAACTGCTCTAACAAGCTTTTCTCCCCTGGTTCCATGACCACATGAATTTGAGTGTAATACTAGACTGACATCTAGGTCACACCTATTTACTGTTGAAATAGTTAAAAGTAACCTCCTCTTCTACTCTAATAGTTTCTTTTTTTGTACTTTCCCTCTGAGAAATTCCCTTTTACTTACTGTTTTCCTGATAGCTACAATCTCCAAATATTTAAATTCAACGTCAATTGCCATCTTCTATCTCCTTGAATCTTGTCCATCTTTTACCTACACCACCTCTACCCAGTCCTGTCTCTCACTGTAACCTCCTGAGCACTAGTGGCGGTTCCGTCCTGACTGATATGTAATGATTTGAAAAAAAAATGTATGTGTGTGTTAATAACGATATATAGCGTTATAACTTTTCATGGTTAATCTAGGATTAATATGGGAGTGGTTTCCTTTTAAAATTTCTACGACGTATAATGAAGAAAGACTAGTTGGGGAATTTGACACTTACAGGTCAGATTGAAGGCAAGAGGAACAGTGAGAAACAATGAGTAAGCTACCTAACGTGTAAATGGATAACAGAACAGGGATTGGGGAAGCTAGTGAAAAGACAAACCTTACTAAAGTCACAAAAGACATGAAGTTGCGGAGAAATATTATCGCCCACGCAATGAAAGGATATGGCGCTTTGAAGAAGAATGCATCCGACAATCTATTTGTTTAGTGTAACGCGAACTGAAATGCGTCATGCTAAACAAAATTGTAACGTCGGGTAACAGAATTATGTGAAATAATACAAAACAACGTAATAGTATAAAAGTAGGTGTATTGGCAGGAAAGAGAAGTATTTACAAGAGGTGAGGATTAGTAGGATACAGAACAAGGTAATTAGTATACAGTATCGACGTAGAGACGTGATAGATTGGCTAGTAGAACACTTCCGGTGCAATACCGGAAATAAGCGACTTCCGTACTCGACTTCCTTTTTTCGAGGTATAATCACTACTATTTTATATAGTGATTCGAATAGTCCATTTTCGTGGAAAGGTGGACAGCGCCCCAACAAAAATAAAGTTAAATAAACACTTTAGTATCACTTAGTAACGATGCTGCGTTTAAATACCGAATTAATCCGACGATTTTTTTTCTTCTTACTTGTTTTCCTTGTTTGCTTTCTTACATTCTGTGGTCTGTTATTTACTTACGTTTTTCTTGGAAACAGCTTCTTTTCTCGCACTTCCCGCCTGTGGAATTCACTTCCACATACTTGCTTCCCCGACAGCTACAATCTCCAGGTGTTTAAATGTAACAGACACCTCCTAACACACTAACTCGCATCCATTCTCTCAAACACTCTTCCCATCTACCCAACCCTCATCCTCGGTATCCTTACCCGTCTCTCACCCTCCTTCTGACATTTCCTATAACTAACCACTGTTTCTCATCATCTTCCCCTAAGTAACCCCCTGCGCAATAGTGTCAGTGGAATGTCTTGCTTGGGGTGAAATGATTAAAAAAAAAATTTCCCGCCTTCCAGTTCTCTTCGCCTGTTTGCTCTAAATTTTCACTGGAATCCATTTTTTTTTTTGTCGGAAGTCTTCATGAAACAGCTTACTTCAGTTTGATAAAATTTAATATTATCTCTCTTATCTCCTTGTGCCTTCTTGGTTTAACGTTTTCTACTACCATAAAAGGGAGCGATTATATTGAATCAATTGCTAGGTCTGATGCCATCAAAGTTGGTTCACAGTGTTGTACTAGCCAAGTTTTCTCGCCTGAATCTATCTTGGCTATTTACACTTAAATTTTCCAATGTGTTCTAAGTGCTTTCATCTTTCATGAAATATTTTTTCTGTTTTGATACATACACCCTTGTGCAAATTAATTGAAACAACTCGAATAATGTCTTTCTCGGATCTTTCACACTTTCCCTGGTGACGTATATGTCTTCTCCTGGCGTTGTTTTTCTCTTCCAATCGCATATTCTTTTACGTTTTGAACTTATTGATTCAGTTTACTTCTTCGCCTTGATAACCCGACTGACAGTTGAAGGGCTGACACCAACAATATCTATGATCACTCTGTAAGACTTGCCATTACAGACAATGGCCGTAGGACAACTGATCGACTGTTGATTAAATTTTCTATTTATAATGCCGAACCCAGTAATACAATGAATTACTGATGCAAACTCAGCTGAAACCATGTTTGTACAACCTTGTGCAAATAAATTGAACCAAACCAAATAATATCTTCACTTGATCACGTATACGTCGGCTCTTGGAGTTGTTTTTTTTTTATCCAACCACATTTTCCTTTACGTTTTGGACTAATAGATCCAGTTTCTTTCTTCGCTTTGGTGACATGAGTGAGAATTGAAAGGCTGACACCAACAATATCCGCGATTACTCTATAAGGCTTGCCAGTGTGTTCGTGCAGAATTAGAATTTTCGTACGCTTCCTTGAAGTAACGTTCTTCTCAGACAATGGCTGTAGGAGAACTAATCGACAGTCGAGATAATAGTGTCTGGACGTGATAAAAATCTGATGCAATCACAGATGACGCAATATTTTTCAAGGCCAAACAAATTTCATCATACACCACGAAAATAGATTTATATTACTACACAAAATTGCAAATGGCCTAATCTGAGGAAAAAATAGAAATCGGTTACACCCTGTCACTCCAGTGGGTAAAAAAAAAAAAAAAAAAATGGCCGTATGTCGAAAAAAAAAAAAGAATAAAGAAGGAAACTAAAGCATTTGTTTTAATTAATTTTAATTAATTTGCACAAGGGTGTAGGTATGTAAATTATTTTCAGATAGGGTATCTGTAAAAGAACAAAATGAATAAAAAGACAAGAAAAAAACATTCTCAGCCGTTTAGTCTATCTCCCTTCCCGCCTGTGGAACCCGCTTCCTTATTCTTGCTTTCCTGACGGCTACAACCTCCAGGAATTCAAATGCAAGGTAAATACTCATCTCTTAACCACTTGACCCTAGTTCTTGCCTCACCACCCTGTATATCCTTTACCTTCTCTCCACCTCTGTAACTGTCATCACACCTGTGTTCCCTCCCTTCTCGTGCTCCTTTCTAAATGGTTTGTCCTTCTCTTCACTCTCTTCTATCTAGTGCTTTTACACTTATGTAGCCCCCTGCACATAAGTGGCGTTACCGGCTTGCTCGGGGGGAGATATATATATATATATATATCCGATTTGTTTGAATTTTGGCGTCTTTCTCCTACTCGTCGGTGGGTATCATCTCTGTCTCGCATTTTCCCGCGTCAGAGTGTAATGACTATTTTTTTCTTGCATTGGAAAATATATTTACCATGTTTAATGAAATTGTATTGATGTTTTTTATTGTATTTTTACGTTAAAGCTTCTAGTATTTGTAATCACTTTTAAAGATTACTTACACAGTATATGTCTTAATAAGTATATGTACCGTGTCCCTTCAGGAGGCAGGCTATCATGGACTTCCACTTACCCCTGTCTCTTGTCGCTCTTAATACTTTTCCTCTTGGTCAGTCAGTTAAGTGCCATACGTGATACACGCTTGGGCGATCATGTCTCGAAAGAGACATGACTGACTGGGCAGAAGATTATCCCGTAGTAGGTTGCCATTGCTTTCTGCGGTAGAATGGTTGCCAGCCAAGGCTATAGAACCCAATCTGTCCTGCTATTTAACCCATAACTGGAGGGAAGATACGGATTAATACCTTTCCCAATGGTATTTGCGCGTAAGTGAATGCAATGAATTCAAATGGAATTCTTACTCGGCTTCCCGATTTCTCGTTCAGAGTCGATATCCACTGCACCACAACGGACATTCCACTTGGTAGCTCTCTCAAACCCCGCTCCTCTATCCATTTGTTCAAGCCTATCAAATATGTCTCACGCTGCTTTCCTCGTCTCTCTTTTACTCTATCCGCCCTGTTGGTATTAAATTCTCCAAAACCTCTGTCCTCAATACGTGTCCCAGAAGTCTCAGCTGTCTCTTCCTGATGCTAAGTATAAGTTTTCTTCTCGTCTGCATCCTCTCCAACACCTTGTCGTGGCTAACGTGCTCGGTCCATGGTATCGTCAGCAGCTTTCAATGAAGTTATTATCAGATAAATGGTAAATTAAATGTTTTTGCTTGTGCAACCAATGTATCTGTGCAATTGTAACCAACACTGTTAAATTTATTTTGTTTAAAAGTATACTTGATGGTTTTCCGTTATTTGTAGTAAAGTTTGGTTTCGCTGCGTCTGAGGTGAAAAGCAATTTGTGTCGGATTAAAATTTCATTTTAAAAATCCATTAATTCTTTAGAATTATTGATGGATTTGAATTTTTTCTCCTAGACAAAAGAAAAATGGACCGAACCAAAGAAACATTGAATAAGAAAAAAATCTTAAATAATCCCTGTTATTCTTCTACACAAACGCTCTCTCACTCTATCGCACTCACACTTTTGCTCTCACACGGACACACTCACTCGGTCGTACTCTCGAATTCTCACACTCTTTCTCTTACACATATTCAGGCACTCACAGACACTAGTACTCATACAGACACACACACAAACTCTCTCTCTCTCTCTCTCCCTCGCACACATTTTTTCTCTTTCTTTCTCACACGCAAACGTGTTCTCTGTCATTCTGTCACACTCGAATTCTTGCATTTTTTCATTCACACATATTTTAGCACTCACATACAGACACACTATTTCGCACTCGTACGGAAATTCTTTCATACACACACTTTTTGTTCTCTCTCACGCACATACGCTCTTTCGCATTTTCTTATTCACGTACACTCTCGAATTCGTACATACGTTATCTCTCTATCTCTCTGAAACACACACTTTTGCTCTCTCTCTCTCTCCCTCTCATGCACATACGCACTCTCGAATTCGAGGACGCGCACACAAATACTATCTCTTTTTCGCACAGATACACTCGCACGCACATACTATATATCTCTTACACGCACATACACTATCTTATTCTCGCACTAGTGCGCACATACTCTCTTGATATCTTTCTCACTCACTAACACTCTGTGTCACGTGTGTATGAAGATATATATTTATATATTCTTCTGGGTTTTTAAACGTTTTTTTTTTATTTACATCTGAAGACTTCAGTAAATGGTGGGGGGTATCTTTGTGTCCTTCGTATTAATAATGGGCGAACATAATTTTCCTATTTTTTTTTCTCCCAACATAGATTTTTTTTTTGTCCTTAATACAAAGGAAAACCTTACGTTCTGTTAGCATTGTAAATGTAGCCCATTATTTCCATTTCCCTCTATTTATTCCTGTCATGCTATTCTTCCTCGGTTGCACGAGTTTCATCAAGCTTCCTATTTCAAACGAACGCTGACTGGCGAACGCGCATGCGCGTATCTGGACGGGTTCGCACATGAGCGCCGGAGCGCACATAAAATTTCTTACACGCACAAGACCCCGTCTGATTTTGAATAGCTTTTACATAATGCTTACTGAAATGATATCTTCCCCGCCCTCCATCACCGAACAACTGTCCGTCTCTAAATGTAGATATTTACTGAGCAAAGCCAATTCACGCACAAACTCAAAGTAGAGAAATACACAGTGAGTGCATCAGTCCCCAGCAGCGATTTACGAGACTTGTTTTGTTAACTATCTCATGGTTCCGTAGCTCAGACTCTTTGGACGTTGGCACGAAAGACTAAAATGTTTCCAGTTAAAGCAAAACCGTAGACTGAAAGAAAAATGAATGAATGAATGTAAGTCAAATTTTGATTTCCTGGTATCGATATATATATATATATATATATATATATAATCGATTTTCTGCACTATTGTAAGACCTGAAACATTGAAACTTCTGAATATCGTTTCTTATACCTTTGTCTATGAGTGTATCAAATTTGATTAAAATCGGACCACTCCTTCTATAACCCGATTTTTTCGATAATCGATTTTCGATATTTATCGGGGGTACCTGGACACAAAACCTAGCTAAGAACACTTGCAGACGCTTATAGTACAACTGTGTAAACTTTCAAGAAAATCGGTTCAGCCGTTTTAGAGTCTATAGGTAACGGATACACACACACACACACACACACACACACAAAGTTCCATTTATAAATAAGTTTAGATATGTATTCCTTGGTCATACACAGAAGTAGGTTCAACCTCAACTTTGACCTTAAGAATGCCACACTTATTAAGAGACAGTCAGTCAGTTAAGTGCCATACGTGATACACGCTTGGGCGATCATGTCTCGAAAGAGACATGACTGACTGGGCAGACGATTATCCCGCAGTAGGTTGCCATTGCTTTCTGCGTTAGATTGGTTGCCAGCCAAGGCTATAGAAGCCAATCTGTCCTGTTATTTAACCCATAACTGGAAGGAAGAGACGGATTAATGCCTTTCCCAATGGTATTTGCGCGTAAGTGAATGCAATGAATTCAACTGGAATTCTTACTCGGCTCCCCGATTTCTCGTTCCGAGCCGATATCCACTGCACCACAAAAAAGACAGTAATTTACTTAAACTGAAAATTCTTGAAAGTGCTGCCATCGAATCTTACCCAAATATAAATCTGCGCTCTGAAATGTATTTCAAATGTCCCCTTTCCCAAAAGAAATGTTCTTTTCCAAGTCAGCATATATAACTAATTTAAATGAAAACGGTTAATTTCAATTGTTTTAAAAATATAGATTACATAATTTAATTTCAAACTACAATAATATAATTAATAATTTCATCATAAAAAAACTTACTTTCGTTTATCAAGCATTAAATTACATCACTTGGTATCTTCCATAATTTATTAGACATTAAATTACATCACTTGGTATTCCTTCCATTAAATTTATTAGACAATTTAAATTACAAATCGCTTGGTATCTTCCATAATTTATTAGACATTAAATTACATCGCTTGGTATCTTCCATAATTTATTAGACATTAAATTACATCGCTTGGTATCTTCCATAATTTATTAGACATTAAATTACATCGCTTGGTATCTTCCATAATTTATTAGACATTAAATTACATCGCTTGGTATCTTCCATAATTTATTAGACATTAAATTACATCGCTTGGTATCTTCCATAATTTATTAGACATTAAATTACATCACTTTAGCATCTTCCATAATTTACATTGGTTTTAAGTTAGCCTCGGGTAGATTTATGAGCGTTCTTAAATTTAAAGATTTTTAAAATTAAATTATTTTTAGCTAAATACTTGAAAAAGCTTTAAAAGATTGAGACAGGTTTCCTATGTGTTCTTTCTTTATGTACCGTTCTCCCTCCTCTCCTGACTGCTCCCTACTAGATAGCATTACTGACGACATAGATAAGGCTATTTCATATCACTCATTTGCCCACATATTTGTATTTGGAGACCTCAATGCCCATTACTCTGAGTGGCTTGAAAACGCCGTTACTGATCCAGCGGGCATTCACGCCATGAACTTTACTATTTCCCAATCCCTTACGCAAGTGGTGGACTTCCCCACTCGCTTCCCAAACACTCCCTCGGGTCATTCCTCACTGCTACATATGTTTCACCTCTGCGCCTGACGCGTGTCAAGTCTCGCAGCTTTGCCCTCTCGGCAACTCCGACCACGCTGTAGTCTCTCTCAGTATTTCTTTCCAATCTCACTCCCCACCAGGAGCCCCCTACCTATAGGACCTCCTACCTCTACCAAAAAGCTGACTGAGGTGCCTTTCGCGATTTCCTCTGCGACGTCCCTTGGGGAAAAGTGTTCGACCTATCAGTTGATGACTGTGCCTCTGAGGTCTCGTCATGGGTGAAAGCTGGCATTGATGCCTTCATACCCACCAGGAAGTATTGCTTAAAACCTCATTCCTCTCCGTGGTTCTCTCCGGCCTGCTCAGCCGCCATTGCCCACAGGAACCATTACTTCCGTCTATTCCGGAGACAGTCAACTGATCACAATAGGCGCCTGTTCACATCTGCTCGCAATGAGTGCAAGAGAACCCTAAATGACGCCAAACAGTTGCTTGCTGAGAGAATGCGACTGCACATAGCTGACCGCAAGTTCGGCTCCAAGGACTATTGGAGGATTTGTAAACGAGTGCTCAACAATAGGAATTCCTCAATATCTCCTTTAATCCATGGATTTGAGGTTCTCACGTCATCTGCGGACAAAGCTGAGTGCTTTGCCCACAGATTCTCATCCAACTCCACATTCGACTCGTCCGGAGTACACCCACCCGACTTCCCTATTAGAACTGAGGCCAAACTGCACGACGTATATATTACCCCGACAGTAGTATCCAGAGTAATTTCAAAACTCGACCCCCATAAGGCGTGTGGAGCCGATGGAATCCCGGTGATAGTCCTTAAGAGGTGTGCTCCTGAACTTTCCCCTGTCCTCTCTAAACTATTTAACTACTGCCTTTCTGCTTCCTGCTTTCATGCATGCTGGAAGTTCTCTTCAGTCGTTCCTGTATTTAAGAATTGTGGTGAACCCTCGGACCCATCCAACTATTGCCCTATCAGTCTTCTACCAATATTCGGAAAAGTATTCGAGGCTATAATCAATGCTAAAATAGTTCATCATCTCACCGCCCACAAACTGTTCTCCGACAGGCAATATGGATTCCGCTTTGCCAGGTCCACGGCCGACCTACTAACAACCGTAACGGAGTACATGCTACAGGCCCTTGATGAGTCTGACGAGGATCGCGCGGTTGCTCTGGACATCTCCAAGGCTTTCGACAGGGTTTGGCACTCTGGCCTCCTATGCAAACTACGCGGTTATAGTATTACCGGTCGCCTGCTTGACCTAATCCAATCTTTCTTAAATAACCGCAAAATGAAGGTCGTTCTGAATGGGCGTGCCTCTTCGTCCTACAGCACGAATGCTGGTGTCCCACAGGGCTCTATCCTGGGCCCGACGCTCTTCCTTATTTTCATCAACGACCTCCCAGATGAGATCAAGTCCCAAGTAGGTATCTACGTAGATGACACTACAATATACTCCCGCACCAGTAAGAAACATGTCGTGGCGGACCTTAAGCGGGATCTACACTGTGGTGAACTGGGGCAAGAAGTGGCTTGTCAACTTCAATTCATCTAAGACCAAGCTGTTGTCTGTCAACCATTACAGGCAACCTCTCCTGCCTCCCATAAGCATGGATCAAGCGATTCTCCCGGAGAGTAATACACTACGCCTCCTCGGACTTACCCTGTCCTCAGACCTCAAATGGAACCCCTATATTGAATTCATAGCAAAATCTACTGCTAAGAAGATTGGGTCACTATGTCGATCCAGGATGTTTTTTCCACCTGAATCCATCCTGCATATATACAAGTCAACCATCCGTCCGTGCATGGAGTACTGCTGCCATTTATGGTCAGGTGCCCCTGCCGTTCTCCTCAGTGTTCTTGACAGGCTCCAAAGGAGAGTCTGTAATGTGATAGGTACTGATCTGGCGGCTCGACTGCAGCCACTTCCCCATCGTTCAAATGTGGTCTCCCTTTGTCTGTTCTATAAATACTTTCATGGCTTCTGCTCTGACGAACTTAAGTCACTGATGCCTCCTCAACAGGTGTTTACACGTGCAACCTGACTGGCAACTGGGTCCCACCCATTCACAGTCAGGTTAACCAAATGCAGACGACAATTCTACTGCTGCAGCTTCTTCTCTCGCATTTCCCGCCCGTGGAACTCGCTCCCGTATTCTTGCTTTCCAGACGGCTACAACCTCCAGAAATTTAAATGCAAAGTCAATACTCATCTACTAACCACTGGACTCTAGCTCTCTCCCCACCGCTGTATAACCCTCCCTTTCTCTCCACCTATGTATCTGTCATCGCAACTGTTTTCTCAGCTTTCTGTTGTTCCTTTCTAACTAGTTTGTACTCCTCACTCTTTTCTAATTAATCTTTTTACATTTATGTAGCCCCCTGCACATCAGTGGCGTTTCCGCCTTGCTCGAGGTGAAATGATTAAAAAAATGTTATCATATATATATATATATATATATATATATATATAACATAGTACACTTGGTATGTAATCCAGGTAAATTTCAAAAGAGACGAACTCAAGAGAACTCAATTTTAAATTCATTTACTTAATTTAACAGAGTAATATAATTTATAAAGGATTTTCGATTATTACTATAGATAATACATATTTCACCGCTTTAATGTTATTATCGCGGCTCGTCAGAATAAATGTACTATTTTGGTCTGACGAACCGCGATAATAACGTCAAAGCGGTGAAATATGTATTATCCATAGTAATAATCAGAAATCCTTTATAAATTATATATATATATATATATATATATATATATATATATATATATTCACACTATACAAGGCTTGAGTGCCACTCAAGTTAGTCGGTTTCTAAATAACATCAAAGCGGTGAAATATGTATTATTCACAGTAATAATCGGAAATCCTTTATAAATTATATATATATTCACTCAATACAGGGCTTTTTCTAAATAGTGATGTTCTAAGGCTTCCTAGGGAGGGAGATAAAATGTTGTATATTATGAATATATGTAGGATAGATAAAGGTGGAAGAAGTTAATATTGTAGTGACGAGGGAAGCATCCTTTTGGGAGTCCGTTCTAAATTGCAACATCTCTGCGGGACAAGTTTAGTGGAACATAATCTTCACCTATGGAATGTGAAGAGAATGACGACTCTGCGTACGTGGCATGGCGGGTCCTAGCTGTACTGTTGTTCTTCCGAACACCGACCATAAAAGTAGCTCTAGCACATCGAAACATATGTGTATGTATATGTGTTTGTTCACTTGTGTGCATTTACATGCAGAGTTCTCTTTATGTCTATTTAAGCACGCAGGAGACTTGGTTTCATTGATAACATCAATCATTTATATTAATGCAACTTTTCGTACGCGAAGAGACTTCAAACGGTCATTCTATTTTTAACAGCGGTCTCTTCCACTGCAATAAAGTCACGCAATTCACAACCGCCACTAGCAAGTGTGTGTGTGTGTGCCGGAGTGTGTGTGTGTGCCGGAGTGTGCGTGTGTGCCGGAGTGTGCCGTGTGTGCCGGAGTGTGCCGGGTGTGTGTGTGTGTGTGTGCGCGCGCGCGTGCCGCAGTGTGTGTGTGTGTGCCGGAGTGTGTGTGTGTGGGGGAGTCGGAGAGTCGGTCACTGATACTCCAACAACAATCAGTCAAGTGCCATACGTGATACATACTTGGGCAATCATTTATCTTTTGATCCATGACTGATGAGATAGATTTTCCTGCACTGGATTTTCTGCGGTCAGGTTATAGAACCCAATCTGTCCTGCTATTCAACATATAGCTGGAGAAAAAAAAAGAAAAAAGAGATGAATTAATACCTTTCACCTAAGTGAATGCAACGAATTCGACTGGAATTCGAACTCGGCTCTCCGGTTTCTCATTCCAAGCCGACATTCATTACACCACAATACATCTCGTATTAATGCTTAATTAATGTTTCACTGGACCCACTTCAAGGCTAACTCCAACCAATTATAATATCGGAAGTATTCGCAAGAATACAACATCAACATTAATTAACCAGTTCATCCTGGGTATGAGAGTAAACTACATCCAGTAGCAAGGCCTCTTGTTGGAAGGTTTTAAGGAGCATTAACAACCACCTCTTAATTGCTGTTGTTCCTGTAAAAATCCTGTGGAAGAACCAGCCAGTACTCAACTAGAATAGAAGTTGGGTTTGACAGTATTTATTCATGTAAAATACACGAATTGTGGCACAAAGCCGTAAAAGGGAAGGGGTAGAGGGCGGTCTTCAGTTAACTATCCTGCACCTAGCTAGACACTATCACGACCCATTCACTCATTACAATTTGCTCAATCACCAAAAGTACCCGTCCATCACCTCCCAATCCTTCATCCACCAAAATACCACATATTTACGAGGGGCACTTAAAAAAGGAGGGAAATAACCCATGCCAATAAAAATGTGTTTATATACAATATAATACATAATTTAAAAGTTTTAATGAAGAATGAAATGATGGGAGGGGATGCACCCAAAAACAAACTGAAAATACAACAAAATTTGAACTAAAAAAAATAAACAATGTTAGTAAGACCCGTCCATCCCAGAAAAGAGTGGCCACTGTATTCCGCCAAACAGCGACATCAAGATGCACACTCGCTAAGGGAGTGGGAAGGGGGTAAAAATTAATGGAATGGGACAATAAAAGGCTGAACCAGCCGCGATCAAAGGAGACCAAAACAAACTGGGGAGGTTGGGAATCTCGACTTGGATCATACCAAAAGAGAAAGCCGGGTACAAGCTAGGAACACATTTATTCACTTTAACTAGGTACACAAAAGAGAGCTACCTTAACCAGGGGAGGGTTCCACAGGAATCCACCCCGATGTAACCAGCAGATCTAAAAGAAAAAATCAAGACTAGTCCCGTTCACGCGAACCAGGATCGCCACATTTACCCGCCTTTTGCTGAAATCTGTCGAAGTCAAACGTTTCCAATCAGTTCTAATCCTTATTTTGAGCATCAGCTCAAAATATCGGTTCAGATCCTTGTGTGAAAGACGCTGACCTCGCAAGACTTTCTCCGTTCACGTCGTCCAAATCACTATTCGAGCCGTGGCTAGCAGCGACAGAAACACCATACGCTTCATCCCAGAAAACGGGGGCGACACATTGTCGCAGCCGAATGCACGATCAATGAGCACAAGCTCTCGCGGCGCGATACGAGCAGTCAACTCACCGACCCGGTCCCATAGAGGGCGAATCCGCGAACAATGGTAGGTGTGCGAAGCCGTTTCTTCCAAGCCAAGGTTGCAGCGTTCACAATCTGGCAAATCCGCCAGACCCCATATGAAGGCCTTGTCATTGAGAGGCGACCGATTCCGAACCAGTCGCCAGGTGAGCGAAAACTCAGTTGTTAAGATAATCACTACCTGGCGCCCAAGACCAGAACGAGCGAAACTCATCCTCCGACAAGCGGAGCACATCACGTAATGAATCCTTCGCGACGCCTTCCACTAACCCACAATAGAAGACTCTCCTAGGCCGTGAAAGGTCACTGGACCGTGGAATGGCCACCAAGGCCGCCAGACATTCGAGGAGAAAACTTGATCGCCCTCGAGGCTTACGGCACCGCCTCGAGATGGGGGAGTGACAGTAAGGCTAGGGAACATGTCCCTCACTATCCCCTTCAGCAATGAGTCTTCCAAAATCGCTCGCCTGAGAAAAACCAACCTTGACGCAACCTTGTGGCCCATCAAGTATGGCATTCCCAGACCCCCATGACGCAGACGTTGGTAACAGACACGTTTGTCGACGTAGTGTTTGCGTCCTCTCCACAGAATGGAGAACAGTAAACGCTCGATCGCTTCCCTACGCCGTTTACAAAGTGGAAGTACTGACAACGGGTAAAGGATAATAGGAAAGACATATGTAGCACATGCCCCAGCCAAACCCTTTAAGGACAACCTCCTTCGATGCCAAGTCTTGGCCGATTCGCCGACCTTTGCCAGTACTTCAGACCAATTTTTCTCCAACTGTAGATCGGGCCCGAACCACACTCCAAGAATGCAGACCGGGCCGTCCGTCCAGTCGAAGGGCCCCGGGAGGGTAACACCCTTCCAGGCACCTAACCGCAAGCCGGACGACTTGTTGCGGTTAATCTTGGCCCCTGTCACCTGTTCGTACCGTTCAAGCGCCTTCTGTACTACATCGATGTCACTCCGGTAGGACACGAAAGTAGTGTCGTCATCAGCGTACGCGGAAACCCTGGCTCAAGCACTACCAGGGATAGCGATTCCACGTAGGGCCGGACTGCACACCCTGTCCCTTAGCCGGCGAAGGAGGGGCTCCAACGCCAAAGCATAAAGTAGGGCGACCTAGACAGCGCCAGAACGCCCGACAACTTTCCGTTCACCTGTACCACAGCCGTGGGGGATTGATACAGGAGGCTTATCCAGCGGCGGAAGTTGGTTTTGAATCCAGCTGCCTGCAGGACAGCCGCCAGGTAACAATCAAATGCCTTGGACTGATCTAAATGGATCAGTGCGGTTTGTTCGTCGTCTTTTATCCCCTCTATGATCGTGCGTATCAGATGCAGGTTGCTCTGAATCGTTCGGCCCTTCACAGCACAAGTCTGCTCAGGTCCCAACAGAGACTCGGCAACTAATTGCAAACGATTTTGCAAGATCTTGGCCAAAATCTTTAACTCTGTGTTTAGCAGAGTTATGGGGCGGTAACCCTCTAGCTCCCTTTCCACGTCCTTGCCTTTTCTCAGCAGCGTGATCACACCCCTGGTGAACCGGTTGGGTATGGACCCCTGCCGGAACAAGTTGTTGAACACGACAGTCAAAATCGGGACAAAGATGTGCGACAGCCTCAAGTACAATTCATAGGGCAAACCATTGAGACCTGGCGATTTGCCTCTGCCGACCTTCTTCAAAGCCGCGTAGACTTCGCCCTCCGTAATCTCTACCTCGCAGCTAGCTGCAAAAGCCGGGGGAAGTCAGCCAAATAGCTGCGAAACTCCTCATCACGGAGACCAGGCTCCTTGGTAAACAGGATCTCGAAATGCCGCCGAAACGCCTCGCACATGTCGTCTGTCGACCGAAGAGTATGTCCCTCCGGGTTGCGAACCTCTCGAATGTACCGTTCACCGCCTAGGCGAATCTCTTCTTTGCGCATGTCTGCGCCTATGTTCACAGCTTCGGAAGACACCTTGCTTAACCTATTTCTAATTACCTGGCCCATGTAACGATCGCTATTCGACCGCTCCACAGCCTCCTTAACTACGGCTATCTCTAGGGGATCCCCACCAACCACCGCCCGGGAGTAATTAGCTCTAAGTGTCTTCACCTTGTCAGCCTTATCTAGTTTGAGCCGTTTTCTGAACTTGGTGGTGAAAGACCTAATACTATTCTTAAGGTTCTCCCACCACTTATTCCCAATGACTCACCCAGTTAACGCCCGCTGCACTAAGTTAATTAGCTGGCACCGGAAGTCCTGCCTGTCCAGTAAGGACACGTTGAACTTCCAGTAACCAGCCATTCTAGGCCTATTTTCTAAATCTGCCCGGGCACAAACAAGTTTGTGGTCCGAGTAGCCTAACCAGTGGAACGTGGGACAATCTAAAAGATCTATGTCGGCTTCACGAACTAACATTCTATCAAGGTACCCTGGTAGAAGGCCAACTATTAGCCCACGTCCACATCTTCCCACCCTTGTGATCGACCCGGTATCTATCGACAAGACCGAAATCTTCGATGAGATCGACCAGGCTACGATCACATGCTTTCCATCTAGCTCCCCACCCTCTATCCAACTTGGGGTCCAGGATGGCATTCCAGTCCCCCCACTAAGACGAGTCGCGTTGAATCCACCAGGAAGGGCTCCAACCGCCGAAAAAACAAGACGCGCTCCTCTCGGTCATTGGGCGCATAAACCGCAACCAGTCGAAATGCATTGCTTTTCACTGCAATATGGGCCACGATCAGCCGGCCCTCGGCACCGACATGGACAAGATCCACCTTCGCATCCAGGGTACGCTCAACCAGCAAAGAAACTCCTCTGGCCAGCCGGTTCCCATATGCTGAATAGACGACAAAGTCGTTAGACAGCACCCAGGCATCGGCCTTGCAAACAAAGTGAGTCTCTTGGATCGCAGCGACATCCACACCGAAGGACAAGAGGTCCCGAAGCAGGCGGGCAGCCTTACTCCGATCCTTAAAGCACTTCGCATTCAAGCTGTCTAACTTAATTGACATCTTTTAAACCTGAAACGAGAAAGCAAAAAATTACTCCTGGTCACATACAGAGCGAAAATCAATGGCAGTAGGGACCCCGACGGTTTGTCCCAAGCTTCCACATCCAATATCGGACGTAATCCGTCCGTCCTGGACAATCCCGCCGACGTCCATGGGGTATGTTAGTTTTAGAGCCCTGTAAAGAGAGGGGTGGAGAATTACAGGGACCCTACCAGAACAGAAATGTGATAGTCTTTGTAAATATTTTGTGCCTGTCTGCACCATTTTAATTTTTGGGAAGGCATCAACAGCCCCCTGCACAAAATCCCAAGCTTTTAAATTATCCCCGGTGTTTCTAATTAGGGTAAGCACACCAGGTGCACTTGGGAAATTTGCTGGGTCCTCGATTGACTTACCGTCAATCTCCGTTAACTTAAATAGTGGCCTTAGGAGGGCCTTCTTGTGAGAAGAAAGGTCCCTCTCTAAGGCCAACCTATCTACTTTACATATGTCCACCCTCTTGAATGGGTTTGATTTTTTTTTTTTCCTTTATCTGGTTTAGGGGCAGACTGAGTCGCTTCAGTAAAAGGAGTTTCTGGTTGGGAGTGGGGAGTTTTTGGGGGAGAAGGTTGGGAAGAAGGTCTTTGCGTTATGGAAAGGGATGCGGGGGAAAGCCTAGAAAAAGTCCAAGTCGGGGAGACGGAATGACTCCTTCCCGTTACTTTGTCTTTTCTGACTGGTGATGCAGGAGCGGATTGGGTCTTGGTGATTACTTGCTCTGTCCTGTCGCGCTCTTCGACGTCTACTTTCCCCCTTTTTTTGGGTAGTTTCTTCTTCCTCTTCTCTTTCTTTTCAGGGACGATGACCGTGGTGGAGGCATTTCCTCCACCTCCATATCCTTGCTTGGTATCTGTTGTTGTTTCGGTGGCTGATTTTTTTGTTGTTGTTGCTGCTGCTGCTACTCCTGCTGTTGTTGTTGTTTAGCTTCTTTACGGGGCTTCTTCTTTTCTGGGGATGGTGGTTTTTCCTGTTGACGAGGAGGGGAAGCCACTTTCTTCCCCCTCCTAACCACCTCCGTCCACTCACTATTTCCATCCTCGGCTTTTTTTGCCTCGGCGACCGGTATTTTCGCCACCGGCGGTGTTGCTGGTGGCACTTGTTCCACATCTAATTTTCTTCCGGGGCATGCTTTGAAAATGTGACCAGCCTCTCCACAGGCCCAACAATGTGGTTTCCGTCCCTCAACCACAATAAATAATTTCCTACCCCGACACAATAAAGTATCGGGGATTTTTAAAAAATTGGGTCTGTTCACCACAATGATTACACATACATCTTCAGCGGGCACACCTGCCTTGCTCAATACTCCCGCCACCTCCTCCACTGCTCCATATCTCGCAAAAAAAAGCTCCAACGTGGTCACACGAAATTTCGACTGGTACACCATGGATAAGTACTTTGGTCTTTCTAGTACCCATGTACTCAGTCTGCATTCTTATCCCTTTCGCAGTCAACGTGCTTCCTGCTAAATTTTTGGCTTCATTTTCGGAATTTAGCAGAACGTCCCACATTGCTCGAGATCTTCGTGCCAGTATCTTAGGGACAATATTCAAGCTCTTTAGGGTTTCCTCCATGTTCTCCCTACTTATGCCAACGAATTTACGGCTTTCCGCATCTGATGTTAGCAGGGAGATAGTTTTAACTGATATCACATCCATGACCTCCGGAATGACTACCAGCTCGTTGTCTACAATATAGTCCTTATATTTGTCCTTCATTTGTACGTAATAATTGGCGTCCTTCTTGGTTGGAGATTTAGCCCACACCGAGGGCGAAGGAGTCACCATCTGGACAGCGTCAGATGTTGAGGGCTGGGGAGACGAAGCCATAATTTGACTTGCACCACCCTCACGACACAAATTTCTTCACAAAAAGTTCAACAATAAAACGAGCAACAAATAAAAAACTGGCGAAAAAAATGACAAACTTACAGGTAGCAAAACTCCAAGTAACAAAGATTCAACTGAACTTTGAAGAACAGAAGTTGGGTTTGACTGACCAAAAAGCCACCAGGGTAAATTGGTAGGCGGTTTAAATAATAACCTGGGAGATTCCATTCTATTACAGGCAAGTCTATTCTGTAAGCAGTGATTGGCTGATAATTTCAGTGTGTACATTGAGCACAATATCCACCATTTGTCTTTGGGCCACATAGGGCCATGTATTCAGTTACAACCCTGTTTATTTTTGTCTGCCAACTGGACGCCAGTTGGAAACATCAGCAAGATGAGTCTCACACTCTTGAATGTTCACCTTCCTACAGGAAGACAAAAAGAGACAGCCATATTGAAAAGTAAGTTATTTGACTTCTACAGTTCCCAGGTCCACCGTGACTCAGGGTGGTAGCATCTGTTAAAGTCCCAGCTATTGACAAATAGGTAACCCCCAAACTGGGGTCAGTACCCTATGGAAGCATGAAAATAGATTTTCATAGTAAAATTACGAGCAATACATTAAAAAAGATATATGTATCAGCAATATATTTGACTTTCAACAAAACCCAATTTACAAAAAGAAGACAATGAAGCTTGATGTAAAAATTGAATCTCACAAAGAATATATATTCTCTTCATACAAACCTATCCTAAAAATCTTGGCATTAAATAACCCGTTGAGGTTGATACGCCATAAAATAAATCAAACTAAACCAATTAACCAGTGTCAACATATATTAGGATTATTTATGATTCAGCCCATGTGGCAGTTAAGAATACATTTAGCGTTCACTAACATACAACAATGCTCAACGTAAAAGGAAGTGGATTGAACAGCCAAGCAACCCCGAAAAATAAGTTTCATGGCAGACAGTTAATGTGCGAGTAGTCGAATTGTCGGGATATTATTTATTTAAATTTCTTTAAAAGCAATGGAATATTAAATGAACATTTATACTTCCAGCAGCTACAACATATCTAGAAAATCTTCGGAATCACATACACAAACGTTAGGGTGTAATAATTGTTTATCTCGAATGAAGAATATATGTGGTTATTAATTTAGAAAAAAATTTTCTTGAATAAAAAAAAAATGTATCTATTTATTTATTTGATATTGTTTTTAATATATATTTAACTTAATGTTTTCTTAGGTGATATAGCTTTTTCATTTGCTATAATAAATATACATTATCAATTTGACACTATCGACATTCTCTGAACAGGACCCGCCTTCTAAATCAATAAAGACTCAATATTTTACGATTCTGACATTTCTGACGAATTTTCGAATATCTGCAAAAATTACTTTGAAAATAATTTATTTATTTTTTTACAATTGCACTTGTCTACTTAATCTGCGCCATTGTTTCGTTTATTTTTCAAACAGCATGTCCATTCAGAATTTAGTCTATCATGGCTCTCCACACATTCCTTTTCTTTATCAGCCTTGTCCTTTCACTGGAGAAACTGATCTAGCCCTGATTTTAACCAAGATATGGAGATGGATTCATGATTTTTCTTAGGGTATTCATGCCTCAGTGTAAAACCCAAGAAATTAGAATCATCATGGAAGACTTGAATGCCATGATAGGCAAGTAGAGGAAAGTGAGAACAGCTGGTAACTTCGAATTAGGAATCCGCGACCGTCGAGAAGAAAAATGGGTACAGTGATGTATAACAAATAACCAGGTTATAACC
Source organism: Ascarosepion bandense (assembly GCA_037127315.1). Lineage (NCBI taxonomy): Eukaryota > Metazoa > Mollusca > Cephalopoda > Sepiida > Sepiidae > Ascarosepion > Ascarosepion bandense. The sequence continues at coordinate 3,340,174 of JBBBDQ010001417.1, forward strand.
AACACCTGGTTTCAAGAACACTTACGACGCCTGTGGACATGGAGAAGCCCAGGAGGCGACACGAAAAACGAAATTGATTACATATACATAAACAGGAAATTCAGGAACGCAGTGGTTCAATGTGAAACATATTCAAGTGCCGACTGTGGAAGCGATCTCCTCCCAGTCAGCCTCAAACTAAGGTTAAAACTTCGGAGACTGAAGAAGCCTAGTGTAATATAACAATCTAGGCCCACCCGAGGAAGTGAGGAAGCGGGGGCGTTTTCCGGCCGTTGAAAGGAACGGATGGTTGTTTGACCTTATTTCCGGCAGTAGCGGAAATGGCTACAAGAGGCAAACAGAACAGGTGTCTCTGAGAATTACGTGGGCGTGCGTAGGCGAGGCAAAAAATCGGAAGTACCGGTTTGGAGATAAAAAGACCTCGGGCACGGATTTCACGACAGACGAGTCTGGGCAGAGAGACAGAGGCAGACAGTCCAGACCAGACCAGACCAGAGGAGCAACAGATACGACACCCCCCCGTCAACCCTTGGAAGCGCGCTCTCACTCTCTGTTCACTAGGCTACACGGTCCATCGTTCATTAATAAAAATATAACTCATATTTTTATATACACCCGTGTTTGTCTGTTTATTGATATACAACACTAGTTCAGCACCCAGACCTGCTGAAAAAATACACTGACAGCGTGAAAAACAATTACGAAGAACAAATTGAAAACGTAAACTCGAAATGGGACTCACTAAAGAAAGCGATAGTAGCATCAGAAAGCAACATTGTTCCAAACGAAATCATGTTGGCAAAATTCGCCATAATTTATGGATAAAGAGCAGGGATCAGTTTATGTATTGATTATAATAGATAATCAATCACCCGAATGTATATTACTAGCAGTATAGCCCGGCGTTGCTTGGGTGTAATGAAAGCTTTAAAACTAATCCATGGTCCTGGAGCTAAGACTCAGCCTAAAGAATATTTGAAATAATAAAATAATTGCGACAATTTACCAATCGCACCTATATATATATATATATATATATATATATATATATATACTAGCTGTATAGCCCGGCGTTGCTCGGGTGTAATGAAAGCTTTAAAACTAATCCATGGTCCTGGAGCTAAGACTCAGCCTAAAGAATATTTGAAATAATAAAATAATTGCGACAATTTACCAATCGCACCTTATATATATATATATATATATATATATATATATATATATACTAGCTGTATAGCCCGGCGTTGCTCGGGTGTAATGAAAGCTTTAAAACTAATCCATGGTCCTGGAGCTAAGACTCAGCCTAAAGAATATTTGAAATAATTAAATGATTGCGACAATTTACCAATCGCACCTTATATATATATATATATATATATATACTAGCTGTATAGCCCGGCGTTGCTCGGGTGTAATGAAAGCTTTAAAACTAATCCATGGTCCTGCAGCTCAGACTCTTTGGACGTTGGCACGAAAGACTAAAAAGCAATAGTTGTTTCCAGTTAAAGCGAAACCGTAGACTCAAAGAAAAATGAATGGATGTAAGTCAAATTTTAAAGTTTGGTGAGAATCGGATAAAAATTGATGATTTGTATAAAGAACATACAGACAGATAAACAGACACACACACAGACATCTTGCCTTTTATATATATAATAGCGATCTTCTGCACTATTGTAAGAACTGCAACCTTCAAACTTCTGAATATCGTTTCTTATGTCTTTGTCTATGAATGTATCAAATTTGATTAATATTCATTGTTAATAGGGATATTCGTCAGAAGGATCTCATGCACATGAAGGATCTCATGCACATACACAAATCAACCATGCGTTTGTGCATGGAACTGCTGTCATGTATGGTCAGGCGCCCCCGCTGCTCATCTCATTGTTCTCGACAGGCTCCAAAGGATATAATGTGATAGGTACCAATTTGGCGGTTCGACTCCAGCCACTTTCTCACCGACGGAATGTGGCTTCTCTCTGTTCTACAAATATTTTCATGGCTTCTGCTCCGACGAAATTAAGTCACTAGTGACCCTGCCATGTGAGTTTACTCGTGCAACCAGACTGGCAACTGGGTCCCACCCAGTCACAGATCAACCAAATGTAGGCGACAATTCTACTCCAACAGCTTCTTTTCTTGCACTTCCCGCCTGGGGAACTCTCTTCCATATTTTTACTTTCCTAACAGCTACAACCTCCAGGAATTTAAATGCAATATCAATACACATATCTTAACCACTTGACTCCAGTTCTTTCTACATCATCCTGTATATCTTTTCCTTTCTCTCTACCTTTGCAACTGTCATCACAACTGTATTCCCATCCTTCGTTTGTTTCTTTTTCTTGCACCTCCTGTAACTGGTTCGTTTTTTCTCTTTACTCTCCTTCTAACTTATATTTCTCTCTTATGTAGCCCCCTGTATATCAGTGGCGTTACCGCCTTGCTTGAGATGAATCGATTAATTTTTTTTATTATTTCAGTCTCTTCATATGTGAATAGATTGTCCATCATTAACTGCCATACAGAACATTGGGTATTACATTGCAGTTCACTGCTGTTTTTCTTTGCTTCTAAAAATAATTTCTATATTTTAATCAGTCAGTTAAGTGCCATACGTGAAACACGCTTGGGCAATCATGCCTCGAAAGAGACATGACTGACTGGGCAGATGATTATCCCGCAGTAGGTTGCCATTGCTTTCTGTGGTAGATTGATTGCCAGCCAAGGCTATAGAACCCAATCTGTCCTGCTATTTAACCCATAACTGGAGGGAAGAGACGGATTAATACCTTTCCCCAAGGGTATTTGTGCGTAAGTGAATGCAATGGATTCAACTGGAATTTGAACTCGGCTCCTCGATTTCTCGTTCCGAGCCGATATCCACTGCACCACAACGCATGTTTTAACACTTTAATTTCTTGAAGACATTGTTACATATGCTCCTTCACATTTCTACATTATTTTTGCTGTCACATTTTTATATACTAATCTCAAATTTAAAAAAAAATTCCATCATAGATGAGGTTAAATATCATTTGGTGAACAGGAATTCCCTGATCAATTTTTTTTTTCTGATCAATGTGGGGGCGAATGTTGATTGCGTCAAGCGTGCCCGATTCTCTGATTAAAAAAACAATGTCAATAAGTTACGCCTCAATTTCGCGCTAAGAGTTCCATTTCTCGCTTGAATTGACATTAATTTAGACTTAGAAAATTTGAACTTTCATTAACGCCGTCTCCATAATACATAGTTAAGAGATCTGATAAACAAGTTCATTAGAGATTTTATGTGAATTATTTTTATGGTAACACATTGAGGTGACGGTGTCAGCCTACTCAAGAGGATTTTGAACAAGATTCTCCATATAACTCCTGTGTTAATGACAGTCGAAGAGACGTCGAAATTTTCAGTGACTATTTATTTTGTGGAGGAAAGTAGTCACATCAGAAAAAGTCCAACAGTTCTTTAATCTACCTTACGAATATATTTTCTGGTTTAAGTGATTTTACGAAGCACTATTTGCTTATTTCACTTGCATGGAAATGATTTTTATATATTGTCGCTGACATAAGTTATACAGTAGCCACCCGCGATTAAGAAAGGGGCTTACGGCTATATCACGTTCCCGTACGATCATCGAAGTTAAGCAACAATGAGCCTGAGCAGTAACTAGATGGATAACTGCTTGGGAATAGCAACTGCTGTAAGCTTGGATGTGCGGGTGATGTAATGTATAAAGCCTCAGAATTGTTTATCGGAATTGTTTATATGGGTTCGTTATATTTACTTGCACACAGATACTCTTGGGAAATATATGAATCCACTTCTCCCCCAGCTATGGGTTAATTATCTTGTATCAATAAATCTTTATTCCCACCAAAATGAAAATTCTTACAATCTAAAAATATTTTATAGCTTTAAATAATCTGCAATGGGTTGATAAGCCACATAAAATGAATCAATCAAACAATCAGAAAGTTTAGTACAGCACTCGTACATCCAAGCTTACAAAACCCGGTATTCCCAAGCGGTAACCATGTTAGTGACTTAACTCGATGTTGCTTAAGTTCAGTGATCGTACTGGGACCGGTTTTTCAACGTGATATGGCTATAAGACATGCCACTCACCCATCCAAGTACCTGGCATTCTCAAGCGACCATCCATCTAGCTACTGACCAGACTCGACGTGCTTATCTTCGATGATCAGCTTAGAATCAGTGTTTAGGCATGATAATGTAATATGGAGATAATGTAAAATATATATTGAAAAATGAGCATTAGTTATATGTAAATATTACGAAGATTTTGTTAATATTGGTTGATTGTGCGGTCGTTGTGTTTGTTTAGCGGCATATCAACATCTCCACGGGTTTTTTAATGCTGCAATCTACATATTTCATACTCTATTTGATTTCTTTACTAGCAGGATAGCCCGGCGTTGCTCGGGTGTAATGAAAGCTTTAAAACTAATCCATGGTCCTGGAGTTCAGACGCTTTAGACGTTGGCACGAAAGACTAAAAAGCAATAGTTGTTTCTAGTTAAAGTGAAACCGTAGACTGAAAGAAAAATGAATAGATGTAAGTCAAATTTTGATTTCCTTCTATCGATATCAAATAAGTATTTTTCGTCGTAAACTGAATTGTGAAGGCTAAATAAGTCCTCTGAGTAAATGGTATCATGGCTAAGTCTAAGAACTACAATTATACCTACTTAGAGCCAAACCCGAAGCAAAAACTAAAATAAAAGGGCTGAAAAAAATACAGACATACAGACAGATAAACAGACACACACACAAACATCTTGCCTTTTATATATATATATGTATATTATCGATTTTCTGCACTATTGTAAGAACTGCAACCTTGAAACTTCTGAATATCCTTTTTTATGTCTTTGTCTACGAGTGTATCAAATTTGATTAAAATCGGACCACTCCTTCCATAACCCGATTTTTTTCGATTATCGATTTTCGATATTTATCGGGGGTACCTCGACACAAAACCTAGCTAAGAACACTCGCAGTCGCTTATAGTACAACTGTGTAAATTTTCAGGAAAATCGGTTCAGCCGTTTCGGAGTCTATAGGTAACGGATACACACACACATACACACAAAGTTCCATTTATAAATAAGTTTAGATTAGATTTTGAGTTAATAAGGATTCTAGTGATGAATGTGTTACCAATAATCCATAGCTGGGAAGCGGGGTGAAGAAGTGGATTCATATCTTTCCCAAGAGTATTTGCGCGTAAGTGACGACTACAACTGGAATTGAAACTCACCTCCCCATTAACAATCCCAAGTCATTTTCTGTAACACCACTCGCACTTCCAAACTTACAGATCTTGTTATTCTCAAGCGATCAACCATCTAGATACTGACAAGGCTCCAAATTGCTAATTTCGGTGATCGTATGGAAACCGGTGTTTCAATGTGATATGGTCGTAAGATGTTTTAATTAGAGACTTGAACATCTGCAAACATTGGTATAAACGGGGTTCCTGTAAGCAATTCCCTGCGGATGGCAAGAGTCGAATGAGTCTATGTCTGTTTTACAGCTGAGGGAGATGTGCATTTTTTAAACTGGTTTTTAATTCATACCTACAAATGTTTATTTTCAAAGCAGACATGTCCTACCGCTTCAGAAGGTTAGCGTGACAAAATCTTTTTTCACTGTTTGCTTAGCCTTACTGTCTATATTTTTCTTTCAAATTACTCTGTTGAAATCCACAGGTCGGTGCTTTAACGCATATCTATGAATATTTGAATTATTTTATAGGAAGAATTTCATGCAGTTCATTATAACGCTACAGGCTGCTGGTATTAATGTCTACTAAGCAGGCGCTTTAAAATCATGAATATTTTATTATAGAAAATTTATTTGTCTCTATTTCTGAGATGAGGTAATTATTTACACTACTTACATTGTTCAAGCTCTGGTCCTCATCTTCGTTTCCATATTTGTTGTGGAGTTATTTTCGCAGTGGAGGCTAGTATTTGTGCTAAAGTCGTTTCTAATAGGTTCGACGTACAAAATGTTAGGAACTTGATATATCTATTACGCAGTATAATCTTACCAGGTCGCTGACTACTTTCGTATTCGACTAGCTGTCCACTACTATCATCCAACATCGACTGACCCTCGTTCCTCTTACTACTTCTACTTAAATTAGGTGGGAGAGTCTATTCACTATAAAGTAGATGTGTTTCACCATAACAATTTTATCGACCTTTCGGTTGTTGTGTGTTCCGGCATTCTTTAGGTCATTGGAATTTCAAACTGAATCCTTTATTTTATCCAGCGTAGTAGATTGTTCTAGATCTATGTACTGTGCTTCTTTCGGATGCTTTAGTATCAATTATCCCCCTTTAATTCAACTTGCCAATATTTTGTTCATCTCTACTGTAGCCAGGTATTGAACTCACAACTCATTGGGTCAAGTCACTGGATTTAACCAACTTTTTTATCCACTGGGCCATGTGTGCTTGAGGACGAATGTCTAACCATCTAATATTCCTAAACCGATGGAGAGATTTTCAACTACTCCCTTTAAGCTTGGCACCAAGACCTGCCCTCAATTCAATGAGATCCCGTTTGGTCGCAGAAAAAGCGGAACATGATATTGTCCGAAAAAGCATCCAGTACAAAGGGTGGATAAAACAAAAACCGCAATCCGATATCTCCCAGTGGCTCGGGGCCTTCTTCAACAGAATTACCGACAAAGGAGATCAAAAGAGTATCCATCATGTCCTGGATAAATCCTTCAAACACGAATTTGATGTAATCAAAGCCCGCCAATTCGATAAATTGAACAAATTGAAAGATCAGAAGGTTACACACAAGGTCCATCACACCTCAGTGAAGGCAGTAATTCAAATAAATCAACATCAGCTGAGTGCTTCTGAGGAGTCAATGCTGAACAAGGATCTCATCTTCGCAACAACCATCAGGCGGATATCATACTTTGACATCATTGCCCGAATCGTGGATATAACATTGACCATTCTTCAGGCTCGGGCGGTAGAGCTAAGATAAAATGTGAGACAAATACTAGAGAAAGCCAAGCTTCCTAACTCAAACATCACATAACTGGAGAGGCTGGCAATTAAGCCCCTACAGAGGAATGACATAATCATCATCATACAAGCAGCTGACAAAGTCAATGCAACTGTAGTGTTGGACATAGCGGAATATATAGGAAAACTAGAAAACATGATTAGAAAAGATAGCTATAGTAAAATGTAGAAAGACCCAGTAATGAAAACAAAAGTAAAACTGTCGCAGATTCTAATCCTTCCCACCTAAGTCATACGGGCAGTTGTCACAGACTTACAGCAATCTATCTAAATCGGGGTGCCGAGTTCGAATTCCAGTTGAATTCCTTGCATTCACTTGGTTAAGCTACTCTCTTTCTGTTCGCCTGCATAAAGTGAGAGACATTCTTAAACTCATGGCTTACGGCCATATCACGTTGAATACACCGTTTCTCGCTCGATCACCAACGTTGAGCCTGGTCAGTACTTAGATGGGTGACCGCTTGGGAATACCAGGTACTGTAAGCGTTTAGTGACGGATGTGCGTTATGGTACGGTGGATATCGGCTCGGAAAGAGAAATCGGTGAGCCGAGTTCGAATTCCAGTTGAATACTCTGCATTCACTTAAGCACTGGTACCCTTGGGAAAGGTATTCATCAGTCCCTTCTCTCCGGTTATGGGTTAAATAACAGGCTATAACTTGGGGACCCTGCCCTTAAAAACAAATCCCAATGAATCTTGGTACACGAAAAGAAAAAAGTATTACTAGACACAAAAACTTATATAAAAACAACAATAAATTGTTGAAAGAAAAAGGTATTACCAGCAATAAATAAATAAAATTTAGATGGTAATAAATGACCCCCGCCGAGGTTGATATGCCATAAAACAACCAACTTAAACTCATTTCGGTATTCTTTTTTGTTACGGAACTTATCAAAATTGCTAATCCTTATCAAGACTCCCAATTTCCTGGTTTTATCATCGCATTCTTTTTTATTTTTATTGAATCAGTTTTATATATTTCCACATTCTCAAATTGATTTGTCCCTCTCCCGTCACTAGTGAGTAAGCTTCTTGGTTTTGGGCGTCCAACAAGTCATACTTTTATAACGTTAGTTTATATATAACGTTTTATAACGTTAGTTTTCGTAACGTTATTCTGAGGGGAACTTTTGGAAACTCGCTATTAGCGAGTTATAATATTTCATTATCTTCGCGTAAAGTCGATGTACGAAACGAATCCTTCGAATAATGCACAATAATGCTCTCGGACTTATTCTCTCGAATAATTCACTCAAAAACATTCTCTTCAATGACGAAATGATACACAACAAAGAACAGTATTTAGCTGCCTCCCCACTTAAGACAAAATGTGGCACAAGGTCTTTTTAATGTGGATGTGCGTTGTAGTGCAGTGCATATTGACTCGGAACGAAAAATCGGAGAGCCGAGTTCAAATTCCAGTTGAATTCCTTGCGTTCACTTACGCACAAATACCCTTGGGAAAGGTATTAATCCGTGGGAAAGGTATTATGGGTTAAATAATAGGACAGATTGGGTTCTATAGCCTTGGCTGGCAACCAGTCTACCACAGAAAACAATGGCAAATCTACTGTGGGATAATCTTTCGAGACATGATCGCCCAAAGCGTGTATAATGTATAGCACTTAACTGACTGACCTCATATATACGGTCTCCCTAAAATTCACAGACGGTATTCTGCTCTGACCATTTGTGAGCTGCCAAGACTATGGATGCCATTCTCTGCTTCGCTTCTTCATGAATATAACCCATTAATAGAAAAGTCACCATCATATGTCTGAAATTTCGCTTACTTCGGGAAATGATCAAAGATGTTCTTATTCAATCCAAGCAGATGATGAACCTGGACGTGGTGAATTTGTGTACCAAGGTACCCACAAAGGAGACACTATCGGTAGTCAGGGAGAGACTGGTCTTGGACACATCTCTAGGAGAACGTATCAGTAAAGCAATAGACAACCTGATTGAAATAATGGCTTTCTATACACAAGCACACTTCGGAATGAGATCAGACATATATCAGCAAGATGAAGGTTTAGCAATGTGGCCGTCATTTCACCAACAATGTCAAACAGTCACAAAATAATTTCGACGTCTCTTCGATTGTCGTTAATACAGGAGTTATTCGTAGAATCTTGTTGAAAATTCTCTTGTGCAGGTTGACACTCTCACCTCAGTGTGTTACGATAAAAGCAATTCACATAAAATCTCTAATGAACTTGTTTATCAAATCTCATAACTATGCACTATGGAGACGGCGTTAATGAAAGTTCAAGTACTTCAAGTGATAGCATTAGAATACACATTATTAAAGCAATAAATGTAGATGACACCTTCATTCTCTGACCACATCAAGAAGGGCTTCAGCTACTACTGGGCTATGTGAACTCATTAAGATCATCGGTGCAGTTGACAATAAAGATAGAAAACAACAGACTAGCATTCCTGGATGTAGTAATATCTCGAAAAGAGCATGCGTTCAAAACATCCATATACTGCAAGGAAACATTCACCGGACAATACCTCGATTTTAACTGCTACCACTCATAAAGTGTAAAGAAAGGAATCGTTCGCTGCTTACAACATCGAGAAAAAAGTCATAAAAGGCGACCTAGAGATATAGGAACAAGAAATGGTCAGTATAAGCAGTACCCTACAACGGAACAACTACCCTGGGTACATGACAGCAGCTCCAACGAATTGGGATAGAAGAGTAAAAGAGGATTGAAGAGTACAAGGGGATGAAAAGAGGATTGAAGAGTACAAGAGGATGAAAAGAGGATTGAAGAGTACAAGAGGATGAAAAGAGGATTGAAGAGTACAAGAGGATGAAAAGAGGATTGAAGAGTACAAGAGGATGAAAAGAGGATTGAAGAGTACAAGAGGATGAAAAGAGGATTGAAGAGTACAAGAGGATGAAAAGAGGATTGAAGAGTACAAGAGGATGAAAAGAGGATTGAAGAGTACAAGAGGATGAAAAGAGGATTGAAGAGTACAAGAGGATGAAAAGAGGATTGAAGAGTACAAGAGGATAACAAGTCATAGTTTCTGTCTGCCCATCCTATGCGAAGGGCTTATTGGAAAAATGCAAAAGATCTCTTGTCCATATCACATCAGGGCGACCTTCAAAATTGGTTTCAACTCTTCGCAGGCACTTCTTTCGAGTAAGAGCTCTCATAGAGGAGAACATGATTAAGGACCGTGTGTATGCTATCCAATGGAGATGCGGTAAGAAGTATAAAGGAGAAACAGACCGTCTGCTGAAAGATAAAACTGCAGGAACACCGTAAAGCCGTAACACGAGAGAAATAGAAAGATCAGGCGTAGCTGGCTATATATAGAGGAAAAAGAGATACCCGTCCTAAGGAATCAGTGCTAGGCTATAAAATCTATTTCGTCCATGCTTAGATACAACAATAGAAAGCAGTAATAGGGTGTGCTAGAGAAAACAATAACAACAACAAAAATTGTAATATGAGATTTTGGCAAAAAATTATTACTGAGGTTCGGGAATTCAAAAAATTTATAGTTTGATGTCCTCAATTATAAAAGTGTTGGGTGAATCCAGCAACATGACACAAAGAGTTGTGAGTTCGATACCTGGCTACAGTAAAGATAAAAAAAAGATCTACCTCCATAATACTGAGCCTGAGAAAAGATATCCATAAGAGAGGAACTAGATTCATACACGAAATAAAATAAGTTTCCGTTCGAAATTACAGTCATCCGGAGAAGAGCAGAGCGTACAACAGTTGAAACGTCGTGAATATGACAACGAAGAAGTCGACAACAGTCCGAATAATGGATAATTTATCATTGTGACTAAGACTCTTTATCATCTTTTACAATATAAGAAAAAAATCGACTGAAAATTCGGTTAAGCTGCTTAGTTTTTAGCAAATTTCTCAGATTTAGTTTGTATGAAAATTGGGCATGTATGGGCAGCATAACTTGACGGGCCGAGTTCAAATTCTAACCTCGGGAAAAGCACTTTCGCAGAATTAATATTTTCATCTCTCTACATCCCAGCTATGGGTTAAATAGCAGTTTAGACTGGCTTATTTCGCTTTTGGGCGGCGACCTATCTTGAAGAACAGTGATGAATAGAAAACCAGTTTTTTTTTTCCAGGAATGTCGACTACATGTCAACTGAAGCGGTAAAAATCCATGACCACCAATGTTTATAATAATATAGTAATAAAGAAATGAACATTTTTTTTTCTCTCTCTCTCTCTCTCTCTCTCTCCCTAAATGTGTGTGTGTGTAATAGGATATAGAGTCCTTATTCGAAATCGGGGAGCCGAGTTCGAATTCTCGTTGAATTCCTTGAATTTACTTACGGACAAATACCCTTAGGAAAGGTATTAATCCGTCTTTTCCCTCAAGGTATTGGTTAAATAATAGAACAGACTAGGTTCTATAGCCTTGGCTGGCAACCAGTCTATTGCAGAAAGCAATGGCAACCTACTGCGGGATAACTTTCTTCCCAGTCAGTCATGTCTCTTTCGAGATATGATCGCCCAAAACGTGTATCACGTCTGACACTTAACTGTCTAATCTTTGAAGAATTATAACAAATGGAAAACTGTTTCATTGAAACAAGATTTCATTACTCGTTTAGCCTTTCCAGGCATCATCAGATCCAAAAACGAAAAAAGGAATTGTGTGTATTCTTAAATAATGAATCATTAGTACTTGTTTTGCTAAGCTGGAATTTCTTGTGATGAAAGAAGAGAATGAAAATGAGTGACTTAAAAATAAACATTAATATTTAATATGTATCTTTTCTTTGCAATTCTTATTTCACGTCAAAAGTTATTTATATATTCTCTCAGCTTTTCAGTATTGAATTAACCGTAAATCCTCATCTTATATTCAGGATGGCTAGTCATTCAGCATATTCATATTGCCTTTTCTGAAAGGAATTTAAGATAAATCCTTATCCAATTTTTCAGCATAGGTTGAAAGTAAAAGATTTATATATAACTTAACTTAGAACATCGCATTATATATAATGCATTGTCTTCTCGCTCAAATAATTGTCGCACACTCATCTTAACAAAGCTGTTCATTCAATGTTTACTAAAGTAATAGTAAGCCAAAGTGTATATTTAAAAACGAAGCCTGTGGCTCTTGCATAATAGTATACTTGTGTATACAAAGCAATATTGAACGACGTACGCGTAAAAGTATTGAAACGATATATTTTTACCGGCGTTATATAAATAAGTAAAATTTTATTTCCCCAGAGATAAAATCTTCATAAATAAAATTTATTTTCTAATGATGTCGGTTAATCTACGAAATATTTCAAAGTAAAAACTTATCTTATATATATTAATAAGTATATTTATTATCCTACGTCTATGGCACGACTCGGAGTTCCATGTGTTATACAATCATCAGGTGCATATTTCAACTTGAGCATTGTTTTATTAACACCTGAATAATAATACTATACACTCTCCCCATGTGTATATTTATTAATTTACATCACACACACACACACACAATATATATATATATATATATATACATTGTGAGTAGCTACCCTGGCATGTACGCATCGTTCATTCACTAATGAATTAGAGCACTCTGGCTATTGGGCGTGTATAATGATAATATACACGCTAAAAAGTTTGCCTTCTTCTACTGAGCGCCCATAGTCCAGAGGTAGAATCACCGACTGACGCCACTTCGGTGGGGTTCAATCCTGGGTTAAAAAAGCAATCGAAGTCTAACCGTACCGATGAGCTGTGATATAGCGAAACAGATCTGTCTGCGGATGACTATATATATATATATATAAAGGTCACAAGTTTATTCGCCTGAAGAGTCAACTTTGAACTCGAAACAGGTGTAGCGACACAAATACCATTATAGACACTTAATATATTATACAAAAAACAAGTAATAATAATAATAATAATAATAATAATAATAGCAACAACAAATTTAGACTTTAAACAAAACATTCACGGCTTCTCGCACTTTTTTCTTCTATACGAATTTCTCTCATTGGATCAAGCCATAATTCTGTTTTTAATATATATATATATATATATATATATATATATGACAATGAGTGACTTAAAAATAAACATTAATATTTAATATGTATCTTTCCTTTACAATTCTTATTTCACGTCAAAAGTTATTTATATATTCTTCCAGCTTTTCAGTACTGAATTAACCGTAAATCCTCATCTTATATTCAGGATGGCTAGTCAGCAGCATATTCATATTGCCTTTTCTGAAAGGAATTTAAGATAAATCCTTATTTTTCAGCATAGTCTTGTCTGTTTTTCCAATAAACCAACTTGTATGCAATTCTGAATTGGTTAAACATCTCATCTCGCAACGCCTTTTGTCAAACAAACAATACGGCCATCGCTTCTCTAGGTCAAGTGTCAATGTGTTACCAATTCTTGCTGAAATAATCTGTCAAGCTTTAGATAGCAGGTTGGTTCAGTAGATTTGGTGTTCCTGAAGCCGTAGGGGGATAGTTAATGTGTATTTGATTCGGCGTTGTGTCATACTCAACCGAACTCCCTACAGCTTTATTCAGAATTTTCATCAGAAGGTTGGTTGTAGATTGGAATGTGTGAATTAGTTTGGAATAGTGAAAGAATAAAATATATATTTTGCATTTTAAAATAGAAATTTATTAAAAGAAATGAATAACAAGAATTCGTAGAAATTAATGTTCAACGAGAAAGTTAAGGGTATCAAGATTTGTAGAAAATGTTCGTACGTATATATGTGGGAGCGTTTTGTTTCGTAGGAATGTCTTTGGATGGAGAAGTAAAAGAAATCAGTACGCGAAAAGGAAAGAGAAAGAAGACGAATGTGCGAGTTGACTTGAAGCTTCGCTCGTTACATTTTAGCGGTGTCTCTCGCTGTGTGACGACGCTCTCGGTTCACTCGTCGTGATGGATTCGACACAGTAGCTGGTCTTCAAGTCGTCTATTACAACAGTATTCCTCCTTGCCCACGCTGTGAATTTTGATCCCAAGGAAGGCACGTTGAAATCCTTCCAGCTGTATTTTTACCACGTCGAACCAGGAGGGATGTGTGGATGCGTGTACACATTTGGATTAATAAAAAAAACGGCACCAAAAAAAAAAAAAATCTAAATTCGATGACGCCTGGATAAGTTGCAGAAAATTCTTTATATAAAAAGAAAACATCAAACAGATATATAACAGTCGTCGAATTCCTATTCTTACAGAGAGCAAAAAGTTTGTCTGAGATTAATGTTCGTTCACTCACATGGGAGATTTCAAGTTTTTTTTTTTTTTTCAAGTTTTGATAGTTCAAAAACTCTTATCAGGGCTTTTCACCGAAGTCTTACGGAAACAGCCGAAGATGGGTCTTTGTAACGACGGCGGTAAATTCCTCTTGTCTGCCTTAGCCCGGCGCGGCAGCAATAACTGAACTTGACTCTTTGGGCTCTCGTTTTTTATGCCTGTCCCAAATTCTCTTGGGAGGTGGATGACGGACACTGGGTATCCATGCAAATCACATCTTTAACCAATGAGATCGCATCATGAGACGGAGCAATTATTTGAGCGAGAAGACAATGCATTATATATAATGCGATGTTCTAAGTTAAGTTATATATAAATCTTTTACTTTCAACCTATGCTGAAAAATTGGATAAGGATTTATCTTAAATTCCTTTCAGAAAAGGCAATATGAATATGCTGCTGACTAGCCATTCTGAATATAAGATGAGGATTTACGGTTAATTCAATACTGAAAAGCTGAGAGAATATATAAATAACTTTTGACGTGAAATAAGAATTGCAAAGAAAAGATACATATTAAATATTAATGTTTATTTTTAAGTCACTCATTTTCATTCTCTTCTTTCATCACAAGAAATTCCAGCTTAGCAATATTTCTGTAGACGTCATTTATTTTCGTCTTCTTCTGATTCGATTGACTAAGTCAACAATCCAACTTTTTATGTTGGAAATTTTAATTCAGCCTATCTCCCACAGTTAGAATTTAATCTTTTTGCACCTATCAAAAAATTTGTGACAATCTAACCCCATTATTGGAGGAATTACAAACAATCGAATTTTCATTTCTTTTCATTCACTTCTAGCTTGTTACCAGCTGCGTCGTATGAGAACTTCCGCTTGTCAATAATGCGATGACCTTCGTCTGACCCCGGCTGGTTAAATTTTGGGCAACAATGCATCTGCACACGCAAATGTTTTAATTCATATTTATTCTCAGCCCTGCCGGAATCTCCACCTTATTTCTCTCTACTCATATTGCGATCGACAATAAACAATCTTATCTTCTATTAGGCTCACTTTCCTCCATTCATATTGTAACCAATAATCTGCAGAATTAATAATGCCACTAGTAATAATTTCTTTCGCTCCGTCGTACTAACATAGTATCATATTTTCCCACATGCAATTTTAGAGTATCATATATTTTTTCACATGCAATATTATATTATCATATTTTTCCATATGCCAAAATAGCTGCGCCCATCTGAGTGACTAACTGACGGACGCTGATGAGGTCATTCATATAGTCCTTTTGAATTTCGCACTGGATCGCTAAGTCCTCATGTCTTTCAAGTTGTTCCCATTGGTGAAAAATCAATTTAACACCTACTTGCGAAATCTGGTTTCGACTTTTTTTTCTTTAAGCACGTGGTCAATTTTTTTCTAAGTAGGGAAAAGCCAAGACTTCACACGTCATTGTGAATTTTTGTAAAAGTGAAGAAGGTTGATTTTAATTTTTAATTTCTTATTTACTACATTCCCACGATCATTTTGCACAAAAACACACTCAACACAAGCAAGTCACACTCAAATACATGAACCATTTTTCGTTGTGTATTCCATTTATTTCTAGATAAAGAACTCCTAAATCTTCTTTGTTATTTTTGTAAAATAAATGTTATCTTGTATTGCAGATGCATCAAACTCGTAGAAACATACATTAATTATAATGTTATAGCCAATATACTAAATTTGTCTGAATGGCCACTCTTCTAGGTCTTTCTGTCCCTTAGGGCTCTATCTTCGGGTCGACTTTCCAAATATCATCGGTTGCCGATTCGATATCTCTACTAATGGTACAATTATCTACTCCTGTCTTAGATCCTGTGCATGACAGTAAACTACCTCCGGCAGCAAGGCCTCTGATTGTGAGGTTGCGAGAAGCATTGGACCACCTTTTAATTGCTGTTCTCAGATCCACCATGACCCGTCAGGACCCGCCAGGTCTAACCTTTACGGCTAGGACTCGCCAGGTCTATCCTTCCCGGTTAGGACCCTCCAGGTCTGTCCTTCCCGGCTAGGACTTGCCAGGTCTGTCCTTCACGGCTAGGCCTCGCCAGGTCTAACCTTCACGGCTAGGCCTCGCCAGGTCAATTCTAACCTTCCCGGAATAGGACTCGCCAGGTCTTACCTTCCCGGATAGGACTCGCCAGGTCTTACCTTCCCGGATAGGACTCGCCAGGTCTAACCTTCCCGGATAGGACACGCCATATCACTCGTATCAAACCACCCTCATTTCTTCTGCTTTTCATTGGTGAGATGATCCACTCCAACAGCTTCTTCTTGCAAATCATATATAGAAATAGTGCTGAAATAATAGGCCGTCCAGAAAGTCCATGCCGATTTTTAATGGAAATTTAAGCACAAAACAAAATTATGCCATTAAATGTTGAATATGAATCATTTTGTTGCTCAACCTTTCTCAATTTCTTCAACTTCCGTCTTCTCAGAATTTCGGTGGTTTCACGGAATTTCGGTGGTTTCACGGAATTTCGGTGGTTTCACGGAAAAGAACTCATTGAGGTGTTTTATTTTTACATCATCCAAAGAATTAAAATTTTTACCAATGAGATTATTTTGCAAGGATATGAAGAAATGAAAATGCGAAGTCTGGTGAATGTGACGGTTGTGGGTAATACACTCCAGCTAAGCTGCAACAATTTTTACTTGTTCGCCAATGAATTTTGAGGTGTGGCATTATCCTGATGGAAAACAACACAATTCCTCTTCGCCAATTCTGGGCGTTGTTTTGTGTTTTTTTTTTTTTTTGGTATTTTTTTTAATTTTTTTTTTTTTACTGAATTCAATTTGCTCAATTGCGAGCAATACTTTTCAGAATCAATTTAACATTTTCTTGACAGAAGCTCATAGTACAGGATTCTTTTATAATCCTACTAAATACACACAGTATGAATTTCTTAGATGAAGACCTGCTATTGGGGTGGTTAAACTTCGCTCATGTCGCTTATCTCAGGATCTTTTTCGATGAATATTGTTCTAAAAATCCATTTTTTAACAACCTATCAAAATTTGTTTTAAAAAAGGGTGCATTTTCATTGCTTTTATACAGTAAAGTGATCCAAAAGATTCTTTTCACTCAGATTATGTCGCACTCAAACATCATAGCGATTCAGTTAATGCTCATGGTGTAATATAATAATCTGGCCCCACCCAAGAAGGCTGATGAAGCGTGGGTGTTTTCGGTCATTGAAAGCAGCGGATGTCATTTTGACCCTATTTCCGACAGAGCGGAAATAGCTCAGAGCAAACAGACAGGTGTCTCTGAGAATTTACGTAGGCGTCGTGTAGGCGTCGCGTGATCAAGGCAAAGTCGGAAGAAACGAGTTCCGGTTTTGGAAGATATATAAAGACTGTGAAAAACACGGATTCGGCAGTCGCAGTCGAAGACAAGTCTCGACAGTCAGAGTCAGTCAGAGAAGAGAAGTCGAAGAAGAGTCCCAGTCAGCCTCGACAGGAGTCAGGCTCGACAGGCAGTCTGGGCAGAGAGCCAGACAAGACCAAAAGTCGAAGAAGAAGCTGGACTAGTAAGCAGAGAGGCTACA
Organism: Ascarosepion bandense; assembly: GCA_037127315.1. Taxonomy (NCBI): domain Eukaryota; kingdom Metazoa; phylum Mollusca; class Cephalopoda; order Sepiida; family Sepiidae; genus Ascarosepion; species Ascarosepion bandense. The sequence continues at coordinate 3,358,137 of JBBBDQ010001417.1, forward strand.
CTCCCGTCGAACCCCCCGTCACCACGTCGAACCCTCATTAGAAGCGCGCTCTCAATTCTCTGCCCTTGTGCCACACGGTCCATCGGTCATCAATAAAAAAATATAAGATATATTTTTATATACACCCGTGTTTGTTATTTGTCGCTATATAACAATGGATGATAATTTTTGATAAATTAGTGTTTCTGCCAACTCTCGCATTGTGAAATGAGGGTTATTCTAAATATTTTGCTTTGGTCGTCATCTGTAGTGGGGAGTCTGCTTGAGCATTGTTCTATCAATAAGGCTACAATCATTAACTGTAAACTTACGGAACTACTTCCATACATTTGTCAACTAAACCCCCTTCATCGCACACAGCACATATCTGTTTTATTACCTGCGCGGTATTTTTGCTTTTACGGCGATAAAAAGCGTCAAGAGTTTAAAATGCTCATTATAATCTTGTTATCAATCAGTTAAGTGCCATACGTGATACACGCTTGGGCGATCATGTCTCGAAAGATACATGACTGACAGGGCATATGATTATCCCGCAGTAGGTTGCCATTGCTTTCTGCGGTAGATTGGTTGCCAGCCAAGGCTATAGAACCCAATCTGTCCTGTTAGTTAACCCATAACTAGAGGAAAGAAACGGATTAATACCTTTTCCAATGGTATTTGCGCCTAAGTGAATGCAATGAATTCAACTGAAATTCGAACTCTGCTCTCCGAGTTGTCATTCCGAGCCGATATTCACTGCACCACAACGCACATACAATTCGCAAAAGCCATCTAAGTTAGAGAGGTTTAGAGAATGATATGCGTTGTGGTGCAGTTGATATTGACTTGGAACGACAGAACTGGGAGCCGAGTTCGAATTCCAGTTGAATTCTTTGCATTCACTTAGGCACAAAAACCCTTGGGAAAGTATTAATCAGTCTCTTCCCTAGGACAGATAGGGTTTTATAACCTTGGTCGGCAACCAGTCTACCGCAAAAAGCATTGGTAACCTACTGCGGGAAAATTTTCTCCCAAAGCGTGTATCACGTATGGCACATAACTAACTCACTAACAGAATGAAGCTGCATAAATATAAAAGGAGAAGGTAATAAGAGAAGGCTTGTGGGAAAGATAACGGTTTACTCTAGACTTAAAGATTTTAGTGGTCAAAGAAATAACCTCCCGGGAGTCTGTTCCACAAAGCAGAGGCTGACAGGAAGAAGCCATCCGAATAGAACTTCCTCCTTACTAATGAAACTGGAAGCGGATGGTAACGATTCGTTTCATTTTACACGGCATGGCGGGTCTTGGCTGTGAAGATCTGAACTGGTGAATCTAATGAATGTAGAACGTCAGAGTATTTACCGTAGAACAGCGAGAGACTTGGCACGTTCAGTCTGTGAGAAAGGGGCTCAATATGCATTCGGATTACCTTTTTCCGTCATCTAGTAATACACTACCCAGGAAGTCATGTTTATATTTACTTGATTATGACGTCCCCAATACATACTGGGTTGTCCCTTTCCCTAAGAACCATGCATTCCGTGTTAATAATTATTTTATTTATTTTGCTTACCTTTACTTTCCTTCTGAGTCTGCCAACATCTGCGTATCTTAGGTTGCAAAGAATATGTCCGCCGATGAGAGCATATGCTTTTATAAATTGGCATGAAAAAGATTTTGTCAAAGAAATCTCGTAAACTTTTACATTAGCCTAATAATTATGTCGGTTTTTCAATATGACAGTGAATGTTGGACAATATCTTCGAAGATAGAGGAAAAACTTGAAGAAGCTGAAATATGGTTCTACAGAAGGATACTGAGGATATTATGGACCGAGCATGCGAGCAATGTGGAAAGGATGGAAACGAAAAGGAAGTTAATACTGAGCATCAGGAAGAGACAACTAAAGTTCCTGCGACATGCAATGAGGAAGGAGGGCTTGGAGAATCTGATATTAACAGGTCAGATAGAGGGAAAAATGAGACAGGATAAAACAGCGGATAACATATTTGAAGGACCTGATTAGGTGGATGATGGAACGAGGGTTGCATGGTGCAACAGGAGAAAGCTTGCTAAGAGCCATCAGGGGCAGGGAGATGTGGAAAGCCATGGTCGCCTACGTCCTGAAAGGACATAGCACATAAAAGAAGAAAAAATACTTACTATAAACTGTATTTAGCCATAGGCTGTTATTTTTATGCTGTCTCTCGGACATATGGACTGATGATGAAATAGTTGTATTTCACTGTTTTTATTTACACATTGAAATCTTATCTAGTTGCAACGGAGATTATCTGTTTTGGCTAATCATTTTAAGCGATAATCCATTTCGATAACTTAAGCAAATACTTCTAGTTAAAACTAGGATTACTTCGTACGCAGAATAAGTCTCATATTTCATGAAAACAAAAACAAAGTGTACATTAAAAAACGAAGTTGCCAGTGGCTCTTGCATAATAGAATACTTGTGTATACAAAACAAAATTGAACGACGTACGCGTAAAAGTATAGAAACGATATATTTTTTAATTAGTAAAATTTTATTTCCCAGAGATAAAATCTTCATAAATAAATTTTTTCTAATGATGTCGCTTAATCTACGAAATATTTCAAAGTAAAATCTTATCTTACATATATTAATAAGTATATTTATTATCCTACGTCTATGGCACGACTCGGAGTTCCATGTGTTATGCAATCATTAAGTGCATATTTCAACTTGAGCATTGTTTTATTAACACCTGATTAATAATACTGTACACCCTTCTCATGTGTATATTTATTAATTTACATCACACACACACACACAATATATATATGCATTGTCATCCGCAGACATATCTGTTTCGCTGTATCACAGCTCATCAGTACGGTAAGACACCGACTGCTTTTTAACCCAGGATTGAAACCCGACCGAATTGGCGTCAGTCGGCGATTCTACCTCTGAGGGCCTTATATATATAGTTTTTGGTCATAATTAAGATCAGTACACAGCTGTATTAAGTGTTTAATACAATTATATTGTTGAATTTTTTAATGTTTTTCATTTGGAAATTAGTTATTTCCGCAACCTAGGTTTCAACGTTTCGGTATCTTCAGGCGATTTACAATGTAATATATTTTATTTGAACAATATTTTTAATGGATACTTGTCGTTGAGGGGATAGTCTGTTTTTGTATGATTAAAAAGTACATTTATATATAACCACCGGCCTGAATATTCGAGAAATCTTGTTACAAAAATATTAATCTTCTGGTGACTCCCATATACCTCAACAATAACATTATAGCGGGTATCTTATCTTATTTATTCTTTTTCTAGTTGTAGTAGGATTCCGTTTATAGTGAAGGGTAATTGTATACCGTTGCAGGTTAACGGAATTTGGCCTTGTGGGAAGATAGCCCACTATAATTCATAAAATGATTATAAAATCAAGAAAGGCAATTTGAGTACAAAATAACATTTTTATATATACACATATCAATTAATGTTTTACAATTAAAGCAATAGTTGAAATAAAGGTCTAACAGGTTAGAATGTTTATGGAAAACAATGAGCTGAAAGAGATTAAAGGTTTGGGAGTGTGGAAGCGTCCTGTAGGTAAAGAATGTTCATTTTGAAGTTGCCACTTCTAGGGTCCGTAAGTCAGTAAGTTGGTTTGTGAGGAATGTCGTTGAAGAGGTCACTCCTGAAGTCAGTAAGTACTTTTGAGACTGGAATAAATGATGATAGATGAAGGGAGGCGAATGTAGTAGCCGCTCGACTTAAGTCAAGGGGATATTAATTACACACTTCTCCTCTCGTTTTCCCGTCTGTCTGCTTTTGTCTCGGCTTTTTATATCTGGTTTTTGAATCAGAAGCTCGTTTTGAATTTCACACTTGTATTTGATTCCGGGCTTCCCATTGGCTGGTAAATAAAATTCGCGTAGGCTCGCGAAATGGAAATTTGATATTTGATTAATTTTTATTTTTCAACCGGAACATCTGCGCGAACTCGGATGCGCACGACGAGTTTTGTTCATTTGCTTTTTAGTTGTTATAGAGCAAACATCCGGTCTCGCTTTTGCTCGGTCGGTATCACCACAACATATATGGGAGTCGCAGGTTAGAATCGTGCCGAAAGATGCATACTTTTTGTACATAGAAATATATCGCTGGTAAATTGTTCATATAAAATGATTATTAAATAAATTTATTGCTGGTGATTTTATGATAAAATAAATTTTTATATATTTTTAGTGTTGCCTCGATTGTCCTTTTATATATATATATATATATATATATAAATGCATTGTTGGTAATTTTATAATAAAAATATACCGTTGATTTTTCTTTTGTGTGTTCACCATTTACCCATAACTGGGACCTTAACAGAGTAGACCTGGGAACAACAACAACAACAGTTAAGATGTGTTTCACGCTTCTCAAATCTTCCACTCTCCTCTTGCTTTCAATATGCCCTGAAAGTATCAAATTTCCCAATTCCTCTTCCCTCATTATTATTTTTTTAAAATCATCTCACCCCAAGCAAGGCATTCCACTGCCACTATTGCGCATGGGGCTACATAGGGGAAGGTAAAGAGAAGGAGTGGTTAGACATAGGGAATGTCAGGAGGAAGGTGACAGATGAGTAAGGATACCGAGGATAAGGGTTGGGCAGATGGGAAGAATGTTTGATAGTATGGGAGCAGGTTAGTGTGTTAGGAGGTGTCTATTGACCTTACATTTAAACTCCTGGAGATTGTATCCATCGGGGAAGCAATCGTGTGGAAGAGAATTCCACAGTCGGGAAGTGCGAGGAAAGAAATTGTTGGAGTAGAAGTTGCGGTTGCATTTTATCAGTTTCACTGTAAAAGGGTGGGATCTAGTTGCTAATCTAGTATCTCGTGCAAATTCGTATTTAGGGGGCACCAGTGATCTAAGTTCATCAGAGCAGAAGCCGTGAAAGTATTTATAGAAGAGACACAGGGAAGCCACGTATATGTGTAAGAAATATTATTCCCCTCAAAGGTCTTGCTGCCGGATTTACATTATTGTCATACCGAATACAAGAGAAAGTGAGAATCACGCAACATGTTAAACGAGACTATAAACAGTTTTTACGGACTGCTTGGATGGAAGATCGTGCCTTTCAAACATTGAAGCCATCAAACAAAATATCATGGACACCACACTTACAAGAATAACCGAAGGATAAAGAACATGGGGAAGCGGTATCTTAGATGATATTTTGTAGCGCTGGTATTCTAACTCAATGCAATTCTAAAGATTGTTTAATAAATAGGTGTTGAAATCTCTTGCTATATCACGTTGAAACATCAGTTCTGGTACTGTCACCGAAGTTAAGCAACGTAGAACCTAGATGGGTGACAGCTTGAGAATACCAGATGCCGTAAACTTAGATTTGTGGGTGGTGTGGTGGATAAGGACTTGGAATCGGAAATCGAGTTATAATTACATGCTGGTTTGTTATATTCATTTACGCGTAAATTCTCTTGGGATATGTATGGATCCACTTTTTCTCCCACCCAACTATGGATTAATTAGTAGGTCTTGTGACAAATTGCATGTGCGTTGTGGTGCAGTGGATATCGGCTCGGAACGAGAAATCGGCAAGACGAGTTCGAATTCCAATTGAACTTGTTGCATTCACTTACGTGCAAATACCCTTGGGAAAGGTATTAATCCATCTCATCCATCCAGTTATGGGTTAAATAACAGGACAGATTGGGTTCAACCAGCCTACAGCAGAAAGTAATGGCAGCCTAATCTTCTGCCCAGTCAGTCATGTTTCATTCGAGGCATGATCGACCAAGCGTGTATCACGTATGACACTTAACAGAACGTGATAAATTATTATCTTCAAAAAATGTTTCCAAAGAAATTAATATTTTTCTTCCTCATTTTGGCTTACGGCCATAATACGTTAAAACATTGATTTCTGTATGATCCACGAAGTTAAACAACGTTGAGTCTGGCCAGTACCTAGATGGGTGACTTGGAAATAACATGGATATGCTGGTGATATAATGAATAATGGCTCAATTGTTAAACAATTTTATCACTAAATCCTTTTTATCTCACCACCCCAAATTCTGACAATCCAAAAATATTTTCTAGCTTTTAATAACCTGCAAAAAGTTGATAAGCTATTAAAATCAATCGACAAAATTCTGCCAGTAGTTAAGGTTCAAACACTAGTGAAAAAAGAAACTACAAAAAAAAAAAAAAAAAAAAACAAGTTTTTAAATGCTGTTTTGAACTCAAGCTTTTTCTCTTGAAAACCCCTGTCGAATGATACTCAATTCCTCAGCTCAGAATAATAGACAGATCCCGGAGAAAGTCGGGTCGTACAACAGCTGAAACATCGTGAATATCGAGATAAAGATGAAAACAATAGTCTGAACAATGTAAATAATCAATATTTCATATTCACACTGCAGAACTAGAATTTTTCATTCATTATACACTGAACTGGAAGCATATTAATCATAGTGCATTGTTTCTGAAGTTAATATATCAAAACATATATTGATTTATTACGCTTATCACTTATTGCAGATTGACTCTATTATGCTCAGAACTAAATTTAAGAATTTTAAAAATTGCACACGAAATTTGTAATTATTTTACCATATTCTGAGTGGTATTTCTCATTTATCATTCATTGAACACCATTCAGTCAAACTTTTCTTCCATCTCTTAACCTTTCTGACAAATGATGTAAAAGAACGGGGATCAAAGTGTAGATTAGGATAAAAGATATCATATTGTCTTTTTTTTTCTTGATAAGAAAAGTAAATGTTTGAGTATGATAAATTTTTACCAAGTCAAAATCCCAATGTATACACACAGAGGGCAGTATTGCACACATCCACCGGCAGGAAAAGTCAATATATAACAGTTTGTTAGACCCTTTTCTGATTATTATATGCGTTGTGGTAGATATCGTCTCGTAACGACAAATCGGGGAGTCGAGTTCGAATTTCAGTTGACTATCTTGCACAAATACCCTTGGAAAAAGTATTAATCCGTTTCTTTCCTCCGGTTATGGGTTAAATAATAGGATAGATTGGGTTCTAAAGTCTTGGCTGGCAACCAGTCTACCGCAGAAAGCAATTCAACCTACTGCGGGATAATCTTCTGCCTAGTCAGTCATGTCTCGAAAGAGACATGATCGCCCAAAGCGTATATCACATATGGCACTTAACTGACTGATTTTTGAAGCTTGGAAATAGATTAGCATATTTTTCTGCGCAATTCATTCCACTCAGTGACACTTGAACCACAACTGATTAGGAGAAGCTTATTTGCATGCGATTGCTGACTTCATTTCGCGGAGGGACTATTTTTCGTTTGTACTTTCTTTTCTTCCGAAAAAGCAGCATGTGACAGGAAAGCGTTTTGGCTTTCGCCAATATTTTCTGCAGAATTTGTTTATTTTTTTGCAAATTCTTTGATCCATAAATGGCACAGAATTATTCTGTGTCATTTATTTCCCTAAAAATATTATTCAAGCTAACAAGAAATATTTTTTTTTAATTATATCACCCCGAGCAAGGCGGTTACGCCACTGATGTGTAGGGGGCTACGTAGGAGTGAAAAGATTAGAAAAAAGAAAGCCGGAAACCACATCCTAAACAGGGAACAAGGGATGAGCCTCTACACCTGTTCAACAGACGTGGGTGGAGTGTGAACCGGGCGATAGATAAGTCTATCTACTCCAATTGAAAAAGGATTAACAAAAGAGAAAAGTGAAAAGATTGGAAAAGAGAAAGCCGGAAACCACATCCTGAACAGGGAACAAGGGATGAGTCTCTTCACCTGTTCAATAGATGTGGGTGGAGTGTGAACCAGGCGATAGACTAAACTATCTACTGTAATTGAAAAGAAAAAAGAAATATTTTAGGCATTTCCATAATATAGATGAAGAAAGAGGTGGAGGTCGTAGCGTATAATGACGAAGAAACACGTGTGTATATTTTAACAACACAAAATGAGGAATTTATTTACATATTTACGCAATTGTATTAAAACGTGATCGAGTGAAGTAACATAAGAATAATGAAGAAATACATGTGTTACTCAAGACAAAACGAAATAAAGAATTTCTTTTACAAAGTTGAACGTTGGAGGTTAGCAGCAGCTTGTCTCAGGAAAAGGTAATCAAACATTGAAAAGGTTCGTAGTTTCGATGTTGAATAGTTCTTTGAAATTCCGCTGTTCTCATTAGAAGCTGATAATGTATCGGAATGTAATTTAACATCGGAGTTATTCAAACAAATGGAACTCTTAGGTGCGATGAATAGTCAAGAAAGAAAATGTGTACTATGAAAGACGGCTCTCTGTGCAGGGCCCGGAAGTTTTTCCCGCCTGAATCTATTCTGCACATATACAAATCTACCATCCGCCCATCTATTGAATACTGCTACCATATCTGGTCGGGTGCCCCTGCTACTCTCCTTGGGCTTCTTGACAAAATACAAAGGAGAATCTGTAACGTGGTTGATACCGACTTGGCAGACCGGCTGCAACCACTCTCTCACCGGCGTGATGTGGCTTCCCTGTGCCTCTTCTACAAGTACTTTCATGGCTTCTGCTCCGATGAACTTAAATCACTGGTGCCGCCTAAGCACAAATTTACACGAGATACTAGATTAGCAACTAGGTCTCACCCTTTTACAGTTAAACAGATAAGATGTAACCGTAATTTCTACTCCAACAGCTTCTTTTCTCGCGCTTCCCGCCTGTGGAATTCCCTTCCACAAGTCTGCTTTCCCGACAGCTACAATCTCCAGGTGTTTAAATGTAGGATCAAAATACACCTCCTATCACATTAACTTCCAATTATTCTCAGAACACTCTCATCTACCCAACCCTAATTCTCGGTATCCTTACACGCCTATCACCCACCCTCTGACATTTCCTATATTTAACCATCCTTTCTCCACTCTATGTAGCCCCCTGCGCAGTAGTAGCAGTGAAATGCCTTGCTCGGCGTGAAACGCTTATAAAAAAAATTCAGTGGTCGGACACGAAGTAGTATTCAAAAAGCGTAAAGCAAGTTGACAGTTGGTATCACAGAAAGTTCTGCGATTGTCTTCAACATGGATAAAAAGGTATATTTTCAGGTTTCACATGAAAGTATTACTTTGGAATTCAAGGTAAACAGAGTATATTTTTACGTGCTTGATTTCACATCGGTTGTCATTAAGGCTAATAATATATTTGCGTAAAATAGACATTGGTGAAGCGTAGTCTCTGCTTTCTTTCTTTTTGACGCCGACTGACTTTCTTGTGATTAATTAACTGAGTTAAATGGATTCTTTTAGTAGCATTCAAGTTAGCGCCGCATGGCAAAAGAAGTGGGCGATTGTTGTTACATTACATAGCGTATGTCTTCGGGAGTCTGCTTCCGGGTTGAAGTGATTTTTTTCTTTTTTTTTTTCTTCAGTTAAAGACCTTTCAGCGTGGATCTGCTCGCCTCGGCGGGAAAATTGCGTCCCACGCGGAAATATTTTTGTGAAGTGTATTAGCCAATCAGATTTCGAGTTTTAGAAATATTAAGAATACTGGCTGGAGCCTGATTTCAAAAAAAGTACATGTGCGTTGTGGAGCAGTGGATATCAACTCGGAACGACAACTCGGGGGACGAGTTCGAATTCCAGTTGAATTCCTCGCATTCACCTACGCACAAATACCCTTGGGAAAGTTATTAATCCGTCTCTTCTCTCCAGTCCTGGGTAAAATAACAGGACAGATTGGGTGCTATAGTCTTGGTCGGCAACCAGTCTACCGCAGAAAGCAATGTCGACCTACTACTCTTTCGAGACATGATCGCCCAAGCGTGTATCACGTATGGCACTTAACTGACTGACACAAAATTTACCAAGTAAAAATAAAGTGATAAATAAATTGTTGCCAAGCTACGATTAGTAATTTGTCATATGATACCTAAGTAGTATTTTTTTTGTTCAATAACATTGCGAGTTTTCAAATTACGAAGAAAAGAACGTTATTCTTACTTCGTATTCACCACACTTACTTTCCTTCATGCATAGTGCGGTAGAAATACCTCCCACATAATGGTAAGACATAAGTGGCAATGGTATTGTCTTTTAGCTAATATATTGCCATAATGTTGGAAGTATTTCTGCTGCGCCGTGTTTAAAAAATGACTTAATATAAAGAAAACTCGCTTATTCTCCTTTTTTGAATATGGATATGATAATAATGAAAAAGCTTACGTTAAACGAGAGCCGCTAGAAAATGTTGGGCTTGTTTTAGTTTTATTAAACATGTTTTTCTATATTTCTGGGATGAGGTATTTTAATTATTTACATTGTTCGGACTGTTTTCCTCATTTTTATTGTCATATTCACAACGTTTCAGTCGTTGTACGCTTCGACATTATTCAGATGATTGGAATTTTATTTCATTCACTGTGATAGATTGTTCTCGTTCAATGAGTCATGCTGTTTCAGGACGCCTCAGTATCAGTTATTTTCTTTTAACTCAACTCTCTAAGTGAGAAGTAATACCTGTGGCCAGGTGTTTCTACTCACAACTCTTTGAATCAAGCCACTGGATCCTGTAGTTTGAAAAATAAACTTACCTCATGGATGTCCGTGCGCAAAAGAACCTCGTTGGGAAGCCATGTTGTTTTTATGAAGACAAAGTCCCGCAAATTCACGTCTACCATGAGACTTGAGATATAAATATGGCTGCTAAGTAGAACTCGGGAGGTGTTTCTCGTGTGTGAGACTACTAACTCACGCTCTCTTTAGGAAGAACTCTTGCTGCGTTTTTCAATTTTGAAACTACTGGTCTGTACATTCTTTGAAAAGAACTCTTGTAGCGTTCTCAAGTTTGAGATTACTAATCTATCCGTTATTTTGGAAGAACTCTTGCTGCGTTTTTCAAGTTTGAAACTACTGGTCTGCACATTCTTTGAAAAGAACTATTATAGCGTTCTCAAGTTTGAGATAACTAACCTATTCGTTCTTTGGGAAGAACTTTTGTGCATTCTAATGTTTGAGATAACTAATAAACACTCTTTTTGTAAATAACTATTTTGTCTTTCAAGTTCGAGAAAAGTAGTGCGAAAGTAGTGGTTAACAAAAAATTAAAGAGTTGAGTTAAAGGGAGATGACTAAGACATCCGGAAATGACATAACTCATGGAACGAGAACAATCTACTACAGTGATCGAAATAAAGGGTTCGGTTCAAAATTTCAGTTTCCTGAAGAAGGTCGGAGCGTACAACGGCCGAAATATTGTGAATATGACAATAACGATGCGGACAACAATGTAAGTTAATTATAAATCTATTAGTCAGAAGATAGAATAAGGTGATAGAAAATTCCTGGATATTATGTGTTGTGATTCTATCGTTCAACCGAAATATCCCGACAGATAATGCTCTTTGTTGCACAACCTTTATATTGCATAAATTTTCCACCAAGTTCCTAACCTGTGTCGTTTTGCGTCTGTCGTCTCTGGGTCCCAAGGCCACTACATAAAATGATCGCTACGAAAAGGACTGTTTCTTTTTCTTAGGAGAGAGTGGTGACATCTTGATTTCAAAGAGTAATCGGGAGGAATGACGTTACAGGAACGCAAGTCGCACGATTGGTCTTAGCCAGTCTTTTATCCTGGATGTGCGAGGCGTATCGACGCTTCAGAATTCTTGCGGACTTCTGTTGAATTCGCGTCGTATTGGACTTATATCTAAGACCAGACAAAAGTAATCCACCACTGTCAGAATACCATTCCTACAAGGCATCCCGGGCAATCGCTAACCATTCTGGACTTGGTCTTCGCATTCCGTAGTACCTGTCGACGAGACCTGTATACACTGACTGAGTCCTCCCTAGTGGGGACAGAGTATAATCACACCTTAAAATCTAATGAATGGATCCTTGGGGATTCAGGTATGGCCAGTCAGTGTTTGTCGAACAACCCGAGTGTAATAATAGAAACAAAAACAGATTTCGATATTGAATAGCCAGCAATGGGATAACTGAAAATCCACCAAGCTGTATGGAATGTTATGAAAGTTGCGTGTTCAAATCACGTCGGGGTCATCATTATGGAATGTTATGGCTATTACTGCTGGGTTGATTCTTTCGCCTAAACATCCAAAACTTGTTGAATAGCTTTCGCCGCTGAAACAAATAGGCAAAAAGAAAAGGAAAGATCCAGAGGCACTAAAGGGACAGTTTGGACACTGATTTTTTGTTTTTTATTCAAACGACCTCTTGTTGGGGAAAGAGATCAAGTTTATTATTGGCACCAGGAGGCCTCTCTTTTGCGCATGCGTCAATTGTCTTTCCTGTCAGAGGGCTCCTGGGAGATTTTTGTATTTTTATTTTATTTCGTAGTTTTATTTTATTTAGTGTTTCTTTTTTAATTCTATTTCGTATTTTTATTTAATCCCTACAACTGTCAACAGAGTCCGTTCTATTTATATTTATTCTTCTATATCTTTTCAAGAGGTTAACTCTCTACAATTTCCTGTCGTTTATAACTCTTAGTAAATTGTATCTCTTTGCTATTTCTCTTAAACCCTGTTCAGCCAACCATTTACACAAGTTCGTTCAGTAGGTTATAAGTTTGTTTTCCTTGGACCCTCTTGCTTTCAATATGCCCTGAAAGTATCAAATTTTCCAATTCCTCTCCCCTCATATGTTCTAGAAATATTATTCCCCTCTTTCTGATGTTAATAATAAGTATCATTTTTGTTTCTATTTTATTTAAGACTTAGTCGTTGCTCACATGTTCAGTCAATGGTATTTTCAGTATCTTTTTGTAGAAACAAATTTCTGTTGCTTCAAGTTACTTTTTCATCTACGACGAGATTGTCCAACATTCACTGCAACATAGAAAGACCGATATTACATGTTGCTAAACAGTAGGTTTCTGTTTGGTTTCGGGTACACCGCTCACACAACAGATGGGTTTGAAGCTTCTAGATGAAAATAAACAGTCTAAACTCAATACTGATCTCTCTATCAGCGCACGTCACCACTGTCCCAATGACGCTCGCAGCCATTGTATCGGACCCGTTTTATGGACAAAAACCATTGCCGACGCACCAATCATCGCCGTCGGCCTCGTTCTCACTCAGCATAAAAGGGCAGGTCGAAGAATATTCCTTTCTTTGACCAGACTTGCGAGGGGAGAGGACGCATTTGACGAAACGAACTGTCTGGCGTGGGTTTACGCACGCATTCATCACAACACAGCAGCCCGACAAGCAAAACACCTTGGACGCTTTGGCTCTGGTCAGTGTGAATGTTTATCGTCACATTACATCACAGTTCAGTACTGTTTTCTTTATTTCGAACCAACTTTTCATGTTTTTTTTATTACTTTGCTTAGCTTTTGGAAGCCATGTGTCGCTATCCCAATACACTTTCAGATTTCAGTGTTGCACTTTTTATCCTCTATTAATCCACTTCCTAGATTTTCGAAGAGTTATACTTGTTTTGTTTTGCTATTTCCAATTTATAATATGTATATTAGGTTTTCCCTTTGCTAACGACCATGCAATTATGTCTTCTTGCAATTAATGTTTAGTCCTTTCTTCTTGCTTTCCTTCACTAACTCCTGTAGGAATTCCTGTAGTTTCCTTTCTACGTCTTTTGTCAAAATTGTGCCATCTATACTATTTGCGTTATTCGGATTACTGTCCTCATCTTTGTTACCATTTATACGTTTCTACCGTTGTATGCTCCCGCCTTCTTCAGGTGCTAGAAATTTCGAACCAAACCCTTTATTACGATCACTGGGGTATATGATCCTCATTCTTTGCGTAGAGCCTCTTTTAACAATAGTCCGAATAATGCAAATACTACCTAATCTCAGAAATATAGGCAAGTACTATGCCATCTGGATGTGCGTTGTGGTGCAGTGGATATCGACTCGGAACAACAAATCTGGGAAGCCAAGTTCGAATACCAGTTGAATTCATGGCATTCACTTACGCACAAATACCCTCGGGAAAGGTATTAATCCGTCTCTTCCATCCAGTTATGGGTTAAATAACAGAACAGATGGGGTTCTATAGCCTTGGCTGGCAACCACTCTGCCGCAGAAAGCAATGGCTATCTACTGCGGGATAATCTTCTGCCCAGTCAGTCATGTCTCGTAAGAGACATGATCGTCCAAAGCGTGTATCACGTATGGCACTTAACTGACTGACTGTGCCATTTATATATCTTATGTCATTAAAATACGAAACCTAAATAAACCATTTTCTTCTTCTTCTTCTATGTGCCATGTTCTTTCAGGACGTAGGCGATCATGGCTTTCCACGTCTTCCTATCCCTGGTGACTCTTAGAACGCTTTCTCCTGTTACACCACGCAACCCCCGTTCTGTTATCCACTTGCTCAGGCCCTTCAGGTTTTCCGTTGCTTTCCTCTGTCTCTTTCCCTCTAGTTGGCCTGTCAGTATCAGGTTCTTCAAGTCCTCCTTTCTCCATGTCCCAGTAACTTCATTTGTCTCTTCCTGATGCTCACTATTAATTTTCTTTTCGTTACCAGTCTTTCCATCATCTCATCGTTGCTCACATGCTCGGTCCATGATATCCGCAGCATCCTTCTGTAGAACCACATTTCCACTGCTTCAAGTTTTTCTTCATCTTCAATGATATTGTCCAAAATTCACTGCCGTATTTAAGAACTGACATCACATAGCATTCTAGTACTCTCTTTGTTTTTAGTGAAAGTTTCCTGTGTCTTAGTACTTAACTCAACTTTCTGGAACGCGTCCTTCGCCATGCCAATTCGCCTTCGGATCTCTGTGTCGTACTTTCCATCTCCTGTTAGAACACTTCCTTGGCATTTAAATTTTTGTACTTGCTTGATTCTAGTATCCCCTACCTATATATAGTTTGAATTAAAAAATTCAAGTTCATGTAGATTGTGTTATATAGACTCGACAGTTTCAGTATGAAATTAAAAATGATCTACCTAAATCTAAACTTATTTATAAATGGAACTTTGTGTGTGTGTCCGTTACCTATAGACTCCGAAACGGCTGAACCGATTTTCTTGACAATTTACACAGTTGTATTATAAGCGTCTGCAAGTGTTCTTAGTTAGGTTTTGTGTCGAGGTACGCCGATAAATATCGAAAATCGATAATCGAAAAAATCGGGTTATAAAAGGAGTGGTCTGATTTTAATCGAATTTGATACACTCATAGACAAAGACATATTCAGAAGTTTCAAGTTTTTACAATAGTGCAGAAAATCGATAATATGATTGAGCACTCTGGAAGAGTGGTAGACTTTGTAAACAGAAGCTACTCCGGCATTTACGCACCTCTCATTCGATAATGAATTGGAGCACTCTATCTATTGGGCGTGTTTATATTCGCTAAAAAGCCTGCCTTCTTCTACTGGACGCTCGTGGCCTAGGGGTAGAATCGCCGACTGACGCCAATTCGGCCGGGTTTCATTCCTGGGTTAGGAAGCGACCGGTGTCTAAGCCGTACTGATGAGCTGTGATACAGCGAAACAGATCTGTCTGCAGATGGCTATAGTATATATATATATAAAAGTCATGATGTTTGTGTGTGTGTCTGTTTATCTGCCTGTATGTCTGTATTTTTTCAGCCCTTTTATTTTAGTCTTTGCTTCGGGTTTGGCTCTAAGTAGGTATAATTGTAGTTCTTAGTCTCAGCCATGATACCATTTACTCAGAGGACTTATTTAGCCTTCAAAATTCAGTTTACGACGAAAAAAACTCATTTGATATCGATACCAGGAAATGAAAATTTGAATTACATCCATTCATTTTTCTTTCAGTCTATGGTTTCGCTTTAACTGGAAACAACTATTGCTTTTTAGTCTTTCGTGCCAACGTACAAAGAGTCTGAGCACCAGGACCATGGATTAGTTTTAAAGCTTTCATTACACCCGAGCAACGCCGGGCTATACTGCTAGTAATTCTTATAAGTACAAAGTAACAACATCAAAGAATTAAGAAAAATAAAAATTTAGATAAAAAAAATTCTTTACACTATTCTTGTAAAATTAGTGATATCCTCGCAGTTACGTTATCTTTGTCCAATTTATTTTACCTTTGGCAAACAAAAAACTTACGAGTTTTATTTTTAGCGGAAAATCGACATCATTCTTTTATTTCTTAGCTTAATTTCTGAAATATTTTAATGGGCCTTCAGATTTCAGTATGGCACTTTCTGTTCACTGTTAAAATACTTTCCAGATATTAAAATTCTTTTTAGTCCTAGGTGTAATGGTAAACTGCATCCGGCCGCAAGGAGGTTGTGAGAAGCATGGAACCACCTCTTAATTAGGAGGTTGTGAAGAAGGCATGGAACTCCACCTCTTAATTAGGAGGTTGTGAGAAGCATGGAACCACCTCTTAATTAGGAGGTTGTGAGAAGCATGGAACCACCTCTTAATTAGGAGGTTGTGAAAAGCATGGAACCACCTCTTAATTGCTGTTGTTCCCAGGTCCACCCTGAGCTGAAGTGGTAGAACCTATTAGGGTCCAAGCTATGGGTAAATAAGTAACCCCCAAAATGAAGTCAAAATACTATGAAAGTATAGAAATATACTTTTATGGAAATATTTACATAAAAATAGTGTTTTATAGAAAAATATACATTTTTGAAGGCAAAATATTACCAACTATATATTTTTGAAAGAAAAATTTATTACCATGACACATTTTTGAAGGAAATAAAATTAATACCATAACACATTTTCAAAGGAAAAAAAATTATTGCCAAAACACATTTTTGAAGGAAATAAAATTATTATTACCAGCAATACATTTTTAAATACAAAATTAGAAGACCTCTTCAGTTTCTATAATAAAAATAAACTTTTTCATCACAATCTAACTAAATCAACCCTCTCACTACAACTGAACATTTAAAAAATACCTTAAAACCACATCTTTTTGGCCTTAAATAACCCACAGAGGTTGATATGCCGTTAAACAAAACCCAAACCCAAAATTCTTTTATTTGTTTCATTTTGATATCTCTGATTTTTAATTTGCCTGTTGGGCTGCTTTTCTCTTCTTGCAATTGATGTTTCGTCTTTTCTTATCACTTCACTTCACAACCTTTTGTAAAAGTTCTTGTAGTTTCCTTTCTATGTCTGCTATCAACATCAGCTCTGTGTCTTCTGCATATCTTACATTGTAGTTTCCAATAATGAATCCTGCATTTACCTTCTTGCAATGTTTAGTCCTTTCTTCTTGCTTTCCTTCACTACCTTTTGTAAAAGTTCTTGTAGTTTCCTTTCTATGTCTGCTATCAACATCAGCTCTGTGTCTTCTGCATATCTTACATTAAGATTGTGGCTTCCAATAATGAATCCTGCATTTAACATTAATCTTCTTGCTTTCCTTCACTACATTCTGTAGGAGTTCTGTAGTTTCCTTTCTGTGTTTACTATCAACACTGTGTCATCTATATATCTTATATCATTAAGATTATGGCTACTATGAATGAATCTTGGTAATACTTGTAATTCTCTCAGAATTGTCTTGCTGTAAAGGTTGAATAAGTTCAGGTAGAAGACACATCCTTGTTTTACATACCTTTTTATTTTTGCGTGTCTGCTGAATTCATTTTCTAATTGTAAGCAGGTGGTTTGATTCCAGTATAGGTTCTTGATTATTCAATCTTCCCAAATATAGCAAGGTTGCTGAGCAGTTCTAATAGATCTTTATGGCTTACTTTATTTAAAACCTTTGCATAAGCTAGAAGACACAGGTACACAGCCTTCTGCAGTTTGATTGTGCTTTCTGATAACATTCTGAGCAGAAACATTGTATTCCTTGTTCCAGTGTCTTTGATAAAACTACACTATTCTTGTCCTATTTCTGGTTTGATTCTGCTACGCACTATTCTATCTGTTTGTTGCCAGCATAGATTTCCGTCCTCTGTTAAAACATTTCCTAGAAAGTTAAATTTCTGTTTAATTTTGGTATCGCAAATTTGCACTTTGGGCTCATCTTTTTACTGACAACCATGCATTCTACCTTCTTGCCATTGATGTTTAGTCTTTTCTTCTTGCTCTCCTTCACTACCTTTTGTAGGAGTTATTGTAGTTCCCTATGTCTTCTATCAACACTGTGTCATCTGCTTATCTTATGTTAAGATAGTGACCGGCAATCATGAATCGTGGTAGGACTACTAATTTTTTCAGAATCACCTCTCTATATAAGTTGAATAAGTCCGGTGAGATGATATATTGTTGTCTTACACGTTATTTTTTATGCTAGAATCTTTTTGCAACACGCATTTTTATAAAGTATTTTTTATTTTAATCATTAAATAATTTTAAAATACTGGGAGTATTTTGTATGTTAAATAATGAAAATTAATTTTAATTCATTGCACAAGCTACACATCCAAGTAAAACCAATTTTATTTTGTACCCTTCTTACCTGTTTGCCCTTCTCCCCCAAATTTGGTTTCGGTCGGTCAATATATGGCTATTTCACAGGGTGTGACGGACGGACGAACATATGTCACAGAACTTTATATATAAATAGATTTACTGAATTAATTTTTTTATCCATATGCTAGTGGTTTGCTGCCAGTATAAGTTGTTGATTATTCTAATATCCTTCCCAAATATGTCAAGGTTGTTAAGCAGTTCCAACAGGTCTTCGTGACATGCATTATCAAACACATCTGTCTATATTTCTGAGATGAGGTATTGTAACTATTGTCCTCCTCTTCATCGTCATATCCATGACGTTTCGGCCGTTGTACGTTTCAGCTTCCTTCAGGTGATATACTTTGGAATGTCGAAATGAACCTTTTATTTATTTAGAATGGTTCCTGGGACATTAGGTTTATGAGTCTCCAAGGACCATTGGTTAAAAACATTGGTTAAAGTAATCCAGTGACTGTTATCACCATTGTTTCATCTGCACATCTTATGTTATGATTTTTGCCACAAATGATGAATCCTTGTAGGACGTCTAATTTTCTCAGAACTGCCTCACTGTATAGTTTGAATAGGTCTAGTGAGAAGATATATCCTTGCTTTTCTATTATTATTTTTTTGTACGTTTACTAAATTTATTTTGTATCCATATAAGATCTGGGTTATTCTAATGCCTTTCCCAATTTAGTCAATATTATTTAGCAGTTCCAACAGATCTTTCTGATATACTTTATCAAATGTTATGACATAATCTATAAAACATAGGTATACAACATTCTGTATTTGTATTGCATAACTGCGTTGGATGTAACGTGAAATTCGGTATATCTGCTATGAAGACACAGCAAATTGATTTTGGTGACGACTCCTGTCGGTTGGATATGTAACAAGAATGTCAAAGACGATTGAGTGTCGGTTAAAAAAAACGTATAACGTCAGAAAATACAGAAGAATGACTGTATTCCTCACCCAACAATCCATCTGCCCACTTGCTTTACTGGTATTGGTTATGGAATCTACCAAGAGATCATATAATATTCTCTGACGACATTCAGTACATAATTTCTCTTGCTTACATCTTTCTGTTCAGAAGTACATTCAGTTTCCTCTCTCAAACCAAGTAGCGTCTCTGATGTCTTTTCCGCCTTCCACGCGATCAAAACGGTATAGTCCGTTTCTGAAGGTATTGGTAGAGCGTAGGGTACGTGCTAACAAAGGAACTAAGGTACGCACATGCAGAACTACAATATGATAAGAAAGTCAGCAAATACTTGCTCGTTTGATGGTATGCTTATTGCTTATGTACGTGCCCCGACCGATACAAATATAGAAGAAAAATCATAAAATTATAAAATACTCACATCAACATGAAGTGAACCTGAAATCCATTTAAAAACTGTCTTCAGTTTGATGCATTTCTGCAAGTAATACTTTTTCTTATCTTTGTTTTTTTTTTCTTCTTTTTTTCTTTTACTAATATAATGAAGTTGAATAGACACTTAATTAAAATCCTTTTTCTTACTTCTATACATATTCGGAAATAAAACGAAATGGCTAGTTTTTTTTTTATCTGGCTAAAAATTGCGTGCTTTGACTTCTCTCTCGTAAAACACACAACGCTCTTCGTCATCTTGTCTTCTATTGTCGTCTATGCCACTCAAATTATTCCATTTTCCTTTTTCCTCTTTTTCTTCCGGCTCCTTTTTTCTCCTTTTTCTTCTTCGGCAGTCGACAATGGCGAACATTAAACATTTGGAAAGACGCCACTTGCAAAAATCACCTCGCCACTCAAGCGTCGTCTTTTCTATCTCAGTTTAGTTCGCCAACACATCTTCCCCACGCACAATGTTTTCTTTTTTTCTGTCTTCCATATTTGAGAGTGATTGTGTAAGTGCTAAGCGCTGGCAATAAGCAAAAAGAGTTCGTTTCCGAAAGTGTGATGTGACGCGCATGCTCGATAGTCTATTTTTATCCTCAACGTCTTGTGGCATTATTGTTTGCATTGCTATTTACACGAAAAACCACATCTTTAAAAGATGAAAGTGTCTTTTATATCCCCCCCCACCCTTTATATATATATTGCGTGTGTGCAGAAAAGTTCTTTGACAAAATTTGATTAAAAAAAAAAAACCTTCTTAAGGGTTTCGTGGTCCGTGGATAATTTTTCATCATCCTCTCGATTAATATATGTGTATGAGAGAGGCTACTACATCTGTTATCATCTATATATAGATTGCGCAACAATATTATCTCTATCGCTACGAAAATAAATATATACCGTCACTTCTTTGAATCTGTCCTGTGTGCGTGTTTTCGTTTCTTTTGCTAACCAGAATGTCTTCTGCTATTACAATAATCTATTTATTGGTCAATTAATAAGTTTCTATCTTTTTCACCCTCTAATAATATGCGTGGGTTTCCCTGTATATCTCTCGCTAGCTTCGTATTTTTATTTTTATTTTTTTTACTTATCTTGATACGCAGTTTTTGTTGAATTTGTAAGCCTGTTGAAGAACGATGTCAAGAAAACAAGTCTTGCATGCAAGGTTCGATTCCCATTATAAGCGCTACTTTTCTTTATTTTATTCAAAGTGAGCTATACTTCTTAAATATCTGTATGGATTTTTGTCTTTTTCTATTTGTCAGTCCTTTAATCACGCTATCAGCTGTAAATTCGAACTACGACTTAGCTTCGTTGGGCAGAAGTCCGCTCATAACTACCGCGCTGTACGGCGTAAACTACTACTGTAGGAATTGCCTGCAGGACTAATTTGTTAACAACACACTCAAGCGAAGCATATATTCTTCCCTTTCATTTTCTATCACTTTCACTCTTCCCCTCTCACGTTCCCTTTCTTCGCTCTTTTCCCACTAACTCTTTCAATCTCGCACTTTTTCACTCTTTTTCCCTCTCCCTCTTTTTCCCCTCTAACTCTATTCCTCTTTCCCACTCTTATTCTCTTCATCTCTCTCTCAAACTCTTCATCTCTCCTTCTCTTAAAATGTATCTCTCCCCACTCACATTTCACCTCTCCCCCTCTCACTCTTCCCATTTCCTTCACTCACTCTTTGTATCACTCTCACTCACTTCCTTTTCCCGTCTGTCTCACCCCACCTCTCTTACTCTCTAATTTTCCTTCACTCTCACTCTTATATATATATATATATATGTATATATATATAAACTTGTATACGAATATGAGTGTATAAGTAACGTACACATACACACATTCCCCCTAAATATAATCTGAATTTACAGATAAATGTGTATAAAATTTATAGATTTACAGAATTTACATATATATATATATATATATTTACAGAATTTACAGATAAATATATATATTTACAGAATTTACAGATTATATATATATATATATATATATATATATATATATATATATATATAAAGTATACGTTTTATTATTGACAACATAGATGTATAGTGCTCTATAGATTCTTGTCACAATATACCATTATAACGGCTTTTATATTTTGCGCGATGATTCCCACTTCCAGTTCAATTAAATATTGAACGCCATATTTGGATTTTAAATTTAGACATAAATAAACACAAATGTGTGCTTTGTACAGCCGCATTAGATGCATTCATCTTTCTACATTTAATGATTTTCTGTCAGATCGATCCAGAAGAATCGAGCACAATTTTGGGGCGAGTGACGAAAGTAAAAATTGTTCGTCTTTTTCTGGATTGGAATAGGAAAGGATTATTATTCCTCGTGTACGAGAAACGAGGGGGAATCACTAAAACCAACACCGCCCCGCCTCACACATATCTAGCCCCCTGAATCCCTTTCTCGCGAAAGTTTGCCAAGGATGATACATATGCAGCAGACTGGTCGGTGGTAGGCTACAAAAATCAATTCTCACTTTTTATCGCGTTCTCCCGTTGGATGGGATAAACAGAAAAAGGTGGACGGGTTGTCAGGCTGGAAGAAGCCGGAATAAAAACAAGAATTGTGAAACAAAATTGAAATCATCAGATACAAAAGAAATAACCACCACCACCACCACCCCCAAAAAGAAAGAAAATAAGAATCAGTTGCCAAATAAATCTGTGTAAACACTTGATCACGTGAGAGAACGAGCGAGAGTGAAAGAGAGAAAACAAACAAATAAATAAGGGCTATTATAAAAAAAAAAGTAAACCATGTACAAAACAAATTGCAAATCTGAGGAGAGTTAAGTGCCACGCCTGTCCAGGCTAAAAGCTTATCTATTTTATTTATTTTGGTAAATGTCTAGAATCAGAGCCATAATTTGCACGTCAAAATGGCGATTTGAAATATATATATATATATATATATATATTTATTCATATGCCTGCTCCATCACTGATATTGAGCGCTTTTAAATAAGTACCACGCATATATACAATATAATATAAATAACAAATTGCATATATATATATATATATATAATTATATACATACACTTTTCACACACACACACACACATATATATATATATATATATATATATATATATATCGTTTATTATTGTTTTTAATATATTTCAAAAATATATTTTTTGATTTTTATGGAAACTTCGTCGTTATTAACGTGTTCGAAAGAGACCATGGATCAAACCTGTGAGCAACGACGAGGTTTTAGAGAGGATGGAAACGAAAAGAAAGCTCATATTTAACATCAGGAAAAGACAGCCGAAGTTCATGGGACATTGAATGAGGAAGGATGGCTTGAAGAATCTGATACTGACAGGCCAAATAGAGGGAAAGAGAGACAGGGGAAGCAACGCGTAAAACACTTGATAGAATTGAGCAAATAAATGGTAAAGCGGAGTTTGGGTGGGGTAACAGGACAAAGCGTGTTACAAGCCACTAGGAATAAGGGAGATGTGGAGGGCCATGATCGCCTATGCCCTGAAGAGACACGGCGCATAGAAGAAGATATTTAGATTTATTGCCGTTCTTGCGGATGCTTCTTGGTTCCTTTGCGTTTGAGAAAACACTTTAGATCAGTGTTTCTTAATCTTTTTCTTCGTTCACACCCGCCTTTCAAACCCCCAACCAGTTCTCGCACTTCCTTCCAGAATTGATGAAAAACAATATTGATCTCATGTGTAAATAACAAAATCGTTTATTATAATATTTGTCTTTATTTCTGGTATGAGGTAGTATTTACATTATTCGGACTATTGTCCTCATCTCTGTTGCCATTTGTACGATATTTGTATTCTCTGGCCTTCTTCAGGTGCTAGAAATTTCGAACCGAACTCTTAACCATAAACATCAAAAAATTGCAATATGAACTCTAGTAAAAAGGGTTACTGGACATTAGTTTTATAAGTCCCAAAAATTCAGTTGTTCTTGTCCTTAAGAACACAGGGTCCAGTGGATATAGACTAACGTTGGTTAGTTCCTGACTTGACTCTTAGAGTTGAGTTCAATACCAGGCTACAGCAGTGGTGAACAAGTAACTTGCAGGGTTAAAGGGAGATAACTCATGATTTCCAATCGAGGCTTTACGCAAGAAATGAGGATGATATATCCCAGTGATCATAATAAAGAGTTCAGTTCGAAATTCCTAGCACCTGAAGAAGGCTGGCGCTTACAACGGCCGAAACGTCGTACAAATTGCAACAAAGATGAGGACAATAGTCCGAATAATGTAAATACTGTTTATTTACTGTCTTTAGTAAATACCGTTCAGCAAGTGTCTTTAGTTGTTTATAATCTAACCCAGCTACAATTAACGCATATTTTTATATAACTCAAATTCCTTTCTGAAAATACTAATATGTTAAATATATCTATATATAAATATTTACACCACCCTCCACGCATAAATAAGTATATGCAAGTACAAAAGTAATTTAACAATATTTCAACGTCACATTTAAGCAAACGCATCTCAACAATATTTGAGCAGTTATGTGATCAATCCCGACTTGGCAGCTCAGCTACAGTCACTTTCTCACCGGCGCAATGTGGCTTCCCTGTGTCGCTTCTACAAATATTTTTACGGCTTCTGCTCCGATGAACTTAGCTCACTGGTGTCCCTATATATGTATTAACTTGAGCCACAAGATTAGCAACTAGGTTCTACCCTTTTACTGTGAAACCAATAAAATGTAAATACAAATTCTAAATCAGCTTCTTTTCTCGCACTTCCCACCTGTGGAATTCCCTTCCATTTATTTGCTTTCCCACCAGCTACAATCTTCAAGAATTTAAATCTAAAGTCAATAGTCATCTCCTATCTCACTAACCTTCATCTTGTCTCTCATGCTCTTTCTCAATCCACTCCACACTCATCAGTATTCTCATCCTTCTCTTACCCACTTCCTGACATCTCCTAGGGCCTGTTACTCTTTTTCATAACTTTCCTCCTATGTAACCGCTGCACAACAACAGTGGCAGTAAAATTACATGCTTGGGGCGATATGATTATAAAAAAAAATGAAACTTTACAACGTTTCCTACTTTACCGAAATTTTAACAGCAATTTCCGCATGTTTTTTTCCTAAATATACTTCTTTATGTGTCGTGTCCTTTCAGGACGTAGGCGATCATGAACTTTCACTTTCCCCTATCCCTTGTAGCTCTTAACACTTTTCCTCTTGTTATCTCTCCCAAATCTCGCTCCGCCATCCACTCAAGCCCATTAAGTATATCACACACTGTTCCCTTGTCTCTCTTTCCCTCTACTCTTACTGTTGGTATCAAATTCTCCAAGCACTCCTTTCTCATTACGTGTCACAGAAACCTCAGCTGTCTCTTCGTGATGCCAAGTATAAGTTTCCTTTTCCTTTGCACTCTCTCCAAAACCTCGTCGTTGCTCACATGTTCGGTCTATGGTATCTTGAGTATCCTTCTGTAGAACCACATTTCTGCTGCGTTGAGTCTTTCCTTCATCTTTGAGAAGATTGACCAACATTCATTGTCGTATAGGAGGATAAATATCACATAACAGTCCAGTACTTTTTTCTTTGTTTCCAACGAAATCTTCCTGTCTCTCAATACTTTGCTTAGCTTTTGAAATGTGTCCTTGGCCATGCCAATGCACTTTAGGATCTCAGAGTAAATTACTAGGAATTGGTTACCATTTCATTCCCTGTCATATAGGAGGACAGATATCACATATCAATCCAGTATTTTTTCTTTGTTTCCAACGAAATCTCCCTGTCTCTCAATACTCTGCTTAGCTTTTGAAATGTATTTTTGGCCATGCCAGTGCACTTTCGGATCTCAGTGTCATATATTCCTTCCTCTGTCAGAAAACTTAAATATTTAAATTTCTGCATCTGTTTGATTTTAGTATCCCCGGCCTGGAGTTGGCATTTTGCGCTCTCTTTTTGTTTTACTGATAATTATGCATTCAGGTTACTTGTAGTTTATATGTAGTCCTTTCTTCTCATTTTCCCTTGACACCTTCTGTAGGAGGTCCTGTATTTTCCTTTCCGTGTTTACTATCAGCACTGTATCATCTGCGTATTTTATATTGTTTAGTTTGTAGCCGCCAATGACGAATCCTAACAGGAGTTTTAGCTCTCTCAGAATTGTTTCGTTGTATATTTTGAATAGGTCCGGTGAGAGGACACATCCTTGTCTTACACCTCTTTTTATTTTCGTATATCTGCTGAATTCATTTCCTGTCTTTATGAGGACAGTTTGCTGCCAGTACAGGTTCTCTTTCCTGAATATGTGGCTGTTCCTGAACATCTCTAAGAGGTCTTTGTGGCATAATTTATTGAAATTTTTGCGTAGTCTATAAAACACAGTTTCACGTCCTTGTACATTTGTATTGCTCTTTTTGATAACGTTCTGAGCATGAATAACGCGTTCTTTTTTCCGGTGTCTTTGATGAACCCGCACTGTTCCTGTATTATCACTGGATCGGTTTTGCTTTCGCGTTGTTCATCAGAATCTGGATGATGAGTTTTGTTATGTGGCTTATTAAGCTGATTGTTCGGTGGAGTTCACATCCCTTTGTACCTGGCTTCTTAGGTCGTGCTATGAAAATTGATCTGCTTAGGTCTTCGGTATATTGCCACTGTTATAAATGTCTCGTTTATTATGTCTGTAATTATGCCTACGCCGAATTCGTCTAAGGCTGTCAGTATTTTCTTTGATAAAGCAACCTTATTAATTCAGTGTCCTTCCACACCCTAGGAACCGTTATCGCACCAATAGGGGCTACGAGCACCCTTCAATTAAAACAACTATTATAACATAGGATAGAATGTAAGGTGGAAAGAGCCTCCCAAAAAGCCCTAGTTAAAAGAGTCCTTAAAATACAGCCTAGGTTGAATGGGTCCTTCTAATACAACTAAAGTTGGAAGAGTCCTCCACATACAACCAAGTTTTAAATACAGCCTGCATTGAAAGGCTAATCCGAATAGTCTAGGTTAAAAGAGTAATCATAATATAGCCAAGGATGAAAGGATCCTCAAAATACAGCCTTGTTTGAAGGAGTCTCCTCAATACAGCGAAGTTTGAAAGGGTCCTGCCAATACAGCAAAAGTTGAAAGAGTCCTGCCAGTACAAGGTTAAAACGGTCAATGCAGTCTAGGTTAAAAGGGTCCTACCAATACAACCGAGGTTAAACTGGTAGTCCCAGTATAGCCAAGGCTGAAAGGGTTCTACCATACAGACTTGGTTGAAAGGGTCCTCCCAATACAGTTTAGGTTGAATGTGTCTAACCAATAAAATATTGGTTAAGACGGGTCCCCCTAATACAGCCCAAAGTGAAAGTCAGTCAAGTGCCATACGTGATACACGCTTGGGCGATCATGTCTCTTTCGAGACATGACTGACTGGGCAGAAGATTATCCCGCAGTAGGTTGCCATTGCTTTCTGCGGTAGACTGGTTGCCGACCAAGGCTATAGAACCCAATCTGTCCTGTTATTTAACCCATAACTGGAAGGAATAGACGGATTAATACCTTTCCCAAGGGTATTTGCGCGTAAGTGAATGCAGTGAATTCGGCTGGAATTCGAACTCGGCTCCCCGATTTCTCGTTCCGAGCCGATATCCAATGCACCACAACGCACATCCCAAAGTGAAAGGGTCCTCCCAATACAGCCCATGTTAAATACAGCAAAGGATGAAAGACTCCTCACAATACAGTCTAGATTGAACGTGTCCTCTTAATAAAGCCAATGTTGAAGAGGCTTCCCAATACAGCCTACGTTAAAAGGGCAATTCTAATACAGCTAATAATAAAAGGATCCTCTCAATTCAGCCTAGATTGAAAGGATTTTCCTAGTACACCCAAGGTGAAAAGGTTCTTCCTAATACAGCCAAGGATGAAAGGTTCCTTACAGTACGTCCTAGGTTGAATGTGTCTTTCCAATAAAATCTAAGTTGAAGAAGTCCTCCCAATACAGCTGAGATTGAAAGGGTAATTCCAATACAGCCCAGGTTAAAAGGGTAATTCCAGAACAGCCTAGGTGGAAAGGGTATTTCCGATACAGCCAAGATTGAAAGGATCCTCTCAATTCTAGTACTAGTGACATCTATTTAAAAGGTTCTGGGCGTTTACGTGTAGGATATCAATTAGCCTATCCACAATGACAAGTACCCTTGAAGGTTGTAATCGTAGACATGGGTTACCATTAGCTATTTTCATACACGGAAACATTTGATATTCACTGAGTGAGTAAACAATTAATTTTTGCCCGGGCTTTAGAGCCCGGATACCCCATATTAAAAAGTCCATATGTCACATTCCGACCCGGTGGGGAGGCAGATAAATATCGTTCTGTGTTGTGTATCAACACGAACACTTTCCTTGCCAGACCCTCTGCCTTCAAAGACTCCGCCGAAGGGTAGAGTCTCATCTCGAGAATATTAGACAATAGATTTTTGTCCGGGCTATATGGCCCGGATTACCCACATTAAAATAGCCTTGTGACACGTTTTGTCTTAAGTGGGGAGGCAGCTAAATACTGTTCTGTGTTGTGCATTGAAGAGAATGTTTTTTGAGTGAATTATTCGAGAGAATAAGTCCGTGTGTATTATTCGAAGGATTCGTTTCGTACATCGACTTTATGCGAAGATAATGAAATATTATAACTCGCTAATAGCGAGTTTCCAAAAGTTCCCCTCAGAATAACGTTACGAAAACTAACGTTGTAAAACGTTATATATAAACTAACGTTGTAAAACGTTATTATATAAACTAAACGGTAAAACGTAATAAACTTAACGTTATAAAACGTTATATATAAACTAACGTTATAAAACGTTATATATAAACTAACGTTATAAAACGTTATATATAAACTAACGTTATAAAACGTTATATATAAACTAACGTTATAAAACGTTATATATAAACTAACGTTATAAAACGTTATATATAAAATAACGTTATAAAAGTATGACTTGTCGGACGCCCAAAACCAAGAAGCTTACTCACTAGTGACGGGAGAGTGACAAATCAATTTGAGAATGTGGAAATATATAAAACGGATTTAATCAAAATAAAAAAGAATGCGAGGATAAAACAGGGAAATTAGGAGTCTTGATAACGATTAAAAGTCCTGATAAGGATTAGGAGTTTTGATAAGGTCCATGACAAAAAAGAATATGGAAATGAGTTTAAGAATAAGTCTCTCATTTTACGTAGGCGAACAGAAAGAGAGTAGCTTAACCAGGGTTGGGGTTCGACAGGAATCCGTCCCGGTATGAATATGAGACTTAAAAAAAGGATATCATAATTGGTTAAATTCACACGAACCAGGTTCACAAATAGCACGCACCTTTTGCTGAAATTTGCCGAAGGCAAACATTTTCTGTCGGTTCTGATTTTTATCTTGAGTTGATGCCAAAATAATCCAATCAGATCCTGATGGGAATAGTGTTCATCTTGTAAGACTTTCTCCATTCTCGTCACCCATATCACCATGCTTCCAACTGCTAGCAGTGTGAGAAATATGAAACGTTTCATCCCGGATCACAGGGGCGACACATTTTTGCACACGTATGCGAGATCGATGGATACAAAACTTTCAGAATCAATATGAATCGTCAACTCCTTCACGTGATCCCAAATCGGTAGCATCAGAGGAGACTTAAGGAAGACATGCTCAGACGTTTCCTCTAAGCCATAATCACACCGTTGACAATCAGCAAAATCTGCCAGTCCTGCTTTTAAAGTTTTCTTATTGTCAAGCAGCACATTCTGTATCAACCTTCAGCTAATCAAAAAACTCAGAGTGGTTGTGGTATTCTGTCGCTGGTGCCCAGGACTAGAAAGAACTCATCTCTCTCGCCGACAAGCCGAGCCTCTCACAGTACGGCTTCGATGCGAGAGCCTCCACTAATTCCTGATACAATGTCCTCCTAGGCTGTAAAAGGTAACTGGATGAGGAGTCACACGAAAAGCCTGATGACACATGGTGAGGAAATCTTCCTGATGCCGGAGCATACGACAGCACTAAATGGAAAGAAGTGATTTACTATCACTAGGGAAGGCGGCCCTGACACTCCTCGCACACCGTAGTTCCCCTTTCAACGCGCGGCGTAGAAAAAGTAGCCTCGAAGTGTGTTTATGACTCGCCAAGTTTGGCATTTCTAGTCCCCGATGACTCGGGCTGTAGATGCAGACATCTCTGCGAATGATTGACTTGTTTGCTCTCTCCAACAAAAAGGTAAAGAGCAAGAGCTTGAGCGTCTTGAAACGATCCATGGAGAGCGGAAATACAGAGAACCAGTAAAAGATAGGAGGAAAGATATGTACGGAGCAAACCTCAGCCTTACTTTCAAGGACAACCTTCGGATCCAATTCTCCTACCTTTGCTTTTACCTCCGAAACTCACTGTAAGAATGTGGACAAGACCGTCAATCAAACTGAAGTGACCCGGAAGATCAATGCCCTTCCAAGAACCCTGCCGTAAGCTAGACGACTTCCTGTGGTTAGTTATTGCAACCATCACATTCTCGTATCGTTCAATCGCCTTCAGTATTACTTTAGTGTCATGTAATTGTCGTACACAGAAATCCTGCCCTGAGCTCTTCCGCGTAGCGCCAGAATGCACGCCCTGTCCCTCGGTTAACGTAAGAGGCTCCAATGCCAAAGCATAAAGTAAAAGCAACAGTTGACAACCCTAACGAACTGGTCGTGAGAGCGAAAAGAAACCCCGACCACTTTCCGTTATTATATATCATAGCACTGTGGGAGTTATACAGTAGGCTATTCTACTTGCAGAAGTCGGGTTGGAATCCGGTGGTTTGCAGAACAACAGCCAGGTACCGATAGTCGGCCCTGTCGAATCCCTTAAACTCGTCTAAATTAATCAGCACGGCTTCTTCGTCTTGTACGCTGTTTACGATCGTGCGGATCAGATGCAGTTCGCTGTGAATTGTTCAACCCTTCACAACATGTCTTAGAATCTCGCCAACTGACTGTAAACGCTCCGTCATGATATTGATCAAAATCTTTAACTTTGTGTTTACCAGAATTATGGGTCTGTAATCTAATTCCCTCCCACAATGCTTGTCTTTTCAAACACCTGGGAATCCGATCAGGGGCGGACAGCTGCCGGAAGCAGTTATTAAACACCATCTTCAAAATCAGCACAGTTCGTAAGGCATACCATGATGTCCCGGAAACTTGCCACTATCAACTCTCTTTAATCCTTCACGGAATTCGCTCTCCGTGATCCCACCCTAGCCTAGCCTAACCTAGCCTTAACTACTTAGACTTGATAGCGCTTGCTAGCCGAATGCTCTACGGCCTGCCGAGCTAAATCTCTAAAGGATCGCACCTCGGTCACCGCTCGGGTAAGGCTATTATCATTTTCTTAGCCTTATATGGGGCGAGTAGTTGGCTATACGGTGTGGGGAAAGACTCTAATGCTGTCCTTAACCATCTAGGGCCATTCGTATCATATTTGATACACTATTTCCCTATAAGGAAACATTTGGTATTCATTGACTGAGCAGTCAGTACTGCTTTCATTTGAAATTTATAAAATATTTCTCTTAAAAAAATTTTCAGGAAAATATTTCTTTCAAGGCTTGTTTTCATACTGTATCAAATATGATACGAATGGCCCTAGAGGGTTAAGTTTATCCCACCAACTATCCAAAACTAATGCCTCCGCTAACCAAGTTAGCTGTAGCGAGATGTCTCCTCTGTCCAGCAAGGACACGTTCAATTTATATTATAGATCTCGTTGATAACACCAACCGGGTACAAACGGGTTTATGGTCCGAATAGCTTACCCAGTGGAACGTGCAACAATCTAGTAAATCTAGATCGACTCTTCTTACTAACATCCCATTCAGGTAGCATACCACCTGGGTAGACAACCAACTGAGATCCCACATCTACATTTCTCGCCCGGAATGATCGACCTGCTATCTATCGAGGAGACTAAATTCGTCGATCAGATCAATCAAGCTACGATCATTTCTTCCCATGTCTAACTTAGGGTCCAGGCTGACATTTCAATCTCTCATTTAAACTAGGCGCCCAAGAACGGCCCGAACTGACGAAAGAACGAATTTCTTTAGTTTCATCAGTTCACACTTTCACGGCTAGGACTCGCCATGTTACATAAACCTGATCGACTTAAACTTTGGCTGTAATATGTTGATGCCTTGCTTCAAAACTGTATACAGTTTGCAAAGCTTCTGTTGTTAACTTGACTGCCCATTCCATACCTTGGGAATATGAGGGCAAATTTGGCAGGTCAAACGTGGCCCATCGATCCTCTCCGAGCGGAGAGCTCCGTTCCGCCGAGAGGTGTCAGAAAAGTTAGTCTCATTCTCTTTGTAATCGATCGGAATTTTCGCACAGTCTATTCCAGAGAACCATTACTTTAGATTTGCTATGGACAAATAGTTAACCTCGAAACTGGGGTCAAAACACTATGAAAGTATAAAAATAGACTTTTATAGAAATATATACATCGAAATAGACTTTTATAGAAAAATATACATTTTTGAAGGAAAAATATTACCAACAATACATTTTTGAAGGAAAAAATTATTGCCATAATACATTTTTAAAGGAAAAAAAAATTGTTACCATAATACATTTTTGAAAGAAAAGAAAATTATCACCAGCAATACATTTTTGAATAAAAAACTAGAAGACATCTTTAGTTTTCTAAAATAAGAATAAAAAGAATTTCATCAAAATCTGACTAAATCAACCTTCTCACTATAACCGAACATTAAAAAATACCTTAAAACCCTACCTTTTGTGCATTAAATAAACCACACAGGTTGATATGCCATTAAACAGAACTGAAACTCAGGTCTATCGTTATCTATCCTACTTAATCTGCACTTTCCTCTTATATCAATACAATTACCTCATTCAATAACCTTCTACCTTGAATGTTTTTGGGGTTTTGTATTGAGTGAAAACTTAGTTAAGTCCTAGTGTAAAGTCTGTAAGGTATCCACGACTTTTGCTGCGAGGAGATATTGTTTCTAGTCAAATCCCCAGGCTCATTCATGCCGTACACCAACGTTGGAAATGATAATATTTATCTACCTCCTCGCAATAGTTGGTTGATATCCAAAGTTTTAAAAATTTAGCCTCCCATCCATGTGGGTAGTTTTCAGGATTATTTAACTCATTTGGCACTTTCCATTTGGGGATATATCAGAAATTAATTCGGACCCTAAAACTTTACTTTGAAAATGGAGGTGTTGTTGGCGTGGGGAGGCGAACTTCCGAGAAAATTAAATTTTTTTTTTTCGTCTCTCAGAATCATCAGAACTTAGAAGTGATAACGCAGAAGACGCCGTGTGTGTGTGTGTGTGTTTTTTTTGTTTTTTTGCCCAATCATCTGTGACAATCCGTTGGCTCTCTGATTAGTTCATTGAAAAAAAAATTGCGAGGCTTTAGATTAGAAGTTACGTTTGAAAGGTCTTTTTTTTATCAGAAAATTACTGGCTCCTGAATTTTAAATTAAGACCCATGGAAAGATGCTGCTGCCAAACTGACAGCTTTTGATAACAAGCTTCAGAATGGAGTAAAAGAAAAAAAAAAAAAGATGGCAACCCGTTCTCGATCTGCAGAATAGTGTTGATAAACACTTGCGGCTCTTGTAAAATTTTATCAAGATTATTACATTCATTTATGCTAGCAGTATTCGTGAAAATTTCACTGTTTTCTTATTTTCCATTTTCGTAAATCGTAATTCGTAATTTGAAGTAAGACTAACATATTTCCTTGCGAGTTCTACAAGTATAAAATCATTAAATATTTGAACATAACAATCTTTTCAAAATATTGTAATACCAACAATAAGTATAAATGCAGGTCATCATTATTCAAAGATGAAAGAGAGTAAATATAAGAACATAACATAAAAGATTAAAAATTGACATGGTTTTCCATTTCACTGAAGCAGACGCGTTTAAGCATCATCACCTTTTCTTTCTTTTCTTTTTTATCTTTTTCCTTTCTGTCTCTTTTCCATTAATTGTCTTCTTTCTTTCTTTCATTCTTTTTTTGTCTTTTTCATACCTTTCTGTCTTTTTCTTTCTTTCTGTCATTTTTTATTTTTTGTCTTTTCTCTTATCTTTCTTTTTCTTTTCTTTGTTTTTTCTTTGCTTTCTGTCTTTTTGCTTTCTGTCTTTTTGCTTTCTTTCTTTGTCTTGTTCCTATCTTTGTCTTTTCTTTATTTGTGTCTTTTCTTTATTTGTGTCTTTTCTTTATTTGTGTCTTTTCTTTATTTCTGTCTTTTCTTTATTTCTGTCTTTTTTCTTTATTTCTGTCGTTTTTCTTTATTTCTGTTATTTTTCCTATGTTTCTGTCTTGTCTTTTTTTTTCTTTTTTTTTCTTTCTTTTTTCGTTCTTTCTGTCGTTTTTCTTTATTTTTGTCTTTCCTTTTCTTTCTGACTTTTTCCTTTGTTTCTTTTTCTTTCTTTTGCCTTTTTCTATCTTTTTCCTTCCTTTTTCTGTCCTTTCCGTCTTTTCTCTAAAACCAGTGTTTCTTATCGATCCTTTATTGAAAGGAAATCTTTGTAACTTTTTTTTCGTTTTGCCATAGAATTTTTCTTTTAAGCTTACTAAGATTGTCTATAAACTGTTTGTAGTAACTATTGTCCCAAGCGCTTTCTGGACGATCTCATCAAAAATGAAGGAGAGGCTTGAGGCAGCAGAAATGTGGTTTTACAGAAGGATGCTGAGGATACCATGGACTGAGCACGTGAGCAACAATGAGCTGTTGGAGAGGATGCAAACGAGAAGAAAACTGATACTAAATATCAGGAAGAGACAAATGAGGTTCCTGAGACACGTAATGAGTAAGGAAGGCCTGGAGAACTTGATACACACAGGTCGGATAAATGGAAGAAGAGACAGGGGAAAACAGCGCGAGACGTACTTGTTAGGTCTGAGCAAATAATTGACGGAGCAGGGTTTAGAAGAGATACCAAGAAAAATTATTGATAGCGACAAGAGACAGAGCCAAGCGGAAGTCCATGATCGCCTACGTTATCAAGGGACACGGCACATGATGAAGAAGAATGTTAGTTTATTTGTGTGTTTACATCCTTTAATGGATTTTGTATTAATAGTAACAATTTAACGTTGGGATATCTTACTGATCGTTCAAAATACAACCAGTACATGCGTTAGTTTCAAAGCAAGGAAATTTAATTATAAGTTCATAATTTTTACTTTCATACAGTGTTTTCATCATCTCCAAATATTTTTTAAAGTTAGATGTTTCGAAAATAAGACTTATCTAAAAGTGTTTGTTTTTTTGTTTTGTTTTTTTTCTTATGTGCGGGATAGTAGGTATGACAAAATAAAAGTACTAAGGACATTAAAAAAGAAATAAAAAAAAACATAAAAATGTCCTTTTTCCCGCCAAACGTGCATAAAAGAATGATTGCTACCCTTATATCTTTTGTAACTGAATCGTTTCGTATTCTATTTAGCTTAGTAAATGTCGAGCTGGATAGTCGCAACTGATTTCTCCCTGGAGCCAGACTAGGGATAGTGATAAATGTGAATTGTGCAAGCGACTTAGGGTCAGCTATGGAAATAAAGAGTAGCAACATAGATGATATGCCGTCTGCGATACGATCATCCACATAGAAGAGGATGGTAAAAGATTTTATTTCAGTCCCTAGTGTTTTATCACCAGTAGTAAAGTTTGCGAAATAAGATCCTCGTTGCGGCCACCCAGTTGACCAAAAAAATAAAATAGATAAATAAAAAAAACTTTTGAGATTAAATGTGACTTGACCGGACGTTAGAAATTTTCGTTCACATTATTATATAAACATTCACAGTTAAGACTGAGAGTAGTTCCAATATAGCTGTTGCCGGGATACAGGCTACTAATCCGAATTATGGATTATGGTACACGCTGTCGTTGAGAGATAGGTTCTAGCCGCAATCTCATCTAATACGTAGATGAGGGAGAGGATTGGTAGGTGATTGAGGGTTCCTGCATGTTGAAAGGAAAAGCTTATCTGCTTGTCTGACAAGGTACAAATTGGTCAAAGTCTCACCTATCTTCCACAAGACCGTGCAAGTTAATCTCAGATTAAACAAACAAATATATTTAAAACAGGATTTGATTTGATTTGATTTTTCATTTCACAATTTTTCATTTTACTCCCGAGTGTTTCCTTATGAATGTAATGTAGACCGTTTCCAGTCTTTTTTTTTTTTTTTTTTTTTTGTGCTCACCAACGAAGAACAAGTCTAGAGATGCAACGTAAGGGTCATTTGTCCGGTCGTTGAGAGAGCGATCCGTTGTGTGTTTACATTAGCACAAAGCAGGAATCATATTAGAAAACAATGTGGTAATACTGTACAACGTCAAAATTTAATCTGATCTTCACCCTACGCGATTCAAACAAGAAAACTAGATACAACCATTGGAATATTATGTTTGACAGATTGTGCTTTTAAAACCTTTTGTTGGATCCAGTGACTTCACCCAAATAAGTTGTGAGTTGTGGCTACAGCAGAAATGACAAACAACTTAGAGAGTTGAGTTAAAAAAATGATAATTGATACTGAGACGTCTGGAATAGGCAAGGCTCGTGGAACTAGAACAATATACCCCGCTGAACGAAATAAAGTGTTAAGTTCGAAATCCCAAACACCTGAAGAAGGTCGGAGCGTACAATGGCCAAAATGTCGTGAATATGGCAACAAAACTGAGGACAAAAATTTCGAATAATGTAAATATTGTGAAGAGATTCTTAGAGTTTACTGTCAAGAGTTTCCTAGATTTAGTGAAAATGAAAACAAAAAGTTTTCATTTTCTCTAAATCTTCGTAGTTGTTCACATATTCGATCCATGGTAGTCTCAGCATCCTTCTGTAGAACAACATTTCTGTTTCTCTTCATTTTTGAGATTGTTCAGTGTTTTTTGTCATATAGGAGGACTGATATCATGTAAGAGTTCAATACTTTTTTCTTTGTTTCTAACGAAGATGTTCTGTTTCTTAATATTCTGGGACTATCTTAATGCGCCTTCGAATTTCAGTGTCAGACTTTACGCTCTCTGTTACGACACTTCATATACATTTAAATTTTTATCGTACCAAATAGTTATTGTGCCGGCTTTGTGTGTGTTGGGGGGATTACAAAAAATAATTTAATGATACTGGTACTTGAATTTAGTACACGATTATATATGCTTATAATATATATATATGATTCTGTAAATAGAATATATGATTCTATACTTTGGAACTTTGCCATTTTGGATTCTGACAGACATGTAGAGTATTTTGACGTGGCGTAATGGTTAGCAAGCTTATCCCGCTAGATCAATTACGACTAAGTAGAGTGTTCGATTCTCACTGTGAGCCATTCTTTCGGCTTTGTGCCACATTTAAGCTACGCTTAAAAAACCATTTAATCCGAGCCGCTACTAATTACGCCACCGTGCCTCCACCCATGCATTTACCATGAATAGAATGTCTACTCACGGAACAGTATCAGAAAGTGGGTCGCAAAGGCGTAGCGCTTTCCAGTCGTGCGCTTGTTGCACTGAAAGTCTGTCATCAATCCATGTTGTCATGTGATTAAACCCTTCTTCATTCGACTTAATCCAGTTGAGTTCTTCACTTACACGCAACAAAATACTAACACACAGGAATATCTCAATAGAAACGAAGAAAAGAGTGCTAGACTGCTACGTGATGTCAGTTCTTCAATACGGCTGTGAATGCTGGACAAGATCATCGAAAATGAGGACAAAACTGGAAGCGGCCGAAATGTGGTTCTACAGAAGGATGCTACGGATATCGTGGACTGAGCATACAAGCAACGACGAAGTGTTAGAAAGAATGGCAACAAAAAGGAAATTGATGCTGAGCATCAGGAAGAGACAACTGAAGTTCCTGGGACATGCAATGAGGAAGGAGAGCCTGGAGAACCTGATACTGACTGGACAGATAGAAGGAAGGAGAGACAGAGGAAGGCAGCGGATAACATATTTGCAGGGTCTGATCAGGTGGATGACGGAACGGGGATTGCCAGGAGCAACAGGAGCAAACATACTAAGAGCCACAAGGGATAGGGAGACGTGGAGATCCATGATCGCCTACGTCCTGAAGGGACAGGGCACATAGAAGAATCCTCACATTCCCGTTTCGATTATGGCGACAACGTACATCCGGTGGCAATCATAGAACTACCTCTTAATCGCTATTATTCCCAGGTTCACCCTGACTCGGGGTGGTAGCAACTGATAGGGTCCCAGGTATAGGCAAATAGTGAATCCCCAAACCGGGGCAAAAATATTATGACAGTATAAAAAATACATTTTTTGTAGTAAAAATATTAACAATACATTTTTGAAAATAAAATTTTTCAAGCTTCTCTCAAAATTAGATATTGGCATTAAATGACCGATAAAGACTTAATATGTCGTTAAACAAGCCAAACCTAGACCAAATCTTCTCTCCAGCTAACCTTCTCTACCTCTATCATTGAAACATGGATTCCTCTATCAATGTCTTTTTTTTTTT
The DNA here is from genome assembly GCA_037127315.1 of Ascarosepion bandense. Classification (NCBI taxonomy): domain Eukaryota; kingdom Metazoa; phylum Mollusca; class Cephalopoda; order Sepiida; family Sepiidae; genus Ascarosepion; species Ascarosepion bandense. Next base: position 3,396,531 of record JBBBDQ010001417.1, read on the forward strand.
TTAAATCATATCACCCCGGGCAAGGCGGTAACGCCACTGATGTGCAAGGGGCTACATAGGAGTGAAAAGATTGGAAAAGAGAAAGTCGGAAACCACATCCTAAACAGGAAACAAGGGATGAGCCTCTACACCTGTTTAATAGACGTGGGTGGAATGTGAACCGGGCGATAGTTTAGTCTATCTGTCTGTCTGTCCATCCGTGGTGGCGTTCACTCTTTGCTAGTTGAGCCGGCTTCTTCTCTCGAAGTTGTTTCTTGGGAGATCTACAACCGCATATGGTGCGGAATTTTTCCTGTAGTAGGCTGTCAATTCTTACTGTGGAAAGCTATAGAACCTGGTCTGTCCTGCTAGCTGGGGGATAAGAAATGAATTCATATCTTTCTCTTTAATTAGTAAGAATCGTATCACTAAAACTACATGAAGCTTTCTACAGTAGAAATTAAAGAAAAATTGTCTACAAAATATTTAGATTTTGGCATTAAATAATTCATAGAGGTGTTGATATGCCGTTAAACGAAACAACAAATCAACAAACTAAGCAGAAAATAAAAATCTTGTTTCATTTTGACTAGGACCAAAGGACCTGAAGAGATTAGGATTTAAGAATGTTAATTGTAGTGCGGTGGATTTCGGCTACGAACGAGAAATAGGAGAGCCGATTTCGAATTCCAGTTGAATTCGTTGCTTTCACTTACGCTCAAAATAAAATTTAGGAAAGGTATAAATAGCAGGGCGGATTGGGTTCTATAGCCTTGGTTGGCAACCAGTCTACCTTAGAAAGTAATAGCAAACAACTGCGCGAAAATTTTCTTCCCAGTCAGTTATGTCGTTTTCGAAACACGATATTTCAGTTAAAATTTCTTTTTTGTTTTCAGTCAACGATTCACGCTATGTTTACGTAAATAAAGAAAGAAAAACTTAATATTATGCAAATCGTTTTTTGGCGTTGAATAGCATAATAATTTAAAAAGTTTTATAAAATCAACTAATTGTCTGATTTTAATGAAACTTTCAGGGCTTATTCACAAATGAATTAAATTATTTATGAAAATATTATATTTAGAAAACCTTGCTAAAAATATTTTTGTTACCTCCCCACTCCAATTAATTGCATAAAACTTCTAGAAATACATTATCCATACCAACTTTTTATTTATTAGTTAAATGCGGGACTCATTGGGGAATGTAAAGCATGTAATTTTTTTTTTAATTACGAAATCATTTTTTCGAAAATCTGCTCCGAAGAGTAACATCAAAAATACATTAAACATTTTCTTCTTGCAAATTTGTTATACTGTTTAGTTATTAAAATTTTACTTTAACATACAAAACGAAATATTTTATTCTTCCACATTCCAAGATTAAACCTTCATTATTCTGATACTTTAAATGAAAGGGATTGTTGGCTATGTTTGGAAGTGTCCTTATACTCGGCATGACCGACTATCTCTACATGAATGGTTACCCCGCAAAGAACACGCACCCTACACTTGCGTCAAAAAAACGTGGACGTCTGTTTATTTTTCAATCGAGTCAGAAAGATTGACCTGGTCCGTATTTACTTGCTGAGCAGTCGTATTCATTTGCAAATTCAAAGCAGGCTTTGTAATGTAATAGATCTTGGTCTGACAGCTCAACATCAGTCGCTCCCTTACCGTCGTAATATGGTTTCCCTCTGTCCTTTTTACAAGTATTTTCATGACAATTGTCCTGGTGAGTTGTTCTTTCTAGTGTCTCGACTGCATGAATTTAATTTATGAATTTAATCGTTAAATTCGGGACAGTGAACATTAATGGCTTATAGGTAGAAACATATCATCAATTTTTTTTTTTTTCATTATTTTTTTAGGAACATAATTCCAGATTTAATGGTGGTTCCTTGGTATCTTGACTATATAAATTTAAGCGTACTACTCGATTGGTAAATAGGTCGCATCATTTTAGTGTTGAAATAGATGTAACCATAATTTCTATTCTCAGTTTCTTTTCTCCCGCTTCTCGTCTATGGAACAACCCTTCTGATTTCTTGCTTCCCTACAAACTACAATCTGCAAAAATTGAACTACAACGTCAATCGCCATCGTCTGTCTGACTGAATTTTGTTCCTTGTTGTTCTTTTCCTCACTTCTCCTCACTAACATCTTCTCGTTCTTCTCTTTCACTCCCTGTAACCCCCTGCGTTCTAGTCCAGCAGCAAGGCTACTGATCGGGAGATTATAATTTTTGAGGAGTGTAGAACCACCATTTAATTACTGTTGTTCCCAGGTCCAACCTAACTTTGGATCGTAGAACCTGTTAGGATCTCAGCTATGGGCAAATAGTAACCCTTTATCTCCAAACAAAAACACCATGAAAGTATGAAAATACATTTTAATAGTACAAAATATCACTAATACATAAAAAGGGCCAACAATATATAAAGTAAATTAACCAGATTGATTTCAGTTTGCCTTGGATTGACTGCAAAACAATTGCCCCTCTTATTTTATAGACAGAAGCACACAAATGCAAACTGGATTTTTTTCTTATCTAATAGAATAGCCCGGTTTGCTGTTTTCTCTGACTCAGTCCCGGTCTGTCTTGTCTTGAAGTCAGAACGCTATGTTCATTTGTCCGAACTTGCTTTTGTGCATCGACGCCAATTTCTTAGTTTGTGAGCTTTTTTCTTATATGCAAGAGAAATTAACAGTAATATTGTCTCCTTGACTGTTGTCTTCATCTATATTTTCGTATTCACTTCAGCCTTCTATAGGGTCTGTCTATATTGTCAACTTGACTGTTGTCTTCATCTATATTTTCGTATTCACTTCAGCCTTCTATAGGGTCTGTCTATATTGTCAACTTGACTGTTGTCTTCATCTATATTTTCGTATTCACTTCAGCCTTCTATAGGGTCTGTCTATATTGATGAGATGTGGTATTGTGGCTAATTACACTATTTATTTTCATTGTTGTCTTCATCTGCTCCTTTCTTTTGTTATTAAAAACTTTGTCAACTTTGTTAGTTGGACAGTTCTGTGATTTAATTTTGCATTTGACCATAGCTACACACTCCATAGGGTTGAGTCCAGCACTCTTCCACTGAAATCTGTAGTTGAAAGCAAACAGATGCGATTAAAATATATCTAGTTGAAGCCATAACATTGTCTTAGATTTCGGCATTAAATAACCCATAGAGGTGTTTATATTGTGTCGATATGCCGCAAAACAAACTCTACCAACCGACCTGCATCCTAGTGGCATTGTTTGGGGTGAAATTATTTAAATACTAGCAGTATAGCCTGACGTTACCCGGGTGTAATGAAAGCTTTAAAACTAATCCATGGTCCTGGAGCTCAGACTCAGCCTAAAGAATGTTTGTGTGAAGTTTGGTGAGAATCGGATAAAAATTGTGGATTTGTATAAAGGACATACAGGCAGATAAACAGACACACACACAAACATCTTGCCTTTTATATATATTATTGATTTTTTGCACTATTGTAAGAACTGCAACATTGAAACTTCTGAATATCGTTTCTTATATCTTTGAGTGTATCAAATTTGATTAAAATCGGACCCTTCCTTCTATAACCCGATTTTTTCGATTATCGATTTTCGATATTTATCGGGGGTACCTCGACACAAAAGCTAGCTAAGAACACTCGCAGTCGCTTATAGTACAACTGTGTAAATTTTCAAGAAAATTGGTTCAGCCGTTTCGGAGTCTATAGGTAACGGACACACACACACGCACACAGAGACAAAGTTCCATTTATAAATAAGTTTAGATTAGATAACTAATGCTGTCTGTTTATTCTCTGTGCCATCAAGAGAAAAATATAACGTGAAAAAGTCAGTAGCTTTTAGTTAATTTATCTTTCTTGGTGAATTAATTTACTAAACGTAAATGTGGATTACCTCAAAAGGCTCAAACTTACACCAATAGATTAGCGATATTGGCACGGTGACCCAGATAAACATTATTAGTACTTACTGAGTTTATATTTGTCTGGCGCAAGGCCTCAGACGTGATGAATTAATTCATTACTCGAGTGAATGTGTGCAGACTAACATGAACCACTATTTCAGGGCAAAGCACCTAAATTTATCCTGTATATAATTGAGGACAAAGATCTTTTTAATTAGGAAGAGTCAAATGATCACACATTCAGTCTAAATACCATCAGATTCTATTTGGACAGTGTTCAACACTAATTTCTGGGCAAAAATCCAGAGAGAAAAATCAAATAAAACGTCACTTTGGGTGTGGCAGGCAATACCGAGGTTTGTATATTGAACAGAAATCTTTACACCACTTTCATTCTGAGACAGATAGTACGAAATCGCTTCTACCGTAATATAATGATGTGTTTGAGGACCTCATACTAACTCTTAATAAGGTTACAACAGAACATTTTCATAAATTAATTCTGCCATGAAGTTTGTAAACACAAACATCCGTGATAGGGTTGTGTCCCGGCTTTTTTAGTTCTGATATATATAACCATCTTCGCCTGTTCGGGTACAGGCCCACTAGAATGTGGTATTCATTGATAAGTTTAGATCGGGATGGTGGATTTTATGACACATCACTTTTGGGTAATTTAATAGTGAAACCTATAGGTAAAACGTGACCATGTTTGTTTGTGAGCGGCCCCGTCTACAGGCAGTGAACGGCCGAATACTCGCGCGATCCCGCAGGCATTGAGCAGCCGCGTCTGCGAGCGAACGAGCCTGTAGAGTGAGCGGCCGCGTACGCTTCGGCCTTCTTCAGAGTATGTCTATATTTCTGAGATGAGGTATTGTAATTATTAACACAATTTACTTTGTTCAGATCCTTTTCCTCATCTTTATTGCTATATTCAAAACATTTTGGCAGTTGTACACTTGGGCTTTCTCCAGAGTTTGCCTATATTTTTGAGATGGGGTATTTGTTTTTTTTAATCATATCACCCCGAGCAAGGTGGTAACGCCACTGATGTGCAGGGGGCTACGTAAGAGTGAAAAGATTAGAAGAGAGAAAGCCGGAAACCACATCCTAAACAGGGAACAAGGGATGAGCCTCTACACCTGTTCAATAGACGTGGGTGGAGTGTGAACCGGGCGATAGTTTAGTCTATCTACTCCAATTGTAACTATTTACACTATTCGGACTGTTGTCCTCATCTTTATTGTTGTATTCATGACATTTCGGCCGTTGCACGATCTAGCCTTCTTCAGGGTCTGTCTATATTTTTAAGATGAGGTATTGTAACTATTTACAATATTTAAATTTTTCTGACTGTTGTCTTCATCTAGAGTTTCGTATTCATGATAGCCCGCTCCAGCCTTCTTTCGGGTCTGTCTATATTGATGAGATGTGGTATTGTGGCTATTTACACTATTTATTTTCACTGTTGTCTTCATCTTTATTTTTATATTCACGATGTTTCGGTCGTTTCATGCTACAGCCTTCTTCAGGATGTGTCTATATTTCTGAGATGAGGTATTGTAACTATTTATACTGCTGCCCTTATCTTTATTTTCATATTCACGGCGTTTCGACCGTTGTACGCTCCAGCCTTCTTCATTCTTCAGGGCATATGGCTCGGTGGATAAACGCGTTAGTTGAAGTAATCCAGTGACTTGACCTAAAGAGTTGTGTGTTCGATATCTGGGCACATCAGAAGTAAGAAAACTTGTTACTAAAGGGAAATGACTGAAACTGAAATATCCACAAAAGGCATGGCACGTGCAACATGAACGATCTTCTCTCATGGACTAAATAAAGGGATCGGTTCAAACTTCCAACGTATATAACCTGAAAGATGCCAGATCATATAACAACGGAAACGTCGTCATTACGTCAATAAAAGATGAGGACAACAGTCCGATTACCATAAATAGTGTTAAAGCTGTTACTGCTTCATCAGTCTTGCTCTCTTTCTGCTTTGGATTATTATTAAAAATTGACACCGCTGTTTATGGGTGCACCTAAAAAAATCAAGATGACCAGAGCCTAGAATTGATTCTTCTCTGGTCCTAAATCTCAGAACTACATAGTGGAGATGAAAACTGGCTTTTAACTTCCAGTACATCACGAACTGAGGAGCTATGATACAGCAAAACAGGCTTGTCTTCAGATGAATTTATATCACTTCTGCTCATGGAGAGACTGACAATATCGAGACATCGTCGCCTCAGTTCATTTCAGAGACAATATCAAGGCCGCGTCGTTTCAGTTCATTTTCTTTGCTACCAGTTATTACACTTTACTACCAGTTATAAACAGATACAAAGAATACCTCAGTAAAGATATCCGGTAGATGAGATTTAGAGAGGTGGGGTGGATTTAGGGAGGTAGGAGCTGGCAATTGACGTTGAATTTAAACTTTTTGAGATTGTAGCTATCAGGATAGCAAATGTATGGAAGGGAGTTACACAGGCAGGAAGTGCGAGAAAAGAAACAAATACAATAGAAGTAGTGGTAATATTTGACTATTTTGACGATAAAAGGGTGGGACCTAAATTCCAGTCTAGTAGCACGAGTAAATTCATGTGGTCGTAGCACCAGGGGAAAGAAGCTCGTTATAACAGAAGCTGTGAAAATATTTGTAGAAAAGACACAGGGAAGCTAAATCTCGTCGGTGAAAAGTGACTGAAGTCGAACAGCTAAATCTTAAGACTGATTTCTACATCATTAAAATTAAAACTATTTACAGAAAGCTCACCTGAAAATTTTACTTATTATATACTAGCAGTATAGCCCGGCGTTGCTTGAATGTAATGAAAGCTTTAAAACTAATCCATGGTCCTGGAGCTCAGACTCTTTGGACGTTGACAGAGAAAGACTAAAAAGCAATGGTTGTTTCCAGTTAAAGCGAAACCGGAGACCGAAAAAAAAAATGAATAGATGTAAGTCAAATTTTGATTTCCTGGTATCGATATCAAATAAGTTTTTTTCGTCATAAACTGAATTTTGAGGACTAATAAGTCCTCTGAGTAAATGGTATCATGGCTGAGACTAAGAACTAGAATTATATCTACTTAGAGCCAAACCCGAAGCAAAAACTAAAATAAAAGGGCTGAAAAAAAAATACAGACATACAGGCACACACACAAACATCTTGCCTTTTTTATATATATATTATCATTTTTCTGCACTATTGTAAGAACTGCCACCTTGAAACTTCTGAATATCATTTCTTATATCTTTGTCTATGAGCCTATCAAATTTGATTAAAATAGGACCACTCTTTCTATAACCTGGTTTTTTCGATTATCGATTTTCGATATTTATCAATGGTACCTCGACACAAAAGCTAGCTAAGAACACTCGCAGACGCTTATAGTACAACTGTGTAAATTTTCAAGAAAATAACTTCAGCCGTTTCTGAGTCTATAGGTAACGGACACACACACACGCACACACACAAAGTTCCATTTATAAATAAGTTTAGATTCACTGTGTTGTCCGACTATGTAACTATAAACAGAAGATTCGGGAATGCAGTTGTTCATTACAGAACTTATTCAAATGCCGACTGTGGAAGCGACCACCTCCCGGTTATATGTAAACTAAGGGTAAAACTTCGGAGATTGAAGAAGCCTAGAGCAGCACCCAGACGGTAATACAATAAACTTGTGAACGACCTCGACCTGCAGGAAAAATACACAGACATTGAGAGAACATATACGAGGGAAACAGTGAAAACGGAAATTCGAAATATGACACATTAAAGGATGCGTCGGATGTGCGTTGTGGTGCAGTGGGTATCGGCTCGGAACGAGAAATCGGGGAGCCGAGTTCGAATTCCAGTTGAATTCTCTGCATTCACTTACGCGCAAATACCCTTAGGAAAGGTATTAATCCGTCTCTTCCTTCCAGTTAGGGGTTAAAAAACAGGATAGATTGGGTTCTATAGCTTTGGCCGTCAACCAATCAACCACAGAAATCAATGGCAACCTACTGCGGGATAATCATCTGCCCAGTCAGTCATGTCTCGAAAGAGACATGATCGCCTTAGCGTGTTTCACGTATGGCATTTAACTGACTGAAAGGATGCGTCAGTGACATCAGCAAACGACATTGTTCTAAACGGAAACAAATGTAGATAAAAAAAATAAGTGGATCACAGATGAGATTCTCGACATGATGTAAAAGAGACAGAAAACAATACCAAGACATGGAACGGGATACAGGAAGCTACACTGGGAAATAAAGAGCAAATGTAGACAGTCTAAGGAGGAATAGCTCAACGACAAATGTGTCGAAATAGAGAGATTGACTAATAACGGAGACCTGCATAAAAAATAAGAGAACTAACAAGACAAAAGACATGCTTCTCAACAGGATATATAAAATTCCCGGATTCAGCGCTCAAATTAGAGAAAGAAAAAATACGATGGGAATACTATATAAGATATCTCTCCTTCGACAACAGAAAGAGGAAACTGCACTGGCCAAACCGAATGGAAACAAAGCAGCAGAACCAGACGGTATTGTAATAGAGATACTGGCAACTTTAAACGGGTTCGGCGTAGACAAATTTGCAGAAATAATAAATAATATCTACGACAGTGATGAAATTCCGGAAGGCCTAAGCAGATCGATTTTTATAGCACCGCCTAAGAAGCCAAGTGAAAACGAGTGTGAACTCCACTGCTTAATTAGTCATAACAAAACTCATCATCCGAATCAGGCCAGATATAGGATAAGTACACAGTGCGGTTTGGTCAAGGACACTGGAACAAGGAACGCGATATTGATGCTTAGAATGTTATCAGAAAGGGCTATACATATACAGAAAGACGGGTACCTATGTTTCATAGACTACGCAAGAGCATTCGACAAAGTACACCACAAAGACTTGATAGAGATGCTCAGCAACCTTTAAATATTCGGGGAAGACATTAGAGTAATCAAGAACTTATACTGGTTAGCAAATAGCCTGCATGCAGACAGGAAACGAATTTAGCAGATACACAAAGATAGAAAGGGGTGTAAGACAAGAATGTGTTTTCTCACCATATCTATTCAACCTATAGAGCGAGACAATTCTGAGATCTCTAGAAGTCCCCCCCCGGTCGCAATCTGAATAATAAAATACGCAAATGATACAGTGCTGATGATAGACACGCAAAGAAAACTCCCTCTTACACAAAGTATTAAAGAAAGCAAAAAAAAAAAAAAGGGACTACGCAAAATGTCAGTTACAGGCCAGGGATACTAAAATCAAGAAGGTACAGAAATTTAATGACACTGAGATCCGAAGGCGTATTGCCATAGCCAAAAATGCATTCCAGAAGCTAAGTAGAGTATTGAGAGACAGGAAAATTTCGCTGGAAACAAAGAAGAGAGTACTGAATTGTTATGTGATTTCTGTCCTTCAATATGGCAATGAATATTGGACAATCTCCTCAAAGATGAAGGAAAGACTTGAAGCAACCAAAACGTAGTTCTACAGAAGGATACTGAGCAACGAAGGGGTTTTGCAGAGGATAGAAATGAAAAAGGAAACCGATTCTTTACGTCCGGAAAATACTTGCTGAAGTTTCTGAGACATATAATGAGGAAAGAGGGCTTGGAGAGTCTGATACTCATGGGAGAGATAGAGGGACGGAGAGGCAGAAGAAAGCAACACGTGACATATTTGATAGGATTGAGCAAATGAGTGATAGAGTAGAATGTCTTAATAACGACCTTTCCGCTTTCTACTTTTTTTTATTTCTTCTTCTTTTCTTCTTTTTTTACCTCTCTTTTTTTTTTCTATTTTCTTTTTGTATTTCCTCTTTTATCTTTTTTCCCGCTTTTGCTTTTCTTCTATTTTCTTCCTTTTTCTTGTCCCTTTTTATCTTCAATTTTTGTTCTTTTTTTAAATTTTCTTTTTTTTTTTTTTTTTTCTATTTTCTATTTTCTTCTTTTGTCAATGTAAGTACGAGGAATGAATGTTCTGGGCCCGACCAAAAAGCTCTTAAAACATTTCTAATGTTTAGTCATTTTGGAATTTTTATTTGTATCAGTTTTACTTTTTAGCACCCACTCATAAGTGAACTTCGTTTCTTTTTGTTTAATCTTCCTGATATTAGACATTTGTATTTTGTAAAATCCTTTAATGTCCGAAAGGTATCAACAATAAACTCTTTGTTGACCCGAATACTTTCTGAATATTGGGTATCTTTAATATCTGTGACGTCGAAATGGCTGAAGCCTCAACAAAAGTCAATGTAATAATGACTAGACACACACAAGACCTGAACAGCGTCTAAAACGAGTCAGAAGGTCGAAGCCATAATGGCACTAAGAAATATGAATCATTCGGTCAGAGTCGTCTTGTCTATAACCCGAGGAACATCATCTTCCACTGAGAATTCGGTAAAGTCAGGAAATTGACAACACAACAGTCGGCATTAGTAATGAAATATTTTCTTTCCTTATCCAATATTTGACTAAGGCACGGGAGTCGTGGAATCATTTTATCCGAAATTTGCACAAACAACTTGTTTAATTTAAATTAATATATATATATATATATATATATATATATGCGTTTCATTATTTCACCCCAAGCAAAGCGATAAGATTACTAAAACGCAACGGGTTTTACTGGGAAAGAGAAGACTTTAGTGAGGAGATAGGACAATAAAAGAACAGGTTTCAGGAAAACAGAAGATGGTGATTGACATTGTATTTAAATTTTTTGAAACACGTAACTAGCAGGGGATGTGCATTGTGGCTATCGACTCGGAATGACAAATTGGGGTGCCGAGTTCGAATGCCAGTTAAATTTCTTGCATTCACCTACGCACAAATACCTTTAGGAAAGGTATGAATCCGTCTCTCCCCTTCAGTTATGGGTTATATAGCCTTGGCTGGCAACCAGTCTACCGCAGAAAGCAATGGCAACCTACTGCGGGATAATCTTCTGCCCAGTCAGTCATGTCCCTTTCGAGACATGATCGCCCAAAGCGTGTATTACGTATGGCACTTAATCGACTGAAGTAACAGGGACGCAAATAAGCAGAAGAGTTTCACAGGCAAGAAGTGCGAGAGAAGAAACTCTTCGAATAGAAATTAGGGTTATATCTGGCTATTTCAACAGTAAAATTATGAGATCTATTTACCAATCTCGTAGAATGCTTAAATTCATGCAGTCGAGGTACCAAAAACTTACCATAAAAACCGGTATAATATTTCTAAATATGAGAAAGAAATCAATAGGTTTCTATCTATAACCCATTAAATTTGGACACCTCGGTGTGGTGTAATGGTTAGCAAGCTTGTCTTGCTAGAACTTATTACAACTGAGTAGTGAGTTCGATCCTCACTAGGTACCCCCATAATTTTGGCCTTGTGCAACATCTAAGAGGCGCTTAGGAAATCAACAATACCTCATTAATGTTCACTTTCCCTAAACAGCCGGACATACTTAACCTTTTAGTGAGTCGATTTTTAGAGATTTTTAGAGAGTTAGAAGTTCGACTAGAATTCATTAATGGTATCCTCTATCTTAGCAACATAAAATATGCAAATGACACAATATTGAGAGCAATATTGAAAGGAAACTACAAAAGTCCTGCAGAAGGTAGGGAAGAAAAGCGAAAAGAAACGACTAAGCATCAATTGCAAAATGGCAGATTGTATTGTTGTTTGCAAAAGGAAACAGCTCAACATGCTGAGAATGTCATGGACCGAATTAGAAGGTTGAACAAATATTAAAAGAAAGATAAAAAAAAAAGAAGTCCCGTTTCTATTGATAAGCGTAACATTTATTTAACAAGAAATAAAATCATTTTCTGTCGTTTATGAAATAACTGTTTGTTTGAAAGTTCTTCATACATCTTTCCTTGAATATGTGTTTTAAAGTTCAGTTTTAATTTTTGCTGTGTTTACAATTGTAATAAGCGAAATATTTGTTTCTTTTTTATTTTTGTTGCCGACAAGTGAATGAGAAAAGAGAAGAATCAACTAATACAGTGTAAAAGAGTAAAAAATGCATGTCGTCTAGACTGACGATACGTAACTCTCTTTGTTGTCAGTACACGAGGAAGGTGAAAGCGCACGAAAATGCAGGTCACCCAGACAACGACTCGTGGCTCTCTAGCGAGAAAGGCAAAAATCACGCATATTTATGCGTTTGTGGAAAACAGAATTTGATCAACTTTTAAGATTTTTTTCCTTGCTCCTGATTAGTTATTAAATAAGAGATTGTATGTATTTTGTTTTCATTTTACATGGTAAAATTCAATGAGCCACTTGTTTAATGATAAAAGATTTCCTATTGGTGAAGGAATAAATGTATATGCTTTTTTACTTGCTCATAGAAAAGTGTGTAAGCTCGAATTGACTATGCAATCAAATCTTTTGCATAAGCAATCTAAGATTTCAATGTATAAGCTTAGCTCTACTGTCATAATAGTAAAAATAATCGGTTTTTATATCAGCCAAAGTAAGAGAAATATCGAAAGAAAGCCTAAAAAAGCCCAAAACAATAAAAATGCAAACTATTAGTAACTTGTCTCCACCACTACTTACAGATTAGATATTCCGCTGTTGTGATAATAGTGAGCGCGTGTGTATTGCCCTACTTATGTTATGGCTGTTATCCATATTTTATGTCATCAAGGACATATAGCTCAGTGGATACAGACGTTGGTTAGTTCCAGCGACTTGGCCCAAAGTGTTGTGAGTTCAATACCAGGCTACAGCAGCAGAGAACAAATAACCTAGAAGAATTAAGTTAAAGGCATATAACTCCTGGCTACCAGAGTGACTTCGTAAATGGAATGAGAATAATATACCCCAGTGATCGTAATATAGGTTGCGGTTCGAAATTCCTAACACCCGAAGAAGACCGGAATGTACAACGGCCGAAATATCGTAAACACGGCAGCAAAGATGAGGACAAATCTGACAAAATCCGACAGCTCTTGTCTTTTATTTTTGTTGTTAATCTTTCAAAAGTAGTGCATTCAACGTAACCAGCAGCACTAAATCACCAGGCAGGCTGTGTTTAGGGATCCAAGTTCTCCGAGAGACAATAGATTAAACTTTAGTCACTAAAGAATAAAAATTTTTGGATTATGAATTTGTTGATATATTGTGATCTTAATCTCTGGGACGGGCAGTAATTCTTGGGATGAAAACAAGGCAAACAATAACAGAGCAATAGTAAGTATGAAAGACGTGACATCTCTAGATGTCCATACATTACTTGGATCGGCAAGCAGGTTGATGAAATCCAGAGGGCACAATGACCAAAACGTTTTAATAACAACAACAAAGAGGATGATAATAGAAATTAACAAGAATTTTCATTTACAGATATTTTCTTTAGACATATATTCCTTAAGTGGCACTTCAACGTCGTGTAATGTTTAGCAAGCTTGTCTTGTGACTGAGCAGTGAAGTTGATTCGCACTGGCACCTCGACACTTTTGACCTTGTGCGGCATCTAATCTATGCTTAGTAAATAACTGGGCGCTTTCACGTAGTGCAATGGCTAGCAGATTTATTTTGCTAGATCAATTACGAATGAGTTGTGAGTTCGATTCTCACTAGGTGCCTCATACTTCTGGCCTTGTGCCACATCTAAACATACGAAACCACTATATATATATATATAATAAATTTCGATGTTCAAATCAGTTGTATGGCCATTTCTAATGTAATTAATATTAATTAGGATCAGGTCTTTGGGATTTATTTTCCTGCTTTTCCTTTTGGATTAAAGCTATATATATATATATATATATATATATATATATATATGTATAATATATTGTTTAATTTCTTAGTTTTTGGTCATAATAAAATTAGACCAGTGCACATTTGTATTAAAAATGCTCAATACAATTATGTTGTAGAACTTTTGAATATTTTACATTTGTAAACGAGTTATTACGCGACCTAGGTTTCTACCATGAGTAGTGTCTTCAGGTGACTTTCAATAACTGATTTTACCGTTTACCTTTTTTTTTCTTTTATGAACGCTTGCGTAACGGTGAAGACACGATTCATGGTAGAAATCTAGGTCGCGTAATGACTCGTTTACAAATGGAATATATATATATATGTGTGTGTGTGTGTGTATACCTTGAGTGTCAAAACGATAAATCCGACACTAAATATACAATTAAATATTATTAAATTAAATAATATTAAATATTTGAGAGTGAATTATTGTTATTGGTTCTGGACCTGACATCTCACCTCCAGTCACATTTTCACTGCCGTTACGTAAGTTCTCTATGCAATTATGTAATTACTTGGAAGAGCTTTTCTCTTTGGTACCTTAACTTCTATCGCAGTACATGATTACTGGATGCACGTTGTGGTGTAATGGATATCGGGCTCGGAATGAGAAATCTGTGAGCTGAGTTCAAATTGTAGTTAAATACGTTTCATTCCCCTACGTGAAAATACCTTTATATATATCTCTAGCACCTTCAACTATGGGTTTGAATAACCTTAGTTAGCAACCAGTCTACCACAGAAAGAAACGGCAATTGACTGCGGAAAAATCTTCTGCCTAGTAAGTTATGGTTCAAGAGACATGATCATCCAATCGTGTATCACGTATGGCATTAAGCTGACTTCTGGATGAATGGATTGAATAAAAAGACATATTGGGTTCTATAGCCTTGGTTGGTAACCAGTTTCTCACAAAAAGTAATGGTAAACTACTGCAGGAAAACTCTTCTGCTGAGTCAGTCATGTATCTTTCGAGACATGATCGTCCCAGCATGTATCACGTATGGCACTTAACTGACTGATCTGAATAAACGAATAGAAGGACAGATTGAGTTCTATAGCCGTGGCAACCAGTCTACCGCAGAAAGCAATGTCGACCTACTGCGAGATAATCTTCTGCCCAGTCAGTCATGTATCTTTCGAGACATGATTGCCCAAAGCGTGGATCACGTATGTCACTTAACTGACTGACTGTTTAAAAGATGAATAGGAAAAATAGAATTTTGATCAGGGAATGTGATCCCACTCGAGAATGAGAGTGTGTTTGTATGGAAGGATACGTGTTACATATAACACGTATTCTTCTGCTTAGAATATTAATGCCAAATACGGCCGTGTGCCTCGTCTATTTACCTTGATAAAATCAAAAGAAGAATCAGCAATATTATTGGTCCTGATCTGGCGGTATGGCTTCTGTCACCATCCAACCGTCGTAAGAGTGTTCCTCTCAGTGTCTTTTCTGTAAATATTTTCGTGCTAATTGTTATAATCAGTTCTTTGTTATGATACCTAGATTCTTCAAGTTTGAAGCACAGTACTAGACTAGATATATGCGTTGTGGTGCAGTGGATATCGGCTCGAAACGAGAAATCGAGGAGCCGAGTTCGAATTCCAGTTGAATTCCTTGCATTTACTTATGCGCAAATAACTTTGGGAAAGGTATTAATCCGCACCTTCAGGGCAGATTGGGTTCTATAGTCTTGGCTGGCAACCCGTCTACCGCAGAAAGCAATGGTAACCTACTGCGGGATAATCTTCTGCCCAGTCAGTCATGTCTCTTTCGAGACATGATCGCCCAAGCATGTTTCACGTATGGCACTTAACTGACTGAATAGACAGTATGTGCGTTATGGTGCAGTGGATATCGACTCAGAATGAGAAATTGGTGAGCCGAGTTCAAATTCCATTTGAATTCGTTACATTCACTTATCCGTCGTTTCTCCCTTTAGCTATGGGTTAAACAGCAGGACATATCGGGTTCTATAATCTTTATTAGTAACCAATCCACCGCTAAAAGTAATGGCAAATTACTAAGGGAAAATCTTCTTCTAAGTTAGTTATGTCTTGAAAGAAACATGATCGCCCAAGCGTGTATCACGTATGGTACTTAACTGACTGACTAGTCATCACTTTAGTGTTGAGCTGGCTAGAATGTAGCCGTAAGTTCTATGCTAACAGTTTTTTTTTTCAGATTTCTCGCTTGTGGAACTCCCTTCCAGCTCCATGCTTTCCAGCCAAATTTAATCTGCAAATATCTAAACGCAATGTCAATTGCTATTTAATGTTATCTTAATTACTTTTTTCTCTTACTGCCCATTATTAATATTTCTTACATACCCTGTAACCCTATGCGTCTTAGTGGCCTTAATGCCATGTACTTTGAGCGACTTGATAAAATCCAAAGAATCAGTAATATTATTGGTCTTGATCTGGCGTCTCGGCTTCACTCACTCTCTCACCGCCGTAAGGTTGCCTCTGTGTGTCTTTTCGATCAATTCTTTCATGACAATTTTTCAGATGAGCTTTTCACTATACTACTTAAACTTTAGATTTTTATATGTCGGAACAATGTTATGTAATTAATCGACGACGGAAAATTTATATTCTGATTGTTTTTGACGGGTTATCAACCCTTTTGTGGTCTATTTAAAGCCAAAACATATTCTTATTTCAAAATATTTCTTTTTTTTCACTTTGTTGGGAGGAAATATTGAATCAACTCTTTTTTGAGAATAACAAGAATTCTTCCAGATCAGTTATGTGCCATACGTGATACACGCTTGGGCGATCATGTCTCGAAAGAGACATAACTGACTGGGTTGAAGATTATCCCGCAGTAGGTTGCTATTGCTTTCTGCGTTAGACTGGTTGCTAGCCAAGGCTATAGAACCCAATCTGTCCTGTTATTTAATCCATAACTGGAAGGAAGAGACGGATTAATACCTTTCCCAAGGGTATTTGCGCGTAAGTGAATGCAATGAATTCAGTTGAGAATTCGAACTCGGCTCCCCGATTTCTCGTTCCAAGCCGATATCCAATGCACCACAACGCACATCCTTCCAGATACAAAGCCTACTCTTAAACTTTTACCTTGAAAGGTGGGAAATGCTTTCATACTTTTCCCAACTGTATACATACTTTTTTCTTCCTCGTTTCTTGTTTTTGTTTTTTTTAATACATACCAACAGCAGAAATCCGTGCCTCTATTTATTTATTTACCACCAAGTCATGTGATACATATAGCCACTTCACCTTTCCAGTAGTTGCTTATAAAAATACGTTTTAATGTAGTATAGTGAATTGTATAGATATATATTGTCATACAGATATAAATTTATCTAATAATATTATAATGTAATGAATGTTTTCTCACACACAATATTCGGGTTACAATACTCAAGTATTTGTTTACATACTCAAATTGATATAAAAATGTGTATTGATAGCAAATACTGAATTTCCTATTAATAATGCCGTAAAACAGAGAAAAACGGTCTACCTCAATAGTCCCTTTCATAATTATAATGAAATTTGGCACTGCAACCAGATGGGGTTCAAAGTACAATATACTTCTAAATTAGTTAGGATATTATATATTGTTTAAGCTGTATCGCGTGAATATAGATACATACATACTTTTAGTGTGATATATATATATATATATATATGTCATTACATTCTTCTTCTTCTTCTTCTATGTGCCCTGTCCCTTCAGGACGTAGGCGATCATGGATCTCCACGTCTCCCTATCCCTTGTGGCTCTTAGTATGTTTGCTCCTGTTGCTCCTGGCAACCCCCGTTCCGTCATCCACCTGATCAGACCCTGCAAATATGTTATCCGCTGCCTTCCTCTGTCTCTCCTTCCTTCTATCTGACCAGTCAGTATCAGGTTCTCTCGGCTCTCCTTCCTCATTGCATGTCCCAGGAACTTCAGTTGTCTCTTCCTGATGCTCAGCATCAATTTCCTTTTTGTTGCCATTCTTTCTAACACTTCGTCGTTGCTTGTATGCTCAGTCCACGATATCCGTAGCATCCTTCTGTAGAACCACATTTCGGCCGCTTCCAGTTTTGTCCTCATTTTCGATGATATTGTCCAGCATTCACAGCCGTATTGAAGAACTGACATCACGTAGCAGCCTAGCACTCTTTTCTTCGTTTCTATTGAGATTTTCCTGTGTGTTAGTATTTTGCTCATCTTCTGGAACGCGTCCTTTGCCATGCCAATTCGCCTTCGCATCTCCGTGTCGCACTTTCCAGCTCCTGTTAGAACACTTCCTAGGTACTTAAATTCTTGGACTTGCTTGATTCTGTTATCCCCCACATGTATTTGGCATTTTGGGTTGTATCTTTTGCTGATGACCATGCACTCAGTTTTCTTAAAGTTTATTTGTAGTCCCTTCTTGTCATTCTCCACTGCTACTTTCTGTATGAGATCTTGCAGTTTCCTTTCCGTGTCTGCAATCAGTACTGTATCGTCCGCGTATCTTATGTTGTTCAGGTTGTGGCCTCCAATAACAAATCCTGGTGTGTCATCTAGAGTCCTCAAAATATTGTCGCTGTATAGGTTGAACAGATCCGGTGAAAAGACACATCCTTGTCTTACGCCTTTTTCTATCTTTGTTCTATCTTTGTGTATCTACTGTCATTACATTACAACATAAAAAAAAGTCCATAGTGGATAATTTTCACGTTCTAATGAATGCTATGCATAACTGTCAACTGTTACTTTGAAGTAAAAAGAAAAATTTACAGTAATTTTATCAATACAATTTTGCGGTTATTTTTTTGTTACCACAACTTACACCCCTAAAGATAATCTCGGAAAGAGATTGTAAGTACTTGGAAACATCTAGTAATAGATAATAAAATCAGCTATAAAAGTTACGGAGCGTTTCTTATATCTTTTAATAATAATACATTAAAGATTATCCGTGAGTACGAATGGATTTTATTTAAAATAAGCAGGCATGACGTTTGCAATTTATTTAATCTCATATATATATATATATATATATATATATATATATATCATAAAGTTTAAGTTAAAGCTTAGAAAAATCGTGGGCTCTATACCAAGTCGGCAGGGCTTAAATATAGTATACTATAATAATAATAATACAATAGTATAAAACTGAAACTTTGAGTAAAGGATTTTGATTACGATTTTAATATTGCATTAACATTTTTATATATAATCAGTCCAGTACTGATCATTGGTAAAAAGTACAGGTTATAATTTATAAGGCATTTTGGAACCGGCGAATTATGTCTCTGTGTGTTGATAGACGATGTTGCGCATATCGTGTTAGCTTTTCAATTTTCTTTTTCATTTCTATAAGATTTTTTGGTTTCATTCCAGGATTTTGTCAATATTCTTGGCTGACCTTTACCAATAGTTATGGCCTTTAGAACAGATTCAAGATTCGTTGATGGCACCAAGAGGAAACACAGTGACATATCAAAACCAGAGTTTTAAAAATGATTCTTTGTTGTCAGTGAATTGTGTCACATATTTTACTGGAATGATTACAGTTGACGCAAATTGACATAAAAGCTGATTGTCTAAATAACAGTAATTCCCGAAAACACTAAACATTCGGAATTCATTTGAAAAGCCAACAATACGAATATTTTGAATTGACTGAGTAACCGTAGTCAACTATGTTTATTTATTACTTTTTTTAAAGAAAGCCTCAAAAAGCTTAATTTAGCAAAATTCATGTAAAATCGCGATGGACTTTCAAAAGTTTTAAAAACGATGATTAGAATTGTAATAAAACCTAAACACATGAAAACGAACTTAGACATTTTCTTTGTTGTTTTTTTTATAATTGGCAATAAATATAAGTGCTCATTATAATATTGTTTATTGGAAAGGTTGGTAAAACATCGGTTAATTGTGGTGGGAAACTGATTGAAGCCAAGATTCCAGGTCAGGACCAACAACACTGCAGATTTTTTCCTTTTGATTTTGTAAAGAATCTTTAAATAATTATTAAAAGCAATATGTGGCATCAATAGTCAATGCATGAACGAATGGTAGACTTATAAACGTGTAAGTTATATTAGGCGAGAACAACTGTCTAGCACAATACAGTTAACCAATCCTAACAGCAGACCTAGCATATCCAAACTTATTTATAAATGGAACTGTGTGTGTGTGTGTGTGTCCGTGTCCGTTACCTATTTTCTTGAAAATTTACACAGTTGTACTATAAGCGTCTGCGAGTGTTCTTAGCTAGGTTTTGTGTCGAGGTACCCCGATAAATATCGAAAATTGATAATCGAAAAAATCGGGTTATAGAAAGAGTGGTCTGATTTTAGTCAAATTTGATACTCATAGACAAAGACATAAGAAACGATATTCAGAAGTTTCAAGGTTGCAGTTCTTACAATAGTGCAGAAAATTGATAATCTCTCTCTCTCTCTCTCTCTCTCTCTATATATATATATATATATATATATATATATATAAAAGGCAAGATGTTTGTGTATGTGTCTGTTTATCTGTCTGTATGTCCTTTATACAAATCCACAATTTTTATCCGATTTTCACCAAAATTCACACAAATATTCTTTAGGCTAAATCTGAGCTCCAGGACCATGGATTGGTTTTAAAGCTTTCATTCCACCCGAGCAACGCCGGGCTATACTGCTAGTAAAGATTAAAAAGCAAACATGAACAAACCTCGGCAATGTTTATGATTTTAAAAAGTGATGATTAGACTTGTAAGAAAATCTAAAGATATGAAATTGAATTTATGCATTTTCTTTGGTCGTGTGAATTGACAATACATATAAGCGCTATTTATTACATTCTTTACTAGAAATGTTGGCAAAATATCAGCTAATTGCCAATTGATTCCAACTTTATAATAAGGTATGGAATAAGGATTTCCTTACAGTAGATGCCTAAATCGCTGAAAAAAACAGCATCGTATGAAGAAAAAGTGCCCCAAACTTAATAAAAACTTTTCCCATTAAAACGTTTATGTTATTATTAAGAGAAAAAAAATCAAAGTATTTTTAATTACTTAATTTTTTTTAATTCTTGTTAATACATTCGAAATTTTAGTACAAACTCTTGTTTTGGTTTTCGTTAGTGAGTAATCAAACCGTTACAAGAGTTTACAATGGATAATATAATATTACGTAACTCAATTTTTTCCGGTGTAAAACCTATTAATTTGGAAAATTATGCAAAAAAATCAAATAACTGTAGAATTTTAATGAAACTTTCAGTACATATTCACAAATGAATGAAATTATTTTTGAAATATTTTGTTAAAAATAGTTTTTGCATCTGTTACCCACCTCCACTTAAATTCATGCAATTTCAAGAAATTAAATTCTGTAGGGAAAATTGGTTTTATTAGTTAAACGCAGGACTCATTAGAGAATGTAAATCATTTGTTTTTTCAAATATTTGGCCTTTTTTTCCCGAAAATCTGCTCCGAATAGTAAAATAAAAAAATGCAATAAAACTATGACTTTCTTTAATTAGATAAGCTTTTAATTGCTTTAATAAAAAAATCAGTAAATTTTAACTTTAAATTTGATAAATTTCCAGAAATAACGTGTCACAGATGTATATTTTATTGACAGTTGTCCTAGTCCTTAAAATCACATGGCCCAGTAGATATTGACGTTGGATAGTTCCAGTGACTTGACATAAAGAGTTCTGAGTTTAATACCAGGCTACAGCAGTGATGAACAAATAACTTAGAGAGTCAGGTTAGAGGGAGACAACTCTTGACTACCAAAAAGAGCCTTCGCGCAAGGAATGAGAATGATATACCCCAGTGATTGTAATAAAGGGTTCGTTTCGAAATTCCTAGCACCTGAAGAAGGTCGAAGCGTACAACGGCCGAAACGTAGAAATGGTAACAAAGATGAGGACAATAGTACGAATAATGTAAATAGTGCATATTTTATTTTTGCAAGATTTTTTTAAAACCGAGAAATAATTTTTGTTTACAGATGTATCAACCGCTAAAAAATGGAGGGAAAAATTAAAATATTATTTAAAAACTGAAATTGTTAGATTCCATTCAACATAATTTTTGTTTGAAATACACTAGAGTATTTTGCTTACTGGAAAGAGTAAATTTGATCATTTAACTTTCAAATAAAACTACAATTTTTAAGAAAACTATTAATTTAAAAAAAATCAACTTAAAAGTTATCATAAATGAGTGGAGGTATCTAACTTATCTGTTCTAATCATCGTTTTTTTTTTAAACAAAAAACATTGCCGAAAACTAAAAAATGTAAAAAGAAAAAACGGCGTCATGGGAAAAACCGTTCTTTTAACACTACATTTTATTACGGGTATGTTTGTCCTCAATGTTTGTCCTCAAAGTTAATATGCATTTTCTGCACTAACGTTTTTATCTCTAGTGCTGCATTGTTTATTTTTTATGTTTTAATTATTTTTTTATATATCAAAATTTAAGTTCAGAATAACACGCAGATAATTTATTTCTGTTTAGTGAAATAAAAATGGTGGAATAGACGCATATCTGCATTCGTGACAAATACAGAACGTGCAGTCAGATTGAGTCGCGTGACAGTGAACGTGTTAATGTTTTAATGCGACAATTACGTAACTACAACAATTTCATCATCAAACCAGTCGTTATTTCTCAGATCAGTTGGAAATTCTGCTGTCATGGCTCCTGGCGTACTTAGTGAGTTTAATGCATGTTTACAATATTAATAAGCTGTTCTTTTTTTTTTTCTAATGTAAAAGAAGGAGAGCTTGGAGAACCTGATACTGACAGGCCAGATAGAAGGAAAAAGAGACAGAGGAAGGCAGCGGATAACATATTTGCAGGGCCTGGTCAGGTGGATGACGGAACGGAGATTGCGAGGTGTAATATACTAAGAGCCACCAGGATAAGGAGACGTGGAGAACCATGATCGCCTACGTCCTGAAGGGACAGGGCACATAGAAGAAGAATTAAATAGTTAAACGGCACAAAGGTTAATGTAAAGTCAGTTAAGTGTCATACGTGATACACGCTTGGGAGACCATGTCTCGAAAAAGACATTACTGACTGGGTAGAAGATTATCCCGCTGTAGGTTGACATTACATTCTGCGGTAGACTGGTTGCCAGCCATGGCTATAGAACTCAATCCGTCCTGTTATTTAACCCTTAACTGGAGGAAAGAGACAGATTAATACATTTCCCAAGGGTATTTGCGCATAAGTTAATGCAAGAAATTCGAACTGGGTCCCCCGATTTCTCGTTCCGAGCTGATATCCACTGCACCAGAAAGCCTATATAGTCAAATCTGGACAGTCCTCGCTAGTTTTTGTTTTCTTTTTTGTATGCGTTGTCTCCTTTCAGGACGTTGGCGATCATGGCTCTCTATAATTTCCTTTCCTTCGTAGCAGTTTTTAAAGTGTTTTTTAATCATTTCACCCCAAGCAAGGCGGGATCGCTACTAGCGTGAAGGGGGTTCCAGTGAGAGAAAAGACTTTGTTCAGGGAATATTGAAGAAAAGATAAAATGAATGGGATTCAAGAAGGTAGAAGACAGTAATTGACGATGTATTTACATTTGTGGAAATTGTAGCTATCAAAAAAAAAAAACAATTAACGGGAGTTCCACAGGCAGGAAGTGCAAGAAAAGAAACTATTCGAGTAGAAGTAGTAGAAGTAGCTGTTATATTTAACTATTCAACGCTAAAAACGTGAGACCTAGAAGCCGATCTAGTAGCGCGCTTAAATTCAAGTAGATGGTGAAAAAGCTCATCAGAGCAGTTGCAATGAAAATATTTGTAGAAAAGACAGAGGGAAGCCACGTTACGGCCGTGAGAAAATGTCTGAAGTCGAGATGCTAAATTACGTATCCTCTCTTTCGTAGCACTTAATACACTTTGTCTTTTTGCTATTTCTCCTTGTTATGGTGAAACAGACTTATTCTATAGTGAATAGACTCTCCAACCTAATTTAAGTAGGAGTAGTAAGAGGAGGAAGGATCAGTCTGTGCTGGACGATAGTAGTCGACAGTTAGTCGAATACGAAAGTAGTCAGCGACCTGGCAAGATTACACTGCGTAATACATATTATATCAAGTTCCTAACGTTTTGTACGTCGAACCTATTAGGACCGACTTTAGCACAAATACTAGCCTCCACTGCGAAAATAACTCCACAGCACTCGTAAACCTTACGTCATCTGTTTACCCAAGCTCTCTCGGCAGGTTATGTTTTCTTTTCCTCTGTCCCTCTTCCTTGCTGTTTATCCTGTAACTCTCAGATTTTCCAAGCTTTCTTTCCTCATTATGTGACCTAGAAAACTCAAATTATAATCTAGCTTGATTTATATGTGATGGCCGATATCTTTTTCACGGTTATTTTTAGAGAGTCATCACAACTCTTTCTCTCTCCCTCAGAAACGCTGCAACAAAATATAATAATCAAGAAGAGAAATAATTGCAATAGAACTCATATCTCGTCTGGAAAAAACGTCATACGAAACATTTACTTATCAAGTGGCAATTATTAGAAACTAGCAGTATAGCCCGGCGTTGCTCGGGTGTAATGAAAGGTTTAAAACTAATCCATGGTCCTGGAGCTCAGACTCTTTGGACATTGGCAAGAAAGACTAGAAAGCAATAATTGTTTCCAGTTAAAGCGAAACCGCAGACTCAAAGAAAAATGAATGGATGTCAGTCAAATTTTGAAGTTTGGTGAGAATCGGATAAAAATTGTGGATTTGTGTAAAGAACATACAGACACACACACAAATATCTTGCCTTTTATATATATTATCAATTTCTGTACTATTGTAAGAACTGCAACCTTGAATCTTCTGAATATCGTTCCTTATGTCTTTGTTTATGAGTGTATCGATTTTTTCGATTATCGATTTTCGATATTTATCGAGAGTACCTCGACACAAAACCTAGCTAAGAACACTCGCAGACGCATATAAAACAACTGTATAAATTTTCAAGAAAATCGGTTCAGCCGTTTCGGAGTCTATAGATAACGGACACACACACAGAAAGTTTAATAATTGAAAACTCTTTCACAGTACTGTACTTTACAACGATCAAAGATCGAACACAATTAATTGAAGTTTATTTATATTTTAAATTGTTGTACTGTGTCAGTCAGTTAAGTGCCATACGTTATACACGCCTGCCTTGAGCTCCTTCAGAAAATACAAAGAAAAACCAGCTATATTACTTCTCCTGATCTGGCAGCTTGACCTTAGTCACTTTCTCATTGTCGTAAGATTGCCCCTCTGTGTCTTTTGTATTAATACTTTCATGGTAATTGTTTAGATGAACTCTTCACAATGGTACTTGAACTTTTTTTAATTTAAGCGCAGTCATAGACTGGCGTTAAGATATCATCAAATTATATTTGAGCTGACTAAAATGTAACCGTAAGTTCTATGTTAACAGTTTCTTTTCTCGAACTTCTCGCTTGAGGCAATCTCTTGCGGCTCCATGGTTTCCAGACAACTTTTAAACAGCTTGCAAAAATTTAAATGCAATGGTAATCTCTATCTACCGTCCTCCTGATTACTCTTTCCTCTTCCCGCTCATTTTCAATGTTTCTGTCTCTAATTTTTCCTAACTCTATAACTTTTTCTTTCTTTATGGCTTTACGGTCATCCCTGAGATGAAACCGATAAAAATAATACTGAATAAATTGTGATTTGGGATCAAATATAGATCGGATAGAATGATCAGAAAAAGAAAGAGTAAATTGTATACTGTTCTCACCCTAAAATATTGCTACGTGAGTAATCATCAAAACGGACTTTGGGAATAATAGCATATCAACAAGTACAAGACTCGCACGCTGCGTGATGTAGATACACTGCTAGTGAACTGCTAGCCAGTATAACCACTCTCGGGATTTACCACTTTCTCACCAAAGCGGATGCGACACAAGGTCAATTAAAGTGGGGACTCCGAGCTCTTAGCTCAGCCAAAGTATCCCATAGACTCAGCTTAAGGCTGGGTCGGGATCTTGTCTAGTCACCTCAGACCCTTCGGCAGAATCTCGTTTGAGTCCATCTCCGCTCGGAAGCAGAGAGTTGACAAAGAAAGAGTTTCGATCACACTGTACTCTACCTCAATGGTGCCCACATATTTAAGAGGATGGGAACATACCATTACTATGTATATGTAAGTTTACAACATATACAGTTCTTCACGTATGTTTTTATATAGAAGTGCGTGATGAGTGTTTTTAAAACATTTAGTTAGAACATACTAGAAGTGTCTAAGGCTTCTTTTCCTGGAATGTTGTGTGCTAAAAGATAAATGTTACTATTATGGCCTGAAAAAGAAAAAAGAAACGAAATTTTTGTTCGGGCACGTGTTGACGACGTGTCCGCGTGAACTGCTTGTCCGATAGTGAGAACGTCATATGTCTGCTTGTGTCGAGGAGAGTCAGTTATCAATAATTTAGAATGTCTGAATTAATGATAATTATAATTACAATACTTATTTTATGACACTATAATTCATTTCTTTTTATCTATTTTTTAGGGATACGATACTTATAAGTAGTTTTCAGTGATCTTATTCTGCATTCATTTTGTCTGTGAGTCTAAACTACACCAGTAGTAACGCTTTTTAATAATAGAATTGAACATTACCGAGCTTGTTATTGATCAGTCCATTGTGGATAAATTTAATTTGTTCAGAAATATAATTAATTTGATTGCTTTCAAAATTCAGTTAGGTGTTGTGATGTTTATATTAATCGCTTTCTCTGAAGCAAGAAGTCGAATAGTCATTAAAAATCAAATTCAGTTATCTTCTTACGTCGTAGATGACCAAGGAAACCATCATGGCAGTTCTCGAGTAAGTGAAGTTACTACACTGTATCCAGTTCTTCTCTATTTATCACGTGACAAGTGATCCTGTGTTTTATGTGTTGTGGAGTAGTTTTCAAACTGAAAGTTATAATCCTGCTATTTCGGTGGCTAATCGACTTAACGCACCCAAAATGTTAGGGACTTGGTAATCGTCCACTGAAAAGCTGACTCCTTAGTATCTGGCTAACTGCCGACTAATATCAACTGCCTAGTAGTTCTGGTGAACTCCAACAGAACTCTTAAGAACCATCTAGAACTTCTAAGAACTCCTATGAACCTCCCAAGAACTTCTCGAGTTAACTTCCTGTTAACTCTTATTAATATAGGAGGGAGAGTCCATTATCTGAGGAATAGGCGTGTGTCACCATAACAATATGAAAACAAAAGTCAGAAGTAATTAATTAATAAGAAATTAGTATTTTTTCAATTTCTCGATTATAAGAAAGTTTTAGTCTATTTTACTCTCCAAATTTTAATTTGCTAAAAATCATTTTCTTAGAGCAATATCAAAATGTCGTAACAATTATAGATTTTTTATGACCTGTTCGTTCTTGCTAACGATTTTTGTTTAATCAGTTGGTCTTTTTTTTAAATGATTAATTTACGTTCTTTTAAATAGTTAAGTGTATAAGAAACCGAAATGCTTGAATGCTGTCACAATGCGTTTAGTAAAATAAAAGAATGTAAATAAGTTTTTGGGTATTGCCTATTTATTATACATTAATATTTCGAAATTAAAATCTCATCTTCAGAATGGCAGAGAAGCGTGTTCCTGTCCGAGTGAGTCCGTGCCTTTTAAAGAAAGGTCATTCCTGGCTGCTGCTGTCATTAATTGTAGCGAGTGTGTGCGTGTGTGTGTGCGTGTGTTAGACCATGTATATATGTGTGTGTGTGTTTATGGTGTATATATGTATATGTGTGTGTGTGTGTGTCATTAACAGTTGGGACCTTTTTCTGGTCTGATGATATCTTCTTCTTCTATGTGCCCTGTCCCTTCAGGACGTAGGCGATCATGGCTCTCCACGTCTCCCTATCCCTTGTGGCTCTTAGTATGTTTGCTCCTGGCAACCCCCGTTCCGTCATCCACCTGATCAGGCCCTGCAAATATGTTATCCGCTGCCTTATGTGGTTTATCTCAGCATGTGTGACCTGACCGTTAGTTTGTCTTTTGCCAAAGTTGAAGAGGATTTGTTTTATCTATCTGCTTTATCTTGTGGTGTGTGCGTGTTTATGTGCGTATACTTCTTGGAAATATAAATGTTTTATATATCAACAACAATTTTAGGAAAGTCAATGACAAATTTATCGTGTTAATTGGTTAATTTTGTTTAGCGGCATATCAATCTCTTTGGGGTTTTTAATGTCAAAATCTAAATATTTGAAGACAATTTTTATGGCTTCAACTAAATATATTTTGAACGCAGTTGTATACCTTCAATAAGATAAAATGTTGGTCATTTTACTATAAAATGCATTGTTGGTAATTCTACAAGAAAATGTATTCTTGGCCATTTTGCTTTAAAACTGTATTTTTAGTAAGACTACTATAAATAGAGGATGTGCGTCGTGGTGCAGTGGATATCGGCTCGGAACGAGAAATAGGGAAGCCGAGTTCGAATTCCAGTATAATTCCTTGCATTCACTTACGCGCAAATACCCTTGGGAAAGGTATTAATCCGTCTCTTCCTTCCAGTTATGGGTTAAATAACAGGACAGATTGGGTTCTATAGCCTTGGTCGGTAACCAGTCTACCGCAGAAAGCAATGGCAACCTACTGCGGGATAATCTTCTGCCCAGTCAGTCATGTCTCTTTCGAGACATGATTGCCCAAGCGTGTATCACGTATGGCACATAACTGACAGACTATAAATAGATATTGTTGGTAACTTCACTTTACATAGGTATTTTTGGTTATTTCACTATAAATTGGTATTTGTCGTTTTTTTAATTTAAAAAAAATGTGCTTATTGCCGGAAGCAAGACACGAACAAGAAGGCAGGTTCAAAACATTGTATTAGTATAACTAGAAACGATATCTAAAAGAAGTGTTAATAATAAGTAATATAGAAATAAGTAAGTACGAAGGTATTATTACGCTGCCTGACTAGTTACTGTCGTTAACTGCTCTTTATTCGTCTTCCCACTTAAGACAAAATGGGGTACAAGGCTTTTTAACGTGGTTCCTCCGAGTCATATAGCCCGGCCAAAAATATCTATCTAATGTTCCCCAGTCGTGACTTTACCCTTCGGAGGAGCCACGACTGGGTTAATACTCTCCTCTCGAAGGTAGAGAATTGAACAGTTCTAAGGCTGTCAACTGGGTATTGACTGTTCTCTAGAAGTCATGCAGATAATTTATATATAGCAAGAGGAAGATTCCATTTCTCGTAAGAGGAATCTGGTGTCTGGTCTCAGCTGCGACGCTATACCTGACGAGGAGGATATGTGCGTGCCATCGGGAACACTTACAATTAATATACAGGGTGATTAAAAATAATACCCCATTCTAATATACTTATAATTTATTATCTATAACGTTTACAAGAAATAAAAATAAGAGGAAAGTGTTTAACATGAGGTTTTATTTAAAATTTGATATGGGCACTAGATTTCACCACAAACTTCGCCCAGAAATCACCTAGAGCCGCCCAGAAATCGCGTTTCACCAGGAACTCTTGTAGTATAGAAGACATCACTTTTTATATTCGCCCTTCAAGTTCTTCCAAAGTTGAGGGTTGGTATAGTAGACATGCTCCTTTAATCAAACTCCCAAAGAAAAAAATCGCAAGACGGTAAATCAGTAATTCTGGCTAGCCACTTGTAGATAAAATAGATAGGTACTTTTCTGTCACTCTGTACACATATATATAAAGTTGGTTGCATCTGTGCCTGAATGTGTCTATGAGCAAATATTATGTGAAAGTAACATCAAATAAATTCAATTTTATTTGGTTTTTAAGGTTTGAGTAAATAAAGCACAGGTTTTCGAGTATATCGCTCCCATATTCTTGCTTTCCTGACGGCTACAACCTCCAGGAATTTAAATGCAATGTCAATACTCATCTATTAACCACTTGCCTCTAGTTCTTTCCCCACCCCGTATATCCTTTCCTTTCTCTCCACCTTTGAAACTGTCATCACACCTGTATTCCCATCCTTCTATTGCTCCTTTCTAACTGGTTCGTTTTCCTCTTCACTCTCTTCTAATTAATCTTTTTACACTTATGTAGCCCCCTGCACATCAGTGGCATTACTGCCTTGCTTGGGGTGATATGATTTAAAAAAATATCACAGACTCACTTTGGTACGAAGAGAATTTAGCAGTCCTGGACAGGATTTACATAAAAAGAGATGAAATGGCTTCTAGTCACTTACTGGCTACGAGGCGTCAATTGTCCTCATACTTAATTGTACGGATTCAATCAAGTCATAGTAAAGCTAAGTAAAGACTGGTAATTTAATTTCCTTTGGTATCAGCGAAGCAATATCGACCCGAATTGAAACGAGACGCGTTCATAAACGAGCTTTGCTCTACGGGTACCCAGCTGATATGTCCCGGAATGGGATATATATCAATACGAGTTTGTTAAATGGTTAAGGCAAATATAACCCGGTAGAAAAGTCTATTTCGTAGACGTAATCGTCGTGTTTGTCGTATGCAGTGTCCGGAGACGAAAGCGTAGTCAGTAGACCTCTGATGAAAAGATCTCTAGATCTCTCTCACTCTATACTTCCTTGCTTTTGTCTGTATTTATGGCTGATACCAGCCAATCATATTCCAGTGAGGGTAAAACAAAGTGTATCCATATTCATTACATCACCAACAAATACTCGAAAATATCACTTTAACATTGCAGCAAGCCTATTAACAAGCAATAGTGCTAGATTTAGCAAAACAAAATGCTAAAATGTACGATACTAATGCAGTAACGTTAGAGATCTCTTCACTAATTTTGACCACACCTATCGTATGAAAAAACAAGCACTTTAAAAGAAACAGCCTAAATTAAACGCACTTTTTTTTCTACGGAGGCAAGAGACATGCAAGATTATTATAGTTTGCTAGAAGAGACAAATGCTATACACACGGAAAGCAGGGACATTGGGCTAAAGTTCACAGAAGGACAAAACGGTGCCAAATGGTATCTTGTTCGGCATTAGTAGATACACTTGTCTATCAACTACAACGATAGAAATCACAGCTAACGAACAACCACTAAAAGCATTAATTAACACTGAGCACAAAAACTTTCCTAACGCAAACATTGCAAAAGAAAATTCATGGAGAACTTATCCGTGCATAAACAAAATGGAGATGGCTTTTCATACGACTACTGGGATACTGTTCGAACGACCTAAAAATACAGAGTACCCTATACCAATGATTAAGATGTGTACTAATTAAAGATTTATGTTGTGACCTAATATTAATGCACAACTTCTTGCATCAACATTCATTAGTAGAAATACCATTCGAAGGCTTTAAACCATCCTTTAAAGTCTCCGAGAATGCAATACCCAGGACTTTTTAACAATTTAACACCCGATTGTAAACCGGTAACTACTAAATCTAGGAGACACACGGAGTAGGATAAATTATTGATCCAAAGCGAAGTTACTCGAATATTGGAGGAAGTCATTCGCCGTGGGGCGCTCAAACGTTCGTTGTCTTTTTTAATAACAAAAAAAATGAATGGTAATCGACTACGATTATTCCTTAACAATAAACTGGTTTACTCTACTGGATGCCTCCCCTACGCCAAGAATAGACGAGATGACAGGAGAAATAGCCAAAACTGTCTCTTTAGTACTCTGAACCTAAGAAGTGTCTATTATCAGGTAGTTATAAGGTCTAGCAATATACCATATACGGCTAGCATGAAACTTTATCACTTCCGTAGAATACCGTTTTGCGTAACTGAATAATATAAAAAATATATAAAATCCGATCTAGAGCGACTAAATTCTTCCAATTTCCAAGAAGAAATTCGACTAGATCGTCTCTACTTCCTTGGCTCTCGAAACAAAGAATGGTTTTGCTAAAAAGACACACCCAACTAAATTATAACGAACCAATAGTGAATAAAGTGAAGCTATCAGATGCCAACCCTTAATATGCGCGTGTCCGTTACCTGGATGGACGAGAAGTCACAGTCTCATTAAGAGATTTGGCTCCAGCGGGGGGAAAATCGGGGCTCACAAGGGTAAGCAGGCGCTGTCCTCAGACACTTCCACGGATTTTTAAGAGACAGACATGGTCTCCTTCTTAACATTGAGGAATTCCTGAGATCTTATCCCTCGAGTTGCCAACAAAAGATTTCTCAGAAGAAAGCATACACACCTACCGATACTTCACAGGACGAGCAAGTCACTCGTAGACTACGGAGATGCAGCAGGGTTAAATACACTTTGAACATCATCATTCGTCTGACAATCTGTCACGGCCTCGGAGACAGCAAAGAATGCTTGCCAATTCAAGGACTTCTTTCCTCTGTAGAAATTATGCAGAAAAAATGTGATATGTTCCATTTCATCCATTAATAAATCTGTCATGAGCACATATATTGAGGAGAACTGTATTCAAAGCTCTCTCTTAATCGGACTCTCTGCCTCCGGGCGGAGAGAAACCCAGATGAAGTTCCGCCGAATGGCAGTCTCGTCTGTGGTAAACAAACAAGAATCCAACCCTGTCTTAAGCAGGGTTTACGGGATATTTTTAGCCGAGTTTAAGGGCTCGGATTCCCACTTTAATTAGCCTTGTGCCACATTTACTTCTAGCATTTGCCTTAGTGGGGAGGTAGTGAATATTAACTCTCTCTTAGTCAGACTCTCTGTATCAGGGCGGAGAGGAACCCAGGCGAGGTTACGCCGAATGGTAGAGTCTCGTCTGTGGTAAACAAACAAGAACGCAACCCTGCTTTAAGCAGTGTCTACAGGAATTTTTTTCCCGTGCTTAATGGCTTGGATTTCCCACGTAAAAATTGGCCTTGTGCCTCATCCAGCCTCAATGGGGAGGCAGGTGAATATCAGTTCATAATATTAAAGCCGATACGAATTGCCGCTAACAATTCTATTACATAATTCTCAATACGTTTTATTTCAATTGTTTTTCATTTTTCTTGTCACATTTCGCTTAATTTTAGCTTTTCTATTTTTTAAGTAAGGCATTTTTGCGAATTACGTGCATTTGTACATTTTGTACTGCTGAACAACGATTTTTTCTAAATGAACTTGATGATTCCATCAATATTCTCTACTGAGTCCCAGGTATCTTCATTATTCTTCATGTTTTCATCATTATCGAAAGAATTTGTTTCTTCCTCTATTTCTTGACAATCCAAATAATGTTAAGCGATTCTACCGTTGGATAATTTTGTAATTTGTTAGCTTCTTCATTTATCCATTCTTTTAAGACATCAGAACTAAAAGTATTCAGTGGATCATCTTCAAGAGCAAGATTTATTGTTTCGTTCAGATTATGCTATCCTATGTTTGTTAATTTGCAAATTCAACGAATTAGGAGCTTCGTCCAGTTTTTCAATAATCTCTAATTTCGGAAGCAACGTGAAAGAATCTATTTCCCGTTTTATTCCAGTTGATGTTTCTTCTGTGTGAGACATTTATGGGTTGAGAAATTTCAAGTTACTGACAATTATAGAAATTAAAAAATAAAATATATTAAAATCTAAACTTATTTATAAATGGAAGTTTGTGTGTGTGTGTGTGTGTGTGTCCGTTACCTATAGACTCCGAAACAGCTGAACCCATTTTCTTGAAAATTTACATAGTTGTACTATAAGTGACTGCAAGTGTTCTTAGCTAGGTTTTGTGTCGAGGTACCCCCGATAAATATCGAAAATCGATAATCGAAAAAAAATCAGGTTATAGAAGGAGTGGTCAGATTTTAATCCAATTTGATACACTCAAAGAAAAAGACATAAACAAATGTAATCCAGAAGTTTCAAGGTTGCAGTTCTTACAATAGCGCAGAAAATCGATAATATATATATATATATATATATATAAAAGGCGAGATGTTTGTGTGTGTCTGTCTGTTTATCTGTCTGTATATCCCTTTATACAAATCCACAATTTTTATCCGATTCTCACCAAACTTTACACAAATATTCTTTAGGCTGAGTTTGAGCTCCAGGACCTTGGATTAGTTTTAAAGCTTTCATTGCACCCGAGCAACGCCGGGCTAGTATAGCATATTCCTACAACACCTAAATGGCAACACTGATAACGTTCGGGTATGGGGACGTATTTCAATAAAATCTCGGTTATCTAGGAAAAAAGGTGATTCTATTTATTTAGCAAAGAACAGCCGCTGGATCTTTTTCTATATGCCTTATCGATTCAGAATGTTGGTGATCATGACTTTCCACAACTTCCTATTCTTTGTAACTCTCTAACGTTTGTCTTTTTGCTATCCATTCCCACAAAAAATTCAGTATATGATCCGTTGCCCCTCTCTACATTTTTGCCTTTGATATGCCTTGTGAATTTCAAATTCTCCAAGAATCCGGAATTACACTCATAGCATAAGTTTTCGTACAATCAGCAAAGTTGGATGACCACTTGAAAATACCAGCTGATGTATGTTTGGATGCTCGGTGATATAATGGATCAAGGCTTGGAATGTCGAGTTCCAATTCCAGTCAGTCTCGATATACGATGGTCATTCAATAAATAAGGTGAATTGTTCGGTATAAGGACATCTAATACAGATAGAAGCTTACTTATTTTTCAACGTAGTCTCCCAACAGTGTCACGCACTTTTCCTATCTGTGCATAAAAATCTCTGAACTGATGTCTCAGCCAATCGCCCACAGCACTTTTGATTTCATCGTCACTTTTAAACTTCGTGCCTCTCGTGAACGCTTTCAAGGGACCAAACAAGTGAAAGTCTGAAAGGGCAAGGTCTGGGCTGTAAGCGGGATGAAGGAGCAGTTCTCAGCTCAGCTCGTTGATGGTCTGCACCGTTTGGGCTGCTGTGTGAGGCCTTGCAGCTGACCTTCGAGTAGGCAAGGTCATCATGGACAATTTTGTATGCTATCCCAATAGACAGGCTCAAAGTCTTTGCAATGTCATCCACTGTCACCCTTCTGTCAGACTGAATGAGGTCATTGACTGGTTCGATCACCTCAGGAAACCTCACTTCTGTAGGCCTCCCAGGCCTGTCTTTATCCTCAACAATGCTCCGTCCTTCTTTAAACAATTTAGCCTACTTGTAGGCATTTATTTAGGCTGAAACATGTGGCACTATACACAGATGACATTCTCCTATGAATTTCAACTGGTTTTCACCCTTCAGCAACCAAAAACTTGATAACCGACCTTTGTTCAACTCTGGAGCATGCTTATTGGTCGGCCATCTTTGTTAATTTCCAAAACTCTCAAAGTTTTTTTTTCAATCTACAAAAAAATTAGATCCCTTTGAAAATGAAGTAAAGGAAACTTTTAAAAAAAAGCTTCTATCTGTATTAGAAGTCCTTATACCGAAAAATTCACCTTATTTATTGAATAACCCTCGTAATTGCATACTTCCAAATAACCTTAAGAAAGGTATGTATCCACTCTTATCGCAAAAATTCTTACAGCCTAAAAATATTTTTGGCTTTAAAAGAGCAGGAAAAAGGTTGATAGGTTGTAAAAACAAATCAATAAAGTCGCCAAGCCCTCCTTTCTCATTGTTTCCAAGAAGTTTTAACTGTCACTTTCTGATCACTATATAGGCAAGTCTATAATAGCAGAGACCAGGTTTTGAAATTAAAGTTGTCCTTCTCCTACACTGGTTGCTAACCAAACTAAGCCTTTTCTACCTTACTGTTTAACCCATAGTCAACAAGAGATGGATTCAGACCATTCTCAAAAGTATTTACGGTTCATTCGTACGATCCGTCGTAACATTCCAGTGATTTTTGTAAATAAGCATTTACGTCA
This sequence comes from Ascarosepion bandense, assembly GCA_037127315.1. Taxonomy (NCBI): domain Eukaryota; kingdom Metazoa; phylum Mollusca; class Cephalopoda; order Sepiida; family Sepiidae; genus Ascarosepion; species Ascarosepion bandense. The sequence continues at coordinate 3,432,045 of JBBBDQ010001417.1, forward strand.
CACATCTTACGTCACTCATCTATGATAACGCAATAGTAAAGTAATAATCTAGGACATAAAACACATTTCTATGACATATGTTAGCATAATTAAGACGTGAAGTATATAAATGTAATATATATAATTAAATTGTTTTAAGCTACATATATTATGTGCGTTGTGGTGTATCGGATATCGGCTCGAATTCGAGCTGAATTTCTTGCATTCACTTACACGCAAATAACCTTGGGAAAAGGTTTTAACCCGTCTCTTCTCTCCAGTTATGGGTTAAATAACAGGACAGACTGGTCTCTATAGCTTTGGCTGGCAACCAGTCTACCGCAGAAAATAATGGCAACCTACTGCGGGATAATCTTTTGCCCAGTCAGTCATGTCTCTTTCGAGACATGATCGCCCAAAGCGTGTATCACGTATAGCACTTAACTGGCTGATATGTTTATTGCCAGTTATACCACTATTTCTCGATAGATGAGGGGTCGAAGCGTAAGATTTTGTCTCGGAAACAGCAGCAAATCTAGATAAAAAAGAAAAACAAACTTTTTTTTATTTTTATTTTTATATCGGAAATTCTCCAAATTATAGTTTAATAATGTCCTTATTTCTTACAGGGTAATTTAATATGTATACACATATGTACATATTTCTAAACGACAGTCGAACGATTTACGCCAAGCAACCGGCTAAAGGTCGTCGTTGTTCCTCCCTTTTAACTATGTATAATTTTACTTCCTTGGTGATGGATTTTCTTTTCTTTTCTTTTCTTCGAAGAACTGTCACCAGAATAGATTACACTACACAGGATGTCCATAATGAAGGACAATAAATTTTCAGAGCATTTAACAATGTCTAATTTCACTTCTGTTGTGATGGCTTTTTTTTTTTAGAATTGTAATCAAAAGAGGTTACACTATATATGGGGTCCATAATGAAGGATAAATTTTAAGAGCATTTAACAATGTCTAATTTCACTTCCATTGTGATGGCTTTTCTTTCCTTTTCTTTTCTTTCCTTTTCTTCGAAGAACCGTCACTAGAAAAGGTTACACTGCACTTCGGGTCCATAATGAAGGACAATAAGTTTTCAGGTAATCTAACAATGTCTCATTTCACTTCCACCGTGATGACTTTTCCTTTTTTTTTTAAAAAAGATTGTAATCAGAAGTAGTTATACTATATATGGGGTCTATAATAAAGAACAAATTTTCAGGGCATTTAACAATGTCTCATTTCACTTCCATCGTGATGATTTTTCCTTTTTTTTTAGAAGAATTGTAATGAGAAGAGGTTACACTATATATGGGGTCAATAATGATGGACAAATTTTTAGAGCATTTAACAATCTCTACTTTCAATTCCATCGTGATGGCTTTTCTTTTTTTAGAAGAATTTTAATCAGAAGAGGTTACACTATACTTGGGGTTCATAATGAAGGACAATAAATTTCCACAAACAAAACACAAACAAAAAAGAGCAAATGCCCAAAAATACAATATGGCGTACAATCAAGAGCTGACTAGCGCTGCCTTAGGTACAAGATTACAAGTGATGGTGCTGATTGCGACTTGAAAAATTTTAAAAGATTCAAAACAAGGCAAACCTACTCAATCAGGGAGACATTGTTATATAAACTGATTGATTGAGGGGGTTTGGCTAGTTTTGAACCTTTTAAAACTCTTCAACTTGAAATTGGCACCATCATTTGATATGACACAAGTAATGTCGAAACAAAATATCTACTTTTATAGTGATATTATAACATATTTATGTTATAAATTACATAATGTTGAGTTGTAATAATGTTTAGCGCAAAGAGTGCTGTTTTTCTGTAGTTTTATTGATAAAATTTATCTTGTCACGCAGGGTTTTTTATTATTTTGCATGTAACTGAATATGCGTAGTGTTGATGTATGTGTGGAGTTATGTGTATATTTTATATTCCGAACATGGTCAGCACGTTGTTGCCGTGTTCGTAGATGATATTATTAAGTGCTACATTTTTTTAAATTAATAATGCTTCCATTATGTTTATACATTTTGCATGTGGATCATGCTATTATATTTGTATTATCAACAAGTATGTTACGGAGAGGGTTTGGTAGTTCTCCATGCGTGTTTTGTAGTATAAAGAAAGATGAATGATGAGGAGGGGAGCAAAAAGTGCAGTGCGACGCTCGCTCGCTCGCTCGCTCGCCGACAGGCCAGCTGTTTTTCTTTCTTTCTTTGGTCGCCTCAAGGAAATGGATTTTAGGTTTCCCTTTCTCTTACTTTCTCTTTGTCAGTCTGACTGTCAATCCGCAACTTCGACACACACAATCCACCGAAAAAAAATCCCCTCTCTGTAGCAGCGCCTGCACCTGTTTTTTATGCCATTCCAAGACGGCCAAAATTTGCATGTGTACAAATATCGTCTCGCTTTGGACGAGATAGGCACGCATAAATTGTGTCTTCAATAGCGGCCATCTTTCTTGTTTGTTATTATCTTGCAGGCAAGACACGTTCGCGCTCGTTTTGAATTCCGAGGTAAGTCGTGTCTTTCGTTACATATTTAAATGAGACCGAATTAATTTTGGTCAGCGATATATACAATCGAATTGATATAAGTTTGCTACTTAGCTGATTGATATGGTCTTCAGCATCCCGACTTTAGATATACATAATATCAATTAAAACAAGAGACAGGAAATAATTGAATTGCGTCGTTGTCAAAAAAAAAAAAAAAAAAAATTAATAGATAAATGAAAGTAACGGGAAAAATAAAGTGCTCATTGTATGAAAGTGTTATGTAGGAAGAAAGTGTCGATACCGATACATGTTGTCGAACATGGATCCTCAGGCAACAAACGTAACAGTTAAATGAATTGTGCTACTGGGATCACATGCCCATAAATATTTAGTATATAAAGCACTCAGACAATGTGTTTAGTGTTGTGCATCAACTGGAACTCTAACCTCGTCAGACTCTTTGCCTCCTGACGGAGAGGAACCCAGACCAAGCGCTGTCGAACGACAGCGCCTCGTCTGGGAAAAATTAGACTAAGGTAACCGACCCTGACATGTGTAGGGTTTATGGAAAAATTTTACCCGTGCTTCAGGGCTTGGATTTCCCATTATAAAATGTTTACATTACCCACTCGCTGGTCTCTAAAATAGTTTCAAAACTTGACTTCCATAAGGCGATCGGAGATGACGGAATCCCAGTCATCGTCTTAAAAAATGTTCCCCTGAACGCTCCTCTGTTCTCTTCAAACTCTACAATTACTGTCTCTCTTACTTTTTGCTTTCCTGCTTGTTAGAATTCCTTATCTGTGGTTCCTGTTTTTAAGAACTCGGGAGAACCTTCAGGCCCCTCCAATTATCGTCCTATCAGCTTCCTACCGGCAAAGTGTTCGAGGCCATCATCAATGCTGAAATGGTTCAACATCTCATAACCCACTGCCACTTCACCGACAGACAGTATGGCTTCCACTTCGCCAGAGCTTCGCTGACGTGATAACGACCATCACTGAGTGCATATACTAGGCTCTTGATAAGAACATGGAAGCTCGAGCTGCTGTCCTGGATATCTCCAAAGCATTTGACAGGGTCTGGCACGCTGGCTTTCTGCGCAATATCTGGAGGCTTGTTTGACTTAACCCTCTAGGGCCATTCGTATCATATTTGATACAGTATTTCCTTATAAGGAAACATATGGTATTTCCCTATAAGGAAACATTTGGTATTCATTGACTGAGCAGTCAGTACTGCTTTCATATGAAATTTATAAAATATTTCTCTTAAAAAATTTTTCAGGAAAATATTTCTTTCAAGGCTTGTTTTCATACTGTATCAAATATGATACGAATGGCCCTAGAGGGTTAATCCAATCGTTCTTATCGAATCGCGTAATGAAGTTCATATTGAACGGGCAGGCTTCCAGAACGCAGGTGGTCCTCAATGCTCTATCCTAGGTCCTACGCCTTTTCTGATTTTCATCAAGGATCTCCCTGACTTAATTAGATCCCAAGTAGGCGTCTACTCTGACGACTCTACTATTTACTCCCTCTTTGCTAAGAAATCTGCCGATGCATACAAAACAGATTTTGCTGCTGCTCTGGAAAAGAACATCCTGTTAGTAGTAGACTGGAGTAAGAAATGGCTTGTAAACTTTAATGCTTCCAAAATGAAGCTGCTATCCTTTAATCCTTTAACCACCATAGACAATATTCCCTAACCACCATCAGCATGGATAACGCTAGATTTCCTGAGAGCAATACACTGCACCTCCTCGGTTTCACACTCTCTCAGCTGACCTTAAGTGGAGAGAATACATTGAATTAATAACTAAATCTCCTGCTAAGAATGTTGGGTCCCTGTGTCGGGCCAGGAAGTTCTCTTCTGAATCCATCATGCACATTTACAAATCTACCATCCGCTCGTGCATTGAATACACCAGATATATGTGGTCGGGCGCTCTTGCTGTTCACAATGGGGTTCTCGACAATATCCAAAAAAGAACCTGAAATGCAGTCGATCCTGACCTGGCGGACTCCAGTCTCTCTCTCTCTCACCGACAAGATATGGCTCTCCTCTGTCTCTTCTACAAATACTTTCACGGATTCTGCTCTAACGAGCTTTGCTTTTTGGTGCCCCCCTCCCTACACGAATTTATTCGAGCTACTAGACTGGCAACAAGATCCCACCCTTTTACTGTGAAAACAATCAAGTGTAACCACAATTTCTACTTTCAGCTTCTTTTCTCGCACTTCCCGCCTGTGAAACTCCTTTCCATATTCTTGTTTCCCTGATAGTTACAATTTCCAAAAGTCTAAATACAACGTCAAGAATCATTTCTTATCTCCTTGATTCCCATTCTTCTTTTCACTTTACCATTTGCTCTCACGCAGCTCTCATTCCACCAATGTACCCGTCCTTTTCTTACTCATTCTCCGACACCTACTGTGACATGTTCCTCTCTCTATTCACTCTCCTATTATGTAAATCCCTGCGAACCAGTGGCAGTTCTGCCTTGCTTGGGGTAAGACGATTATAAAAAAAAACACCTTGTGCCACATTCCGCGTCGTTGGCAGATAAATACCGTTCTGTTTTGTGCCTCATTCCGGTGCTGTGAGTCATTGAAGAAATTGTCTCTGAGTGAATTACTCAAGAGAATTATTCCGAGGGCATTATTGTGTATTATTCGAAGAATTCGTTAGTACGTTGACTTTACGCGAAGATAACGAAATTATATAACTCGTTAATATCGATTTACGAAAAGTTCCCTTCACAATAACGTTATGAAAAACTAACTTTATAAAAGAAAGGTATAAAATGATATACGTATAGAGATAGGTAGATATAGACAGAGATTTGGATTCTAAATGGTTTTAAGTATGAACCCGCTTTGGCTCACCTCTCAACAAAGCGCTGAGACTAGTTAAATCTAAACATTTATATATATATATATATATATATATATATATATATATATATATATATTCTAAACATATACAGTTAAATATAAGTGACAATGAATGTCTATTATGTTTAATCATGAGCCGTTCTAAACATCGTATTTTGGCTTTAATTTCAGGTGAAAATAAAGACAAAAATTCTCTAACATTTGGATATTTTTTTATTAAGTTGGTTCTAAGCTTTCGGCTCACATGATCCATCTTCAGAGACAGCTACAATCTTCAAGAATTTAAATGTAAGGTCAACAGTCATCTCATATCTCTCTGACTCACATCCTTTCTTTCATGCTCCTTTCTTTGTCCACTCCACTCTCATCACACCAGTATTCTCATCCTTCTCTTACCCACTTCCTGACACCACCTATAACCTGTCCCTCTTTCAGTGGCAGTAAATGATTATATATATATATATATAATGTATGTGTTTAATGCAAATAATTTATCATTTTAATTGAGCAGGTTCATGCCAACTTCGAAGATTCGTTAGGACACCGTTATGATGTCGTTACTTATCAGGGCTCTGTTTCTTTTTTTTTACGTTTTTCAATCAGCATAAACCTAGTCAGTTAAAGTGACAATTTTTTTTGCATCAAACTTATCAACGCTCTATCTCTATCCCGATATCGAGCACTTTACGATAAAAAAAATTCTTTGCCAAAATACCTTTTATCAGTAAAACTACTGAAACACACCAACAGTCTTGGCACTAAACATTATTGCAACTCAATAAATATATATATATATATATATATTGTCATCCGCAGACAGATCTGTTTCGCCGTATCACAGCTCATCAGTACGGTTAGACTCCGATTGCTTTTTTTTTTTTTTTTTTTACCCAGGATTGAAACCCGACCGAAATGGCGTCAGTCGGCGACTCTACCCCCGGGCTATGGGCGTTATATATATATATATATATATAATCATCCGCAGACAGATTTGTTTCGCTGTACCACAGCTCATCAGTACGGTAAGACATCCGATTGCTTCTAGCCAGGATTTAAATCCGACCGAATTGACATATGTCGGCGGTTTTACCTCTGAGCTATGGGCGCTCGGTAGAGAAAGACGGACTTTAGCGTGTTATATACAATGTAAACATAAGCCAGTCACCGTGAGTGTTCAAATTAATTACTGAATGAACGATGCGTAGATGCTTGAGTAGCTACTGGTTTTTCAAAGTCTACCATTCCTCCATGGGGCTCAATCAGAGTGTGAGAGCGTAAGTTCTCTCCAGATTCCATCTTGAACATTTACAAATCTACAATTCGCCCGTGCATTGAATACTGCTGCCATGTCTGGTCTGGTGCTCCTGCTATTCATCACAAAATCCAAAGACGGATCTGTAATCTAATCGATACTGACTAGCCGTTGTGGAGTAAAAATGACCATTCGATAACACAAAGGAACTAGTCCTTAAATATGCCGGATCCGTAAGTCTCGCTTGATGAGCATGGCAAGCAATCAGGGTGTGGCGCTTCGTGATTAGTAGTAGTGATAGTGGTAGTGGTCGTCGCTTGGTTCCGGTCCTGTCCTTCTTACCGGGCACCGGCAAGTCCTGCATGCCTGTCTTTTCTACAAATATTTTGATGGCAACTGCTTTGACAAGCTTTTTTCCTGGTATCCGAATATATGCATTTAAGCGTGCTACTAGACTGGCATCTAGGTCCCACCAGTTTACAGGTGAAATAGTTAAATGCAACCGCCGCTTCTACTCCAACAGTTTCTTTTCTTGTATTTTCTACTGGTGGAACACCCTTCCGTTTGTTGAATTGTAGTAAGCTTTTACATTTATCATTACTAAATACAGTGTTAATTTAATACCAGTATCACTAAAAAATTAATACAAAATTTTTAAAGATTTAAATGTTTATAAATTATTCTAATTATTTTTTTGAATGAAAGCAATTCATTATCCATCGATTTGTTTTTGTTTTTTTAAAGATAATAGTTTCTTTAATACATTTTATTCATGAGAGTATTTTCTAATTAAATAACGTCTTAGTTTCAGTGCATTTTTATTTTACGATTCAGAGAAGATTTTCTTTAACTGGGGTCCTGTTTAATAAAAATAGTATGATTTAATCTCTCCGAAGACTTGTCCTTATAACAAATATAAACATTAAACAATACGAAAAATATTTTCTCGTAATTTTATAAAATTAAATAAGTGGGAGTAACAGATGCAAAAATATTTAAGCATCATGTAAAGCAAAAAGAAATATTTTAAAAATAATTCTATTTATTTCTGAATAAGTCCTGAAAATTTCATTAAAAACTGACAATTATCTGATTTTTGTCAGAATTTCCAAATCAATGTGTTTTACACCACAAAAAACTCAAATTTAAGGCCTCAGAAAAACAAGATTCCTAACCAAAATTTCCAAGTTTCTAAAAAGGATTCTCCACCCACGTCTATTGAACAGGTTAAGAGGCTCATCCCTTGTTCCCTGTTTAGGATGTGGTTTTTGGCTTTCTCTTTTCCAATCTTTTCACTATTACGTAGCCCCCTGCATATCAGTGGCGTTACTGCCTTGCTCGGGGTGATACGATTAAAAAAAAATGAGATCAAAAAATACTTTGCTCTTTCCTCTTAATAATAACACAAAGATTTTAATGATATTTTTTGTATGTTTGAGGCATTTTTTCATTATGTAGCCATATTTTGTTATCGAATCTTTGGTGGTAGCTGTTATTATTTATATACTAACAAAGCAACTGAAATGAAAATAAAAAAATACTCGTAAAAAATGAATAACCGTTGGCAATAATAATAATAATAAAATTTCGCATAATATAACTCTGACAAATACTACTAGTGTAATAAAAAAAGCAAGTAGACTGATGGTGAAATTAATACACGTAAGAAATTAATAATAGTTGACATTGCTTCGTATAATACAAAATATCTAGATAATATTACTGTTACGAGATTAATTTCTCGGAGTAATTATTTTTATGAGTGAATTTTTTGTTTTATTCCTGTTCGAATTGCTCCCAACCGTTATTTCTTTTTCTTTTTTGTTAAATTCCATTGGACAGCTAACGCTGTTTGAAGACTGAATATTTCATATTTTTAAGCGCCTTGTGACTTTATCTCTCGCTTAAGACGTCAGTTGGGAATACAAGACGTTATTTAATTCTACTCTATTATTCTACTTTCGACGCGAATTTAAAGAAATCACATTTATTTTTTGTTATATTCTTTCACAGTATGGATTCCTCTTTTATAAGTTTTCAGTTTAGAAATAGCATCATTCTGTTTCAGGATTTTTGTTTTTTGCGTAATGATGTCATTGTTCTAAGAGCCGTTATTATATAAAATAAAATAGTTTTGCTTTCTTTTAAGACGTCAAGTTATTGAAAATCATCTTTCTATTTTAAGGTGTTTCTGTTGGCATGAAATAGCGTCACATTTTCTTCAGACGATGATTTGCTATTTATTGAGTTTTTCAATCTGCTTTTTGCTTTTCACTTTCAATTTGTTTGATGGTTAGATTTACGGTTTCGGCCTGTAGCTAAATACGACGCAATCGTAATTAACCGAAGCCGTCTTCGATTACAAACCTTTCAGCTTTTTCGAGTTTGATTTCAATTGAAACAGATATTTATACAACAATCTGCCGCCGCAGATTTTGTCAAAAAAACAAGATTAGTTGTTGTCGAAAGAAGTAGTCTGTACTCGTTTTTACTGAGAGTAATCTAAATCTATTTATATATCTCCTGAGTGCATTTACCCATTAATGTTTATTATTACGAGCTAATGAAGGACCATCTTTCTTTAAACCACGTGGACTGACGCTACAGAATCACAAAGAGCTGTACTAAATAACAGAAACCATATCACTTGAGGATTTTAAACAACAGCGAAAACTAAAATAAATATTACATGTAACTAAAACAGAGAAACTTCTATCAGTATGGATGACTGTAGTCCCCACAAAAGCAACACAATGCGCCTCCTTGGCTTCGCTCTTTCAAACGACCTCGAGTGGAACAACATCTTCATTAAATTAACAGCTACACCAACCGCTGAGAAGGTTGAGTCATCGTGTCGAACCATGGAAGTTTTTCTTATCAGAATACATCATGCACATTTATAAATCCACCATTCGTCTGTGTATTGAATACTGTTGCCATATCTGGTTGGGTGCTCCTGCTATCCATCTCGGACTTCCCAACGAAATTGAAAGGAGGACCTTAACGTAATCGATCTTGATTTAGCAGTTATTTTCACTGACGTGATGTAGCTTGTTTTTTTTTTTTTTACATGTATCTTTACGGCTTCTACTCTGACCAGCTTCTTTTTCTGGTACCCTGACCTCAGAAATTCACCCGTGCTACTAGACTGGTATTTAAGTCCTACCCTTTTACCGTCAAAACAGTCAACTGTAACTACCACCATTACACTATCAGTGCATTTCCCGCTTGTGGAGCTCCCTTCTATTTACTTGCTCCCTTGATAGCTACAATCTCCAGAAGTTTAAATGCGACATCACTTGCTGTCTTCTATCTCTCTATCATTTTCTGAACACCTCCTATACTTTATTTTTTTATTTTCTCTCACTGTAACCCCTTGCGCGTCAGTAGTGTTATTGTCTTGATTATACAAGTTATTTTTTATCGATTATTGCAGTAACCTTAAAAAGTTACAGAGTGGTTAACCACTAAAACGGAGGTTGGAATTAATAGTATATCAACAAGTACAAAATTTGAACGCTGTGTGAAGCAGATACACTGCTAGTCAATGTAATTACTCTACTCCAATAGTGTCCGCATATTTAAGAAGATAGCAACACACCATTACTGTATATAGGGAGGTATGCAACAATTATAAAAAGAAAAATAATAATCATTATATAAGATGCTAATATTGCACTTAAAATAATAGATTAGAAGGAAATCCCCATCAATGCTGAAAAAGGCAAAAACAGTTGGACGTGAGAAACCTGTCGTTTTATGAAAAAGATTTTATAATTTTTAAACGACAGCAAGTGTAAATGTTTAGTCAATTAATCTCGAATGTCTTATTATAAGATAACTGATACTGAGATATTTGGAAGATGCATGAATCATGGAATGAGAACAATGTATCCCGGTGAACAAAATAAAGGGTTCAGTTCGAAATGTCAATTACCCGAAGAAAGTCAGAGCGTACAACGGTACTAATGGTATTTTTATGCCATTGTAATATTAACAGTTTCTGCTAATAATACCATTATCATGAAAAACACCATCAGTACTGGAAAGAAGGGTAACAATTACTGGGCTAGAGAGATATTTTCCAGAAAAAAATATTTTCTGGCAAAGATCGTTTTTTTTTTATAAATTTCAACCGGAAGTATCATTGGCTGCTCTGTCAGTGAATGCTAAAAGTTCTCTTATAAGGAAACGATTAATATTACCATTACAATCATTAAAAGTAGTTCTACGTATGTTCGTGTAGAGTAACGGTTATCGGTCTAGGAACTAGAATCGGAGAACAGAGTTCAACTTACCGCCTTATTTTCCGACTAACACCTTTTAGGAAAGTATGACCACGCCTCTTCTTCCACCTTACGGGCCGCATCGCGTTGAAACACCGGTTCCCGCACAATCAGCGAAGGTAAGCAACGTCGAGCCGGATCAGTATCTACATGGGTGACCGTTTGGGAATACCAGGCGCTGTAAGACTGGATGTGCAGGTGGTGTAATGGATAGCGAGTCGGAATTGTTATTCGGAAATCCGAGTTCTATTTTCTGTTGGGATCTTTATATTCATTTACGCTTAAACCCTCATTAGAAAATGTACGAATATCGGCTAATTAGTAATACTTGTATCACTAACCTATTATTTACATTTCTCTCAGTTGGCCAAGTGATAGAAGCGTAGGTCGGATCTAGTTCTTCTTCTATGTGCCCTGTCCCTTCAGGGCGTAGACGATCATGACTTTCCATGTCTCCCTATCCCTGGTGACTCTTAGCACGCCTTCTCCTGTTACACCATGCAACCCTCGTTCCATCACCCACCTGATTAGGTCCTTCAAATATGTTATCCGTTGCTTTCCCCTATCTCTTTTTCCCTCTATCTGGCCTGTTAGTATCAGGTTCTCTAAGCCCTCCTTCCTCATTGCATGTCCCTGGAACTTCAGCTGTCTCTTCCTGATGCTCAGTATTAATTTCCTAGTTGTGAGTTTCATAGGTAGAACATTCCAACCTGGTGAACAAAATAAAGGGTTCACTTTGAAATTCCAATCACCTGAAGAAGTTTGGAGCGTACAAAGGCCGAAACCTCGTGAATATGACAACAAACACGAGGACAACCGTCCGAACAATGTAAATATTGTAAATAATTAAAAGACTTCCTTTCAGAAATTTAAACAAATAATAATCCATTATTATCTTCAAAGACTTTAAAAATATTTTCTGGCTTTAAATAACCTCCGAATGACTGATAAACCGTAAATAATGAATAAATAATTAATGAAATACTGATTAGTTAGACAGGCGTATCTTTTAACTTTATTCTCTGGAATATAAATGTATAGAAACTACCGTGGTCAAAAAGTGTGAGATCCGCTTATACGTTGATTGCGATATAAAATTGACCCCCCCTTTAAATCCACATTATAATGTTTTTAACAAATTATGATTAGGCATATATCCACCACTTTCCCCCCATCTATAAGATAATTAGTAAAGATTTGTATCACTAAATCATTATCTCAACAAAAATTCTTACAAGCTAAAACTATTTTCTAGCTCTAAATAACGCGAAAAGGGTTGATAAGCCGTACAAAATAGACGAGTCTTCCCTTCACCCCGTTCAGATATAGGCCAAACAGCAGGGCAGTCTTGGCTTTGTAGAACACTACGCGGAATTCAAAATTATGAAAACGATAACGGAAACAGTTCGACTATCTTTTCCCTGGAATACATAACAATTCGAAAATGATGAAGAAAATAAATCTGTGGAAAGCAGTGATCCTCAGTCCTGAAGAGACATGACATTTTGTTGTATCGCCGAGGTGGATACGATACACAGTGAAAGTGTGCTGCGGCATTATTCAGCACAATATCCGGTGCTAAACGAATGTACACAGAACAGTACAATAGTTAAAATGTCAGACAAGACAGAACTTCCAACACAGAGAGGAGGAGGTTTGATTGCAATAATCACCGAAATAATAAGTCCGAATATTACTCGAACGGCACTCGTATATTACTTCTCGAATGCTACTATTCTTTACTTAAATAGACCATTTCAAGCCATAGGCCATTTCATCCTTAAGAGTGCTGCAGGGATGTCAGCCACTCTACACCAATATTACTAACAAATCTAGTCTAGTGCTCGAGTTCTTTTTGCAAAATCCAAAGAAATTACCTGTTTTGTCCTGTCACTTTTCCACGGCCAGCTTTCATGTGTCTTTTCTATAAATATGTTAATGGAAATTGTTTTAATCAAATTTCCTCTTTGGTAGCTCAACCTCGTGAATCTAAACGTAGTACAAGATTGTCAACTAGGTTTAATCATTTCGCTATTGAAATGGCTCGCTGTAACCGTAAATTCTATTCTAATAGTTTTTTCTCTCGCACTTCTTGTCTGTGGAAATCTCTTCCGCCTCCAATTTTCCTGTCAACTCAGTCAGTTAAGTGCCATACGTGAAACACGCTTGTGCAATCATGTCTCGAAAGAAACGTGACCGACTGGGCAGATGATTATCCCGCAGTAGGTTGCTATTGCTTCTGCGGTAGACTGGTTGCCAGCATGGCTATAGAACCCAAACTATCCTGTTATTTAACCCGTAACTGGAGGGAAGAGACAGATTAATACCTTTCCCAAGGGTAAGTGAATGCAATGATTTACGACCTTCAAAAATGTAACTGTAACATCAATCTTTTGTCTTTTTCTTTTCTTTGTCTTTTCTTCTCACTAATATTTTCTTATTTTCTTTCACTCTCAGTAACCCCTTGTATCCAAGCGGCTTTATCGCCTTGCTTGGGTTGAAATGATTGCAAAAAAGAAGCACCTTGTCTGATACTTTCACTTTACGAGAAAGGAATTAATACATCTGTTCTACTCATGAACCAGCTATGGTTTCAATTTCAGTAAAAACTAAACTCTCAAGCCTTGGAGAAAGACTGTTTGGAATTCATAGCCAGGGAGAAGCCAGGGAAACGACTCCACTAAGTCATAGCAATTCACAGAAAATAAAGAAAAGTAATTTTAGAGATTCGTGTTTTTCTAACGTCTAAAAGGAATATGACATCTTTTAAATGGATGCTTCATTCCGGTATTTACCGAGAAGAATACAACTGAGAAAATTACAATAATTCAACTTATTTTTTTTCAGACTAGCAGAACTTCTGCCAAAAAGCGCTCAATAGATAATTAGAAGTATAATTTTTCAATCTAAACTTATTTATAAATGGAACTTTTTCTCTGTGTGTGTGACTCCGAAACGGCTGAACCGATTTTCTTCAAAATTTACACAGTTGTACTATAAGCGTCTGCGAGTGTTCTTAGCTAGGTTTTGTGTCGAGGTACCACCGATAAATATCGAAAATCGATAATCGAAAAAATCGGGTTATAGAAAGAGTGGTCCGATTTTAATCAAATTTGATACACTCATAGAGAAAGACATAAGAAACGATATTCAGAAGTTTCAAGGTTGCAGTTCTTACAATAGTGCAGAAATCGATAATATACATACATATATATATATATATATATATATATATATATAAAAGGTAAGATGTGTGTGTCTGTTTATCTGTCTGTATGTCCTTTATACTAAACCACAATTTTTATCTGATTCTCACCAAACTTCACACAAATATTTGAGTCTGAGTCTGAGCTCCAGGACCATGGATTAGTTTTAAAGCTTTCATTACACCCGAGCAACGCCGGGCTATACTGCTAGTTTTACATAAATAGATGGCAAATTCTGTCTATTCTTCCGTGTTTCTGAAACCTTTTATCTAGAGCCACACTTGCTGTACATCGACATATAATTTTTGGGATCAGTATGATTCTGGGATTGAAAAGAAATCTACTCTTCATCTGGTGCCTGAATGTCTAGCATTGGGATTTGCGTCCGGATGAGGAGGGACCAGTTAAAAATACACTTTTTAAAATAAGTCATATCTTTTTCAAGACATGATCGCCCAAGCGTGTATCACGTATGGCTCTTAACTGACTGAACAAAATTAGTTATTTTATAAGTTTTTAATTGATATTTAGTTTAAATTAAAACAAAACTTTGTGAATTAAAAAACAAGTTTTAAATTTAGTTTAAAATATCTCCAAAACTTTGTAAATTGAGGAAATCCATTTTATTTCTTAAAGATGCCAAGGAATCAGAGTTAAACTGAAAGGTTTCTTGATGTGAGGCTTCGAAGTTCCGTGGTGTTAGTAATTTGAAGAATTTAATCATCGACTTTAATTAAAATTTCGGCCCAAATCGGTCTTTTTGTCGGAATTAGATTTTTCGCCTGAATCAGAGTTAAAGGGTGGTTTTGATGTTTCATGGAGTTAAGTGAGGAAGTCAGTTATGTCTTTAAAATTATTATTGTTGTTTTCTAAGCTGGAGAAGAGGTGCCTTTAGTTTTGGGCCGTAGACTAAATTAACACTCCAAAGAAGCTAGCTTAAAAGTTTTTAAAAACTGCTGCTTTTAAGCTAGTATTAAGAATTAATTATTAATTAAGAAATAATAAATTAATAAGACATCTGGTTAGCTAACTCAGGAGTTACAGATAACATATGACCTTGATAAGCGTTTTGGTACTAAACTCTTGAGTCGATAACCAGATAAAACTCTTGAACTTTTCTTAATCTACTGAGGAAAAAAAAAATATATATATATATATATTCCGAGAGAAATTAACTTTTTTTTTTCAACGGTCTAGAAGAGGCAGTTGTATTTTCTTTTTCTTTTTTTTTCTTTTTTACATTGCAGAAATAAATTCTGGATTTATAGCTGTTTAATTACGTATAGAGTTTTCCTCACAATATATCTATATATATTCCCGTCTGTGGAATTCCCTTCCATTTACTTGCTTCCCCGACAGCTACAATCTCCAAGAATTTAAATGTAAGGTCAATAGTCATCTCCTATCTCACCAACCTGCATCCTCTCTCTCATGCTCTCTTCTCCGTCCACTCCACTCTCATCAGTGGCTTCCCTCTGTCTTTTCTACAAATATTTTCAAAGCAACTGCTTTGATATGCTTTTTTTCCTGGTGTCCCGACCACGTGAATTTACGCGTGCTACTAGAGTGGCATCTACGTCCCACTCTTTTTTATCGTTGAAATAATTAAATGTAACCAACTGTTCTCCATCAATTTATTTTCTCGCACTTCCCACCTGTGGAACTCCTTTCCATTTTTTTTCTTGCTTCACTGATAGCTACACTCTCTAAACATTTAAATGCAACGTCAATTTCCATCTTCTTCTCCTTTGGATTCCGTCTATCTTTCATTCTTTCTTCAAGGTCCCCGGTATCATGCCTTTTCTCTCACTGTAACCCTTTACACACTAGTAGTGGCCCCGCTTTTCTAGGGGCAAAAGGATTAAAAAAGATAACAGAAACGACATCATTTGAGAGCTTTCGACTGCAGCAAGAGCTAAAACGGATATCACTTTTACCTCGGTGAGAAAATAACATGATAAAGTTGTTAACGTGCCACATTATTTCAAGTAAAGTTTTGAAAGGAAACCACCGTCAATACTGAAAAGGGCAATAGCAGCTACTAGACTTGAGAAATTTATCTTACTTAAAAATAATTTTTTAAAAGACAAATTTTATAAATATCAACCAACAGTTTTACAAGATACTCAAGCAATGAATATCGAATGTTATGTTTCCTTTTAAAGAAACGTCTAATATTGCCATTACTATAAAGTCCTATAACATTATAAATACATGCAACCATTCCTTATTGTACGATGTTTGAAAACTTTGATTGTTTTCTCTTTCTTCAAAATAAATAAAGGTTTAAAAAATGAAGATTTATTTGTACTCTATTTACACAGACGTAATGAGTGTGCGTTGTAATGCAGTGGATACCGGCAAGGAACGAGAATTCCAGTAGAATTCGTTGCATTCACTTACACGCAAATACCCCTGGAAAAAGTGTTAATCCGCCGTTTCGTCCTCCAGCTATGGATTAAATAGCAAGTCATATTGATTTCTATAGCGTTGGTTGGCAACCTGCCTACCGCAGAAAGTAATGGCAACCTACTGCGTAAATATCTTCTGTCCAGTCAGTTATGTCTCTTTCGAGACATGATCGCCCAAGCGTGTATTACGTATGGCACTTTACTGACTGAATGTACAGCATATGGATCTAATTTTCAAGTTAATTTATAATGTTTACTGTTCAGTACACTACTGTTTTGATCCGTCTCCCCAAATTTTTGTTGCTGTCTGTTGACCATGTGCACCGTAGTTTATGAATATAGAATACAGCGCAGTACGTAATCTGTTCAATGAAACAACGTCAATGATTAACACTCACGTGTCAGGCACTCTACTGAATCGGATTAGATCGCCAATATTCGGGAAAATATGGTCGCCTTTTATACACCTCGCATGGAATATTTTGAGCCTTCTGATTAGTTAACCCTTTTATTGGTGAACTATAAAATGAGTCAGCCTATTGCTGGCTCACAAAGCATACAACCGTACCCAAAAATCTCCAACATTATCTGAATATCAAGATTCCAAACATTTAACAACATATCTTTTAAATGAATCATATAAGAGGGTATTTTCCAGAGAAAAAGGAGAAACTGAACGTCAGTTCATATAGCATTTATATATACTAGCGGAACCCGTGGAATTTCCACGGAAGAAGAATTTTACTTTGTCATACTACAAATAATAGTAACGTCTTCAAACATAAAGGTATTGAATAATAATAAACTATAACACAGAGTGTAATTTTATTAAAATATCTATAAAAGTAATGTCCATAGAAGCTACTTTACTGTAATCTTATATTAAGCGGCGTATGCACAGACCATAACCAAAATACTGTACGCTATTTTGTGAGAGATTTTGAAAGATAAATTTTTTTTATTTCTGAAAAATCTTGGCTCCTGTGTTCATTGTAAACAGAAAAGACCAACTGAGTAATGGCCAGGGGTGTAGAGGTCAGCAATTTCGTTATTAGGTCGCGGGGTAGGACAACAAACCTACCTATTTTTACTATCTTGTACAGTACACATACATATACACATGCACAATTACTGCTAAAAAACACCAGCTTAAGCTGCTACTGCTACGGTAATACTGTAGGCTCTCTTCTCCTACTCTCTTACTTTTTACTACCATTCCGTTTGGCAAAGGTGGGAGAAAGGCTGAGGAGAGGAGCGTTTATAAAAAGATAGAGGAGAAGGAAAAGCTCGTGTAGAGAGTAAGTGTGTTATCTTTCTTCAATGGTGTAACGGACCTAGGAACTAAGTAACTAAGTCACTAACTAAGGAAGGATCAAGCAGAATTATTATATGATTCTTCTCGTAAATATACAGTAATGATAAAATATTCAATTTTCCTTGCAGTGAAGTTTGTTTTGTAAAGTAATTAGGTATTCTTAATGTGAAATGTGTGAACAGACTTACTTTGTGACGGTCAGCTTAATGTATTTGTGAGTTCGTTGACAAAGGCTTGGTCGGCATCTGTAGGCGGTAAAAACACGAAAAAGGGGTCGCTTTAATACTAAACAAACAAGTGAAGAGATGTGTAATTGGATACTGGCAACTGTCAGAAAGAGTCCTCTTGGTTAAACTGCGGGGAAGGCCCTTCAATATAGCTATTATAGTAGTTTGTTCGCCGACAACGCAAAGCTCGGAGGACGAAATAGAATCTTTCTATTCAATACTGGACAGTGCCAAGGCTCAGTGCAAAAGCCAAGAAATTAGGATAATAATGGGGAAATTAAATGCAAAGGTAGGTAAAGATAGAGAAGGAGACACGAACAGCAAGTTCGGACTAGGAGAGCGCAACGAAAGAGGAGAAAAATGGATCCAATGGTGCTCAGCCAATGACCAGGTTATTACTAACACCTGGTTCCAAGAACACCCACGACGTTTATGGACATGGAGAAGTCCAGGAGGCGACACGAAGAACCAAACAGATTATATAACTATAAACAAGAGATTCAAGAACGCAGTAGTCCAATGCAAAACATACCCAGGTGCCGACTGCGGAAGTGACCACGTCCCAGTCATCTGCAAACTAAAAGTGAAACTCCGAAGACTGAAGAAGCCCAGCACATCACCAAGGCTGCAATACGACACGCTAGAGGACGATCTCACCCTGTAGAAAGAATATAATAACAGCGTGAGAAAGAAATATGAAGAACAAATTGGAAAAGGGTACTCAAAATGGGATTCACTAAAAGAAGCGATGGTGACCTCAGCGAACAACATAGCCCCAAAGGAAATCAGACGCAGAAGAAAAAACGAGTGGATGACCGAAGAGATCCTCCACATGATGCAAAGGAGACAAAAAATAACGCCAAGGCACGGAGCAGAGTACAAAAACTTCACAGAGAGATAAGGAACAAATGCAGACAAGCCAAAGAGGAATGGCTCAACAACAAATGCGCAGAAGTAGAGAGACCGAGCAGTAACAACAAAGCAGAGATGCATAAAGAGATAAGAGAATTGACAGGACAAAAAACCTGCTCCTCAACAGGATGCATCAAATTCAAGGAAGGAACAATCATATTAGAGAAAGAGGAAATACTCCAGCGATGGGAAGAATATATAAAGGATCTTTTTTGCGCCAAGAGAGAACAACCGAGAATACAGAAGGAGATGGATAGACAGGAAATACTGAAATCCGAAGTGGAAGCTGCAATGGCCAAAATGAACAGAAACAAAGCACCTGGTCCAGATGGCATAGTGATAGAGCTGCTGACAGCCTTAGAAGAATATGGCATAGAAAAGATTACCGACATAATAAACGAAATTTATAGCAGCGGAATAATACCAGATGACCTATGCAAGTCGATATTTATAGCGCTGCCGAAGAAACCTGGTGCAAACGAGTGCGAACTACACAGAACTATCAGCTTAATGAGTCACATTACAAAACTGTCAGAATCCTGATGAATAGAGAGAGAGAAGCAGAATCAGGCCAGAGATAGGGCAGGAACAGTGCGGGTTCGTCAAAGACACTGTAACATGGAACACCATATTCATGATTAGGATACTCTCTGAAAGGGTATTACAAATGAAGAAAGACTTGTACCTATGTTTCATTGACTACACGAAAGCATTCGACAAAATATGACACAAAGAATTGATGGAGATGCTAGGCAGCCTCGACATTTTTGGGAAAGACATAAGAATCATCAAGAATCTCTACTGGCAGCAAACGGCCTGCATATGGACAGGTAACTATCACAGTAGATACACAAAGATAGAAAAAAGGCGTAAGACAAGGATGTGTCTTTTCACCGGATTTGTTCAACCTATACAGCGAGAATATTTTGAGGATCCTAGATGACACGCCAGGATTTGTTATTGGAGGCCACAACCTGAACAACATAAGGTATGCGGACGATACAGTGCTGATTGCGGACACGGAAAGGAAACTACAAGACCTCATACAGAAAGTAGTAGTGGAGAGTGACAAAAAGGGACTACAAATAAACTTTAAGAAAACTGAGTGCATGGTCATCAGCAAAAGATACAACCCAAAATGCCAAATACAGGTGTTGGGCGGGGGGATAACAGAATCAAGCAAGTACAAAAATTTAAATACCTAGGAAGTGTTCTAACAGAAGATGGAAAGTGCGACATGGAGATCCGAAGGCGAATTGGCATGGCAAAGGACGCGTTCCAGAAGATGAGCAAAATACTAACACACAGGAAAATCTCAATAGAAAAGAAGAAAAGAGTGCTAGATTGCTACGTGATGTCAGTTCTTCAATACGGCAGTGAATGCTGGACAATATCATCGAAAATGAGGACAAAACTGGAGGCGGCCGAAATGTGGTTCTACAGAAGGATGCTACAGATATCGTGGATTGAGCATGTAAGCAACGATGAGGTGCTGGAAAGAATGGCAACAAAAAGGAAATTGATGCTGAGCATCAGGAAGAGACAACTGAAGTTCCTGGGACATGCAATGAGGAAAGAGAGCCTGGAGAACCTGATACTGACTGGTCAGATAGAAGGAAGGAGAGACAGAGGAAGGCAGCGGATAACATATTTGCAGGGTCTGATCAGGTGGATGACGGAACGGGGGTTGCCAGGAGCAACAGGCTCAAACATACTAAGAGCCACAAGGGATAGGGAGACGTGGAGAACCATGATCGCCTACGTCCTGAAGGGACAGGGCACATAGAAGAAGAAGAATATGCGTAGACAAGGCTTTAGTCGACTGCTGCTGGTTGTCTCTACAGTCACTAGACTTTAACTGTGTGCATGTGCGCACGTGTTGATCAAACTGGCCCCCGAAATTGTTTTGATCTCGATAAGCAGTAGGTTTCTTATATATCTAAGGAGGACCCGAAATCTAATTTCACAGAGAGGTAAGAACTTTTTGCATACAAGGTTACATTAGTTAGAAAATAATTTCACATTATCTCGAAGAAATCTTTTTCGTGAATTTGCGAGAGTAGTGGGGGGAGTTATTTTTGTTATATTGTAAGAGGTCCAAAAATAACATGTAATAGGCCTACAACTACGTCCGCAAGTAATCTGGCAGTATTTGCCCAGATAAATATTTCTTAACAAACAAAGCTTCTGAAGGGATTTTATTGGCTGAATAAAATATATTATAGTACAACTGTGTAAATTTTCAAGAAAATAGGTTCAGCCGTTTCGGAGTCTGTAGGTAACGGACACACACACACGCAGACAAAGTTCCATTTATAAATAAGTTTACGTACAGCTTGTTTTCATATTTGTTTATTGTGTTTATTTTTCAGTAGATAACTGTGGTGTATAAACATTTAGAAATGTTACAGATTGTGATAAAATAACATTGAATTCATCTGAATCTGATTGGCGCAAATGCATTACACTCGTAGTGTGCCCGAAATAGATGCCAGGTACACCTTCACTCGACCGGCTGATTTAGTTGTCAAGTCATCGTTGAAACAGATTACTTCAAGAGTGACTATTACGATTAGTTTTTTTTTTAATCATTTCACCCCGGGCAAGGCGTAAATGCCACTGATGTGCGGGGGGGGGGGGGGGGGCTACATAAGTGAAAGAAAATTAATTAGAGGAGGGAGAAGAGGATTACAAACCAATTAGAAAGAAGCAATAGAAAGATGAAAATGCAGGTGTAATGACAGTTGCAAGGGGGGAAGAGAAAGGGAAGGATATACGGGGTGGGGGAAGGGCTAGAGTCAAGTGGTTAGTAGATGAGTATTGACATTGCATTTAAATTTCTGGAGGTTGTAGCCGTCAGGAAAGCAAGAATATGGGAGCGAGTTCCACAGGCGTGAAGTGCGAGAGAAGAAGCTGAAGGAGTAGAATTGTCGTCTGCATTTAAATTGGTTAGTAACATTTTACTAGAATTAGGAACTGAAGATGTAAAATGAGAAAAAAAATGTCAGTTTAAAGCAAACAAGAAAGTATTCTCTGGTATCAACAAAAGAACAATAAATTTAAGATATTATGAAGTTCGTCAAATGTCAACAGAAAGGTTAACAATTCTACTGAGATGAA
This sequence comes from Ascarosepion bandense, assembly GCA_037127315.1. Lineage (NCBI taxonomy): Eukaryota > Metazoa > Mollusca > Cephalopoda > Sepiida > Sepiidae > Ascarosepion > Ascarosepion bandense. The sequence goes on from JBBBDQ010001417.1 coordinate 3,454,172, forward strand.
TTAGTTTGATATAGACAACAGTACAGTGAAGGGCTAATAGTAATGATACAAAATTAAGAACATCACTAATAAACAAAGCGATAGGTGGAAACTGAAGCAAATATAATTATGATTGGCTGAAGAAAACTTCTCAAATCGATCCACTTAAAACACTCGACCAAATGACCCAACATCAATAATTTTTTTAGTAGTTCATAGGCGAATATTTAAGCAAGCCTTTGTATTAATTTCACGCTACTAAGTGATCCAGTGGATATCGGATAGGAACGAGAAATCGCAGAGCCAAGTTCGAATTCCAGTTGAATTCATTTCATTCACTTACGCACAAATACCCTTGGGAAAGGTATTAATCCGTCGCTTCTTCCTCCAGCTATAGGTTCAATCGGACAGATTGGGTTCTGTAACCTCGGTTAGCAACCAGTCTACAGTAGAAAGTAAAGGCAACCTACTGCGGGAAAATCTTCTGGTCAGTTATGTCTCTTTCGAGGCATGATCGCCCAAGCGTGTATCACGTATGGCACTTAACTGACTGATTGAATGCAAAAATGACCAATATATTAGATTGAGGTGAGGTTTTGAAGTTCTACGTGCTTTGTGATTTGAAGGACATAAGTTTCGACCTGAATTGGACTTTTGGTAGGAACTGGACTTATAGCGTAAATCAGAGTAAAAATGGGATTTTGAATTTCCATGTTGTGAATTTTTTGTTTTCAAAATTATTATTGTTGCGTTTTAAATTGGACCAAAAGTCCCATTAATTAGAAGCCCAATTAGCTCATCGCAGGAGCTAGCTTAAATGTCCGCACGGAGTGTGGCTTTTAACTTCATGCATAAGAAAGAAAACAAAATGAAACAAAATCTTTCGTGCGTTTAAGATCTGCTTCAGTGAAAAAGAAAAAAAACTTGTCAATTTTAAATATTTTAATTTGTACCCTCTTAATTCTTTAAATATTGACCTGCATATTTATGACTAGCAGTATATCCCAGCGTTGCTCGAGTGTGATGAAAACTTTAAAACTAATCCATGGTCCTGAAGCTCAGACTCTTTGGACGTTGGCACGAAAGACTAAAAAGCAATAGGTGTTTCCAGTTAAAGCGAAACAGTAGACTGAAAGAAAAATGAATGGATGTAAGTCAAATTTTGATTTCCTGGTATAGATATCAAATAAGTTTTTTTCGTCGTAAACTGAATTTTGAAAGCTAAATAAGTCCTCTGAGTAAATGGTATCATGGCTGAGACTAAGAACTACAATTATAGCTACTTAGAGCCAAACCCGAAGCAAAAACTAAAATAAAAGGGCTGAAAAAAAATAGAGACATAGAGGCAGATAAACAGACACACACACACAAACATCTTGCCTTTATTTATATATATATATTATCGATTTTCTGCGCTATTGTAAGAACTGCAACCTTGAAACTTCTGGATTACATTTGTTTATGTCTTTTTCTTTGAGTGTATCAAATTGGATTAAAATCTGACCACTCCTTCTATAACCTGATTTTTTTCGATTTTCGATATTTATCGGGGGTACCTCGACACAAAACCTAGCTAAGAACACTTGCAGTCACTTATAGTACAACTATGTAAATTTTCAAGAAAATGGGTTCAGCTGTTTCGGAGTCTATAGGTAACGGACACACACACACACACACACACACACACACACACACACACACACACACACACACAAAGTTTAGATTGTTATTGAAATATTTTGTTAAAATGTTTAAGCTCAAATACTTAATGCAATAGGAGAATTTTCCCGTGGTGTTTCATAGGCATACAAGTAGCGAGGAAGTTATCCAGTCATTAACCTTATAACTATGATTTATTATTTTCACTTTACTGGACATTCCAACTATGGATATTTTCCTCTCCTCTTTTCTAAAATCCTACCATTTCGCTCGTGTCCAATCTGAACTGGCGTTAGATTTCATTTTAGCTTGAATTTTTTGAATGTAAGTCATTTTCATGTATTTTTTAATTTAATCTTTTTATGTTTCTTCTGCTTTCATGTCGCTGTTATCCATAATTAAATGTTTGCCGTCACATTTTTTTAGCTTGTCAGAAATTTCTCTTGCATTCGGAATTGTACGAATCTAAAACTTAGTAAATCTCTTTCTTTTTCCCCCCAAATTAGAGTAGATATACTCTACTATCATCCGGTTAACACTTCTTCCACTACTGTTGATCAAAAATATAGGCTCATCCCTTGTTTAGGAAGTTGTTCCCGGCTCTCTTCCTCTGCTCAAACCTCAGTATTAGTGCTTTCGCAATTTTCCTGTGATGTGTGTGGACGGTGTCAACGTCTGTTTATTGTGAGGGTACCGCGTTGGTAGGTTTTTGGTTGATGCTTCCGACTGTTAATTAGGAACCCTAACTCTTGCGTAGCGTCTAGAGCGGCTGCTCTGATCAACAGTTGCACAATATCGGGGTTCTTGCAGTGCATGGATTTGTGTTCCTGCAAGCTCTTCCGTTTGGCAACCCTGAGGCCACACTTTGCTGCAGTTTACGCCAGCTCCCTTCCAGCCCATCTTGCAATCAATGACCGTCTTCCACCTCTACTCGAAATCTCCCATCACCAACAACATACACGAACAACTGCATCCCACTAAACAAAACTAAACCAGGCAAACTAAAACCACCTAAACTTCTCAACGTTTCCTTCACGAACATCCGTGGTACTTGTACCAACTTTTGGAGCATGGAATCTTTTCTCCACGAAAAGTCCCCTGACACCCAAGCGCTCTGTGAGACTGATCTTAACCCCCAAATCTCCTCCTCTGACTTCTCGATTACCTTCTCCTGTTAAGGAAGGACTTCACTGTCCATATGCATGGTCTGGAGGTTTATGTCAGTGAACACTTCCCTCTAGGTAGAGAGGCATCTCTCGAATCCCCTGACCACCAATACATGTGACTCCATCTTTCACTTCTGAAATCAGGCAGCTATCTTTCCTTTCTGTACCGTTCCCCTTCCTCTCCCGACTGCCCCCCCTAGACAGTATCTCTGAAAATATAGAAAAGGCTACTTCCTCCCACCCATTTTCAAACATATTTGTGTTTGGAGATTTTAATGCCCACCATGCCAAGTGGCTAGAAAAGTTTGTCACTGATTCTGCTGGTATTCATGCAAGTGGTGGATTTAACCACGTGCTTCCCCAGCATCCTTACAGAACACGCTTCACTGCTAGATCTTTGCTTCACATCTGTTTCTAACTCTTGATAAGCCTCGTAGCTTTGCCCTCTCGATAACTCCGATCATACTGTCGTTTCTATTAATATCTCTCTTCACTCGCACTCTCCGCAGGATCATCCTACCAACAGGATTTTCTACTGCTACCAAAGAGCAGACTAGGATTCGTTCCGCGATTTTCTATGCAACGTCTCTTGGAAAAAGTGTTTAGCCTCCCCGTTGAGAACTATGCCTCTGAGGTCTACTTCTGCAGTAAAAGCTGGCATCGATGCTTTCATACCGGTCAGGAAGTTCCGTCCCAAACCTCATTCGTCTCCCTGGTTCTCTACTGCCTGCTCGGTTGCATTGCCGACAGGAACCACTTCTTACGGCTATATCAGAGCCACGCGTCTGCCTATTTGCCTCAGCTCGTAATGAGTGTAAGAGTATCTCGAAAGACGCTTAGCTGCTGTTTGCTGAGATAATGAGGCAGCGTATAGCTGCCCGCAAGTTTGTCTCCAAAGACTATTGGTGGCTCTGCAAACGTATGCGGAACAACTGCAAATCCTCCATCTCTGCATTTGTTAATAAATTTGAGGTCCTTACGGAGTTTGTGAACAAGGCCGAGTTTGCAGATTCTCCTCCAACTCCACATTTGACTCGTCTGGAATATCCGCACCCGACTTCCATCTTAGAACTAAGGCTCAGCTGAGGGATGTTTACATAACCCCTCTCTGACCTCTAAAATAATTTCAAAACTTGACCATCATAAGGCGAGAAGAGGCGACGGAATCCCGTTCATTGTTTTGAAGAAATGTACCCCCTGAACTCTCCTTTGTCCTCTCTAAACTCTATAATGACTGCTTATCTGCTTCCTGTTTTCTTATATGCTGGAAATCCTTTTCTGTGGTTCCTGTATTTAAGAACTCGGGAAACTTGGGGTCTTTCTAATTATCGTCTTATCAGTCTCCTACCAATTTTCGGTTAATGTCCGAAGCTATCATCAATGCTGAAATAGTTCAACATCTCAGAACCCATAAACTATTCTCGGACAGACAGTATGGGTTCCGCTTGGCCAGGCCTACTGTCGATATGCTAAACCCATCACCGAGGTCATATACCAGGCCCTCAATAAGAATGGCGAAGCTCCAACTGTTGCCCTGGATATCTCCAAGGCATTTGATATGGTCTGGCATGTTGGCCTTCTGCGCGAGCTACAGGGCTATGGTATCACTGGAAACTTGTCTGGTTTGATCTAATCTTTCATATCGAACCGCTTGATGAAATTCGTCTTAAACGGACATGCCTCCACATCTTATCACACGAAAGAGAAATAGAGAAACTTTGAAATTCTCACGGATACTGCAAGTATATTTATATTTTAGTATAAACACTTACCTTGTCAACGTACATGATTTAATGGCGCATAATAATAATAATAATAATATAGATTGAACATTGTACAAATGAGACTTCAAATTGGAGCAGACGTTAAACCTTTTTGCGGAAACGCGCATGTGTTGATAACCCAATCAGCGGTAGTAAGCATTTTTCGTCTTTGGGGCATACGTAAAAAAAAAAATACAAACAAACTGGGGAGTATACGTGCTGCGAAAGACCAACCCAAAATGCCAAATACAGGTGGGTTGATACTAGAATCCAGCAAGGACAAAATTTAAATATTTAAATACCTAAGAAGTGTTACAACAGGAGATGGAAAGTGCGACACAGAGATCCGAAGGCGAATTGGCATGGCAAAGGACGCATTCCAGAAGCTGAGTAAAATACTAACACACAAACTGAGATAGATAGATAGATAGATAGATATTTATTTATTTATCATAAGTAATACATGATTGTGGCACAAGGCCGTAAAGGGAGGGGAAAAACTCGGGATTGTCTACAGTAACTATCTTATACCTAGCTAATCCGATTCACGACCCAAACATACGTTACAATTTTTCGCAATCACCAGAGTGGAGAGTAACAAAAAAGGACTACAAATAAACTTTAAGAAAACTGAATGCATGGTCATCAGCAAAAAAGGTGCAACCCAAAATGCCAAATACAGATGGGGGATACTAGAATCAAGCAAGAACAAAAATTTAAATACCTAGAAAGTATTACAACAGGAAATGGAAAGTGCGACACAGAGATCCGAAGGTGAATTGGCATGGCGAAGCACGCGTTCCAGAAGCTGAGTAAAGTACTAAGACACAGGAAAATTTCCCTAGAAACAAAGAGAGTGCTAGATTGCTATGTGATGTCAATTCTTCAATACGACAGTGAATACTAGATAATATCATCGAAGATGAGGAAAAACTTGAATCAGCGGAAATGTGGTTCTACAGAAGGATGCTGCGGATATCATGGACCGAACATGTGAGCAATGGTGAGGTTTTGGAAAGAATGGCATTAAAAAGAAAACTAATAGTGAGCATCAGGAAGAGACAACTGAAGTTCCTGGGACATGCAATGTGGAAGTGGGGCTTGGAGAACCTGATACTGACAGGGCAGATAAAAAGAAAAAAAGAGAGGAAGGCAGCGGATAACGTATTTGAAGGCCTTGATCTGGTGGATGACGGAACGTTGCGTGCAGTAACAAGAGAATATATATTAAGAGACACTAGGGATAGGGTGACGTGGAAAGCCAACGTCCTGAAAGGATAGGGCACACAGAAGAAGAAGAACCCGAAAAGGATACGTCTCTTTCCCATCAGGCTGTGATCGGAAGAGGATGTTAAAATTGGCTCTCCGTGCAGTAGCCGCACATGGTTACACACATCATTCACACTAATTCCCCAACAGAGTAGTTTTTTGTTTTGTTTTTAACCTTTAAAGATGACGTGTGTCGAGTTTGAATAAATGTAATGTTGTGGTGATTTTCTAAGCAAAGCTTAGATGTGGCACATAGCCGAAAGTATGAAGCATCAAGTGAGGATCGAACTCTCTAACAATTGATCTAGAAAGATAAGCTTATAATAATAAACATTGGTAAATATTAGTCGCTTATATTTGAGTCTATAAATATTTACTTTGTTCAGGGACAGGTAAAACTTGGTTGTACATATTTGAGTATTGGTCTATACTTCTGAGATGAGGTAGTATTTACACTAATTACATTGTTCTGACTATTGTCTTCATCTTTATTACCATGCTTACGACGTTTCCGCCGTTATATGCTCCGGTCTTTTCCTGAAGAAGGCCGTAGCGTACAACGGCTGAAACATCCTAAACATAACAATAAAGTTGAGGACAATAATTTGAACAATGTGAATAATGTATACATTTGATTCTTTAAGCTTTTACTTGGTTCGAATAGATAAATATTGGTCGTTTATATTTTAGTCTAGAAGCATTTACTTAGTTCGCGGATAGATAAATGGTCGTCGTCTGTATTTGAGATTGTAATCTGTTACTCGGGTTAGAAATAAGTAAATACTGGATGTTTGCATTTGAGTTTATAAATATCTACTATTTTCGGGTATAGGCAAAGATTTGTCGTTTATATTTGAGTCTATAAGCATTTACTTGGTTAGGGGATAGATAAAGGTTGATCCTCATTGTAACGAAAGACATGACTAAATTTCAATTTGAATCGAGCGTGAATGTGTCTGGCCTGCAAGATAACAGAAAGAAAGATGGCCGTTATTGAAGACACAATTTATGCGTGACTATCTCGTCCAAAACGAGACGATATTTGCACACGTGCAAATTTTTGCCGTCTTGGAATGGCATAAAAAAGTTGGGTGCCGGCAGCGCTGGCAAAAAACACTGTTTTTCGGCGGATTGCGTGTGTCGAAGGTGCGGATGGGCAGTCAGACTGACAAAGATGAAGTTAAAGCGGCGTAATGTCTGTTTCACGACTGCCCTGTGTAACGACCGAGAAAGTGAAACCTGAAATCCATTTCCTTGAGGCGACCAAAGAAAGAAAGAAAAACAGTTGACCTGTCAGCGAGCGTCGCACTGCACTTTTTGAACCCCCCCCTCATCATCATTTATTTAATTTTTTTTTTACTACACTTATATTTGAATCTATTAGTATTTTCTTGATTCGAAAATCAGTAAATATTAATTGATTAGTGTTTGAGTCTACAATTATTGACTTGTTTTAAAACAGGCAAATATTGGTTCTTTACTTGGTTCCAGTGTCTGTAAATATTGGTCGTTTATACATAAATTCGTAATCCTTTTGTGTTGATGGTTCCTTCGATCGTTTTTACTTCTCTGATGTAATTGTAGAATGTGTACAATAAACCTCGCAAATAATTAAAACTGTTGATTTGTTAGTGTAAAAATAAAATTGTTGTGTCGTGGCTCGTACCATGTGACATCCGGTTGCCCGGACGTATGTGCGCTGAGCATGGGTGGGGGGCAGTTTTCATTATCACGGACTTCGGGTAATAACACCAACTACTGAGAGGGTAATGAAAGGGAAATCTGTAATATGTCTGTGTTTCAGGCAAACAAAACTTTTGACGACGAGAGGTACTCTCTTGGTTTCCTGGTCTTTCCAATGTCGTCGTCTTCTTTTTCTTCTTCGTCTTCGTTTTCTCGCTCAAACACGTCGTCAACCGACTAAGTTCATACTTACTCAAACTGCCACGTTTCCTTGTTTTATACTTTTTTGGCTGCTTGTTTCCATACAAAATACAACGGGCGGCTCGTATGTCGACATGGCTGCCGCTCATTTGCATACCTTGTAAATCCGTGCGTCTTCGCACCGGAACAAGCACCCGGATGACCACAGCGAGAGACTGTAATTATTGTATATACATCTTCGTTGTACCACTCTGCTAATAAAGTAGTTTATCTACTTTTCATTGTGTATCCCTTCATTCCACGATACAACAAAAATTAAAGTAATTGTGGCATAAGGCCGAAGAGAAAGTGAGGTAAGCATTAACTTTCCTAGACCTAGCTAATCAGATTCACAATCCATTCATCCATTACAATTTAATCATTCACCACAAGAACTCATCCATCACCACTCAATTTTGCCACAATACCACATATTCACAGGGAACCTGCAAAAAACCCTATGGTGTAATTTATTATTATGTACAAATGTCATTTCTTTTTCAGTTGTTTCTACAAAAATATATCTAAAAATATTATGATATGAAAATGAGTAGGAGAGGAGATGTAGCCAAAAACAAACTAAAATATAACAAAACTGTAACGAAAGACATGACTTACCTCGGAATTCGAAACGAGCGCGAATGTGTCTTGCCTGCAAGATAATAACAAAAAAGAAAGATGGCTGCTATTAAAGACAATTTATGCGTGACTGTCTCGTCTAAAACGAGACGATATTTTCATACATGCAAATTTTGGCCGTCTTGGAATGGCATAAAAAAGTGAGGTGCCAGCAGCGCTGGCAGAAAACAGTTTTTTTTCGGCGGATTGCGTGTGTCGAAGTTGCGGATGGGCAGTCAGACTGATAAAGAGGAAAGTAGGAGCGACTGTTTTACGTCTGCCCTGTGTAACGGACGAGAAAGTGAAACCTGAAATCCATTTCCTTGAGGCGACCAAAGAAAGAAAATAAGAAAAACAGCTGGCCTGTTGGTGAGTGTCACACTGCACTTTTTGACCCCCGCCAATTACATTCATCTTTTTTTTACTATTTAGTGAAAGACCCGTTCACCGCACAAAACTTGAAGTGGTTGCTGTATTCTGCCAATAGATAGAATCAAGAAGCGCACTCACTAACGAAAATGGAAAAGAATAAATAAGTAATACAATGGCAAAATCAAAAATTGACCCATTAGAGATAAAAAGGAGAGCGAAAATAAACTGGAGAATTTGGGAATATCGACATGGATCATAAAAGAAAATACCAGGAACAGGCTAGGAATAAAACTTACATTAACTAGGTAAATAAAAAGAGTCTATCTTAACTGCGGGGGGGGGGGGTCGATAGGAAACCGCCGCCATGTGACAAAGGAATGTTCAGAAGCAATACGAACTGCCAACTCGCCAACTCAGGTCGCACCTGAAGACAATGGTAACCTGCGTGCGAAGCCGTTTCCTTTAAACCAAGGTCGCACCGATGTCAGTCGGGCAAATCCACACAGCTTCCTCTGAAGGTCACATCATTGAGAGATAACACGTTCCAAATAAATCGCCAGGTTAGCGAAAACTCAGACTTACTGACGTAATTCGCAGCTAGCACCCAAAACCAAATGAGCGCTCACAGAGAGTATCCTTCGCGACCCCCTCCACTAGTTCACGATACAATAGTTTCCAAAAGAACGTTTCGACACGCTCGGAGGAATGTCGATTAGTTTTAGGGCTTACATCGGCGCTCAGGCTTAGAAATCGGGGAAGTGATGATGAGGCTAGAGAAGACTTCCCGAGCACTCCCCTTCAAAATCAAGTCCTCTGTCAATACGCCGTGTTGGTGACTCGTCAATTGTAGCATTCCTAGCTCCTAACCACCGTGACATGGACGTTGGACACATACATCTCTATTGATCTGATGCTTGTCATCACTCTAAAAAAAAGGATAACAAACGGTCGATCGCCTTCTCACGGTCTCTACAGAGGGCGGGTACAGAGAAAGCCGGGGTAAAGACGTGGCACACGCCTCAGCCCTAACCTTCACGAAGCCAAGTCCGGACCGCCGATCCGATCTTTGCCTGTACATCCGACCAGTTCTCTAGTTATATCCCGAACCCGAACCACACTTCAAGAATGCAGACGCGTCCGTTAGTCTGACTAAAAGGCCCCGAAAGAGCGACTCTTTTTCAGACGCCTAATCTCAAGCACGAAGACTTGTTGCGGTTAATCTTGGTCCCAGTGACGTTTCATATTGTTCAAGCGCTTTCTGTACCACCTCAATGTCGCTGCAGCACGACATGAAAATGGGTGTCATCGGTGTACACGGAAACCCTGGCTAATAATAGGTTTTGCAGACATTACCAATAGGTAATGTCTGCAAAACACTTTGCTCTTCCCCATATATAGATAAAAGTACACAAATGCATGCTGGGGTTTTGTTTCGTAGCCAATAAAATAGACCAGTTTGCAATCTGATATGACTCAATCCTGATCTGCTTTTTCTATGTGCCCTGTCCCTTCAGGACGTAGGCGATCATGGCTTTCCACATTTCCCTATCCCTAGTGGCTCTAAGCACGCCTTCTCGTGTTACACCGTGCAATACTCGTCCTCTCATCCACCTGATTAGGTCCTTCAAATATGTTATCCGCTGCTTTCCCCTGTCTCTTTTTCCCTCTATCTGGCATGTTACTATCAGGTTCTCCAGGCCCTCCTTCCTCATTGCGTGTCCCAGGAACTTCATCTATCTCTTCCTGATGCTCAGTATTAATTTCCTTTTTGTTTCCATTATTTCCAAGACCTCATCATTGCTCACATGCTCGATCCATGAGATTCGACGCATCCTTCTGTAGAACCACATATCAGTTGCTTCAAGTTTTTCCTTCATCTTTGATGGTATTGTCCATCATTCACTGCCATATTGAAGGACGGACAGCACGTAGCAATCCAGTACTCTCTTCCTAGTTTCTAGCGAAATTGTCCTGTTTCTTAATACTTTACTCAACTTCTGGAATGCTTCCTTCGGCATACCAATTCGCCTTTGGATCTCTGTGTCGCACTTTCCGTCTTCTGTTATAACGCTTCCCAGGTATTTAAATTTTTGTACCTGCTTGATTCTGGTATTCCCGACCTGTATTTGGCATTTTGGGTTGCACCTTTTACTGATGATCATGCATTTAGTTTTCGAGCAGTTTATTTCTAGTCTTGTTACTTTCTTTTGCTACCTTCTGTAAGAGGTCTTGAAGTTTCCTTTCTGTGTCTGCTATCAGCACTATATCATCTGCGTACCTTAGGTTGTTTAAATTGTGGCCTCCGATTAAGAATCCAGGCATAACTTCTAGGGTCCTCAAAATATTCTCACTGTACAAGTTGAACAGATCCCGTGAAAAGACACATCCTTGTCTTACGCCCCTTTCTATCTTTGTATATCTACTCAATTCATTACCTGTCCGTATGCAAGCGGTTTGCTGCCAGTAAAGATTCTTTATTACTCTCAAGTTTTTTCCAAATATGTCCAGGCTGCCGAGCATCTCCATCAGTTCTTTATGGCGTATTTTGTTAAACGCCTTCGCATAATCAATAAAGCACAGGTATAAGTCATTCTTCATTTGTATTGCCCTTTCGGAGAGCATCCTCATCATAAATATGGCATTCCCTGTTCCCGTGTCTTTAAAGAAACCACACTGTTCTTGTCCTATCTCTGGACTGATTCTGCTTCTCGCTCTATTCATTAGGATTCAGACGATCAGTTTTGTCATATGGCTCATTAAACTGATGGTTCTGTGGAGTTCGCATTCGTTTGCTCCTGGCTTCTTAGGTAGTGCTATGAAGATTTGTCTAAAAATCCCAACGCTACATTAACTTTTCCGAACTTGACTTTGTGTGTCTTAGTTTGTGAACTATTTGCCTTATTACTGTTAATGGGCGTGCAGCAATAAAGATATAATTGTTAATGATTGTGCATTGTGGTGCCATAATTTCCTGTCTTTTATAGCTCTTAATAAATCTTGGCTTTTTGTTATCTCTCCTAAACCTTATTCCACCATCCGTTTATGCCAACTCTAGGTGCTGTTACCTTTAGGACACAGGCGATCATGGCTCTTCACAATTTCCTTTCGCTTCATAGCTCTTAATAAATCTTGTCTTTTTGTTATCTCTCCTAAACCTTATTCCACCATGTCTAACTCAAGGTGCTGTTTACCTTTAGGACACAGGCGATCATGGCTCTTCACAATTTCCTTTCGCTTCATAGCTCTTAATAAATCTTGTCTTTTTGTTCTCTCCTAAACCTTATTCCACCATCCGTTTGTCTCACTCTCTAGGTGTTTGTTTACCTTTAGGAAAACAGGCGATCATGGCTCTTCACATTTTCCTTTCGCTTGATAGCTCTTAATAAATCTTGTCTTTTTGTTATCTCTCCTAAACTTTATTCCACCATCCGTTTATGACTAATTCTAGGTGCTGTCTACCTTTAGGACACAGGCGATCATAGCTCTTCACAATTTCCTTTCGCTTTTTTCCTTTCGCTCTTAATAAATCTTGTCTTTTTCTTATCTCTCCTAAACCTTTTTCTACCATCCATTTATGTCTAACTTTACATGCTGTACACCTAAAGCGAGCATGGCTCTTCACAATTTCCTTTAGACATAAAGGGATGATGGAATAAGGTTTAGGAGAGATAACAAAAAGAGAAGATTTATTAAGAGCTACAAAGGAAAGGAAATTGTGAAGAGCTATGATCGCTCTAGGTGTACAGCATGTAAAGTTAGACATAAATGGATGGTAGAACAAGTTTTAGGGGAGATAACAAAACTTCTCTTGATACTTCCAATTCGATTTTGATACACCTTAATAAAGAGGTGCTACCAAGCGGGACGACCTCTCTGGGACTAGACATTGATTTCATTTTTTTTTATCACTGACCTAAAAGGCGAGAAAGCAGAGACAACCGACAAAACCCTTAGGCTGCAAGCGTTCTCAAATATGCGGCAGTGGGTATTGTGAACCATTTTTTGTTTGTAAGCAATCTAATTGATTTAAGCAATTACGCTAATTAAACAAGAACCTATTACAACTGAGTAGTAACTGATTATTATTTTTCATGTAAACATTTCACCCCAAGCAAGGCAGTACTGCTACTAGTGCATAGGGAGTTATATAACAAGAGAGTGATGAGAGAAAGAAACAAGTTAAAGAGGGTGTCAAAGAATGGAAAAGAGAAGGATGAGAACACTGGTGTGAAGAGAGCTGCATGAGAGTAGTGTGGAAAGGGAGAAGAACATGATGCAAGGGTTGTCAGAGAAAGGATGCGAGTCAAGGAGATAAGAGATGGCAATTGACATTGCATTTAAACTCTTGTTGATTGTAGCTGTCAATGATGCAATGGAAATGCAAATGCATACGGGAGGGAATTCCACAGGAAAGAAGTGTGAGAAAAGAAGCTGTTAGATTAGCAGTTGCAGTTACATTTGCTAGTCTAGCATCTTCAATAAATCCATGCAGAGGGGTACCATATAGATAAGCTCATCTGAGCAGAAGCCCTGAAAGTATTTGAAGAAAAGACAGAGGGAAGCCACATTACGCCGGTAAGAAAGTGAGTCGTGTTGAGCTACCAGGCTGGGATTAATTACATAGCATATTCTTCTTTGGATTTTGTCAATAACCCCGAGATGAATAGCAGAACTGCCACTGGTGAGTGATGACAAAGAGGAACTAGTTACAGAGGGTGTCAGAGAATAGGTAAGAGAAGGGTGAGAACACTGGTGTGAAGAGAGCTGCATGAGAGTGGAAAGGAAGAAGAATATGATACATTAAAAGGATGTGAGTTAAGAAGTTAAGAGTTGGCAACTGACTTTTCATTTTAATTCTTAGAGATTGTAGTTGTCAGGGAAGCAAGTATAGAGATAGGACTTCCACAGATGAGAAGTGCAAGTAAAAAAGGTGCTAGAGTAAAAACTGTGGTTACATTTGAATGGTTTCACTGTAAAAAGGTGGGACTTAGCTAGTAGCTTGACTAAATTCATGTAGAATGGGCACCAGGGAGATAAGCTCATTGGAGCAGAAACCATGAAAGTATTTGTAAAAGAGACAAAGGGAAGTCACATTATGCCGATGAGAAAGTGACTGAGAGGAATAGCAGAGGCACCCGACAAGATGTAACGGCAGTATTCAATGCATGGCCAAATGGTAGGTTTATGTTTGTGCAAGATAGATTCAAACGAGAGAAATTCCTGATTTTACACAGTAAACCGACTTTCCTAGCAGCAGCTTTAGCTATGGATTCAATGTAGTCATTCCACTTGAGGTCGACTGATAGAATTAGGTCGAGGAGATGCAGTGTCTTGCTTTCAGGGAGACTAGCCTGATCCTTGCTGATGGGGATTAGGGGCGATTCTCTATGATGGTTAAAGAATATCAGCTTCGTTTTGGAAGCATTAAAATTTGCGAGCCGTTTCTTACCCCAGTCCACTACAGATTGGATGTGTTTTTCAAGATCAGCAGCTAGGTTTGCTTTGTCAGCCTCGGCAGATTTCTTATCGAGGCGGGAGTAAATGGTGCTGTCGTCAGCCTAGATACCTACTTTGGATCTGATTACATCAGGCAGATTGTTGCTGAAGACCAGAAAAAGCATAGGATCTAGAATAGAACCTTGAGGGGCACCCGCATTTATATGATAGTACCTGGAAGCATGCCCATTCAATACAACCTTCATTACGCGATTTGAAAAGAACGACTGGATTAGATCAAACAACGTCCAGTTATATTATAGCCCTGTATTTTGCGTAGAAGGCCAGCAGTTCAAACTGTCAAAAGCGTTGGAGATATCTAGTGCAACAGCTCGAGCTTCGCCGTTCTTATCGAGAACCTGGTATATGTACTCTATGATGGTCGTTAGCATATCAGCAGTAGACCTGGTGAAGCGTAACCCATAATGTTTATCGGAGAAGAGGCTGTGAGATGTTGAACCACTTCAGCACTGATAATAATCTTGCACACTTTCCCAAAAATCGGTAGGAGGCTGATAGGGCGTTAATTACAGTTCTTAAGTACAGGAACCAGAGAGGAGGACTTCCAGCAGGCAGGAAATCAAGAAGCAGAAAGACAGTACTCGTAAAGTTTGGAGAGGACAGAGGAGAGTTCAGGGGGATATTTTTTCAAGACAATGATTGGGATTCCGTCATCTCCGCTCTCCTTATGGGGGTCAAGTTTTGAAATTATGTTAAAGACCAGTGAGTGGGTAATGTGAATGTCACTCAGTTCAGCCTCGGTTCTAGGTGGGAAGTCGGGTGGGGATACCCCAGACAAATCAAATTTTGAGTTAGTAGAGAATCTGCAAGTAAAGCACTCGATCTTGTCTACTAAAGATGTGAGGACCTTACATTTATTGATTAAATAGGGGGATTGAGGGTTTGCTATTAACACATTTTTACAGAGCTGCCAGTAGCCTTTGGAGGCGAAAGTGCGAAATGCTATACGCTGCTTCGTTCTTTCAGCAAACAACAGCTTAGCATCGTTTAGGATTCTCTTGCACTCATTACGAGCAAAGTCAAAAAGGTGCCTATTATAGTCAGACGCGTGGCTTCGATAAAGCCGGAAGAAGTGATTCCTGTGGGCAATAGCGGCCGAGCAAGCAGGGTAGAACCAGCGAGACGAATGGGTTTTAAGTTATAACTTACTAGCTGGGATGAAAGCATTGATGCCAGCTTTAACCAGAAGAGACCTCGGAGGCAGAGCCTTCAATGAGAAGACTAAAAACATGGATCCAAGGGACGCCACACAGGAAATCGCATAACAACTCTCAGGCTGCTCATTGGTAGCCGTAAGATATTCTGCTGGTCTGAGATTCCTAGGAAGAGAGAAAATAGAAATCGATATTAACGGAAGCTACAGCATGATCGGAGTTTCCGAGAGGGCAAAGCTGCATAACATGGCAAAAGTCAGGGATAGAAGTGAAACAGAGATCTAGCAGTGAGTCAGTTTTATTAGGGTTATTAGAGAAACGCGCGGGAAAATACACCCCTTGCATAAGAGATTAAGTGATTGAAAAAGTTCATGGCATGGACACCAGCAAGATCTGTGATAAAATTTTCCAGTCACTTGACGTGGTGGGCATTAAAATCGCCTAACTCATATGAGCGACCGGATGAGAGAAAATGGTTTTATCTATATTGTTCGAGATGCTGTCAAGTACGGAACAGTCAGGAAATGAAGGGAAGCGTTAGAGAAAGAAAAGATAGCTAACTGGGCTTAGTAGAGAGAGACAGGGACACATTATTTGTTTATGATATTTAATATCATTGCATTTATAGCCACGTGTTTTTAAGGCTGATAACAAAATGATATTAAATATCATAAACAGATTACTCATAGTACTAAACATAATCGAAATAAAAAAAAATAATTTGGTACACACCACCATTTAACCAAATGGTTAGTACCAAGTTAGACAATAAATTCCTTGGTTCAAAAACTTTCCAACTAAAAATCCCTTTAGCAAAAAATTTAATTAAACTATACTGAAACTTACTTATAGCTTTAGTGATAATATTGATATGATAATAAAAAACACAATAATAAAATCCTAAAACAACATTATATTAATTACAACCAACTTTTGAATAATGATAATAACACAATTTTCTACACTCGTCATAATTCTAACGTATGTCCTTTGCAAAATAAACGCTTTACAGATTCCATAGTATACTAAGTTACTATTTCTACTAGTGAAAATTTTAATCTTAAACATTATATCGGATGTACTAAAAAATAATTTTAAGTTTCGATGTTACCAGCATAACTTTCAATAATAAAATATATAGAAATTCTACCTCTCTCTAAATACTACTGGGAATTGAAAGATACAAATAAAACTCCTACAGTCAAATGGAAAGTATTTACTAAAGCTACAACAAAACTTTACACGAAATATGTTTCCTTTACTTACAAGAAAAATCTATGTAATAAAATTTCCTAAAACTGACTTATTGAACCAACGTAATGAAATCACTCATTTTTGCAACCATAGAATTTTCCATACTTTTAAATATACCGAAAATTATCTCAATTTTATTTTAATATTTTGACTATTGGCTCCTATTATTTTATACCAGTTTTCACGGTTTCTGCTCCGACGAACTTAAGTCACTGGTGCCCTTGTCACAGGAGTTTACTCGTGCAACCAGGCTGACAACTGGGTCCCACCCATTCACAATTAGATCAACCAAATGCAGACGACGATTCTACTCCAATAGCTTCTTTTCTCGCACTCCCCGCCTGTGGAACTCTCTTCCATATTCTTGCTTTCCTGACGGCAACAACCTCCAGGAATTTAAATGCAATGTCAATCCCCATCTCTTAACCACTTGACTCTAGTTCTTTCTACATCACCCTGTATATCTTTTGCTTTCTCTCTCTCTTTTCAACTGTCATCACACCTGTATTCCCATCCTTTTCTTGCTCCTTTTTATGACACTCCTTGTAACTGGTTCATCTTTTTCTTTACTCTCCTCCTATCTAATCTTTTACTCTTATGTAGCCCCCTGCGCATCAGTGGCGTTACTGCTTTGCATGGGGTGAAACGATTAAAAAATGAAAAAAAATAAAACTTAGCTTATTTGGCTTATAATTTTTTCATTACTATTATTTTTTATTTGTACGTATGAACAAATCACCTTCAGAAAATATTTTTTTTTATATTTTAATTTTAATTTTTTTATATTATGCTTATCCTTTATGTTGTTTTTTATTTTATATTATATTTAATTTATTAAATTTTTTTCTTTTCCAACGTTTTGATTTTTATACGGCTTCAATGTTTCTCTTTCCTTTCTCTTCTTTCTTCCTTTTAAATTTTTTCTCCTTTTTCTTTTTTCTCCTTTTTTCCACTTTAAAATTATTGACACGTTTGGCTTTCTGTGGCAAGACATTGAAACACTACTATGAGTTTTGCGCACACCATTTTTAAAAATGTTATAACCTCCCACCCCACTTAATTCATCTCATTGGATGACTTCTTTATTATTATGTTTTTAATTTTTTTACACACACACACACACACACACACACACACACACACACACACATATATATATATATATAACAAAGTAAATAAACAGCATTTTACTGTCTGACGATGGTATTTTAACACCGAAATGATGCAGCATGTTATTATTATTATTATTATTATTATTATTACCATATATAATTAAAAATACGAAAAAAGTATTGATAAAACATAAACAAATCTATTACTGTCAACCCATTTTGAAGTATTGCATAAGGATCTACTTTTCGATTAATTTTGGAAAGGGCTATATAATTTTCTATATAATTTTCTTACTTTTTAGCCATATTGAAAATGAAAAGCGGAATTTAATTTTTATCTAAAAAAACTGAGAAATGTTTAAAACTTTTGATTTGAACTAAGAAATGTATTGACTTTTTTTTTAAATCACTCTTTTTCATTCTTTTTTCATGAGAAACGCCAGCATAGGGAAAATGTTATGGTATAGTCGAGGTTGAGATAATAAATGAGTAAAGGCCAGGTTTTATTAACTATATCCCCATTTTATTTTTGTTGTTGACTCCATAAGGTTACATATTTTGTTATGTGTGAATGATTATCATTTCTGTACTTCTATATTTTTATGTCTTTGATATCTTACGTGTATAAGTCACTGTGGTTTTGTGTGAATGTTCATATATATATATATATATATATATATATATATATATATATATATATATATATATATATTGCTGCGTTCGGGTATAATGGGCTTTCTTTTTTTGTATATATTCATGTAAATATAGCATATATATTTCTACGTATGTGTGTCAGGTGGAATGTAGTATCAGGGTGGTGTTTGTGCTATGTTATATTATGTTCCAGGTATATGCATGCCTCAATTCACTCCTTGGTTTTTTCATATTCTTTTCGTGAAGATTATTAAAGGCACATCTTTTGGGGCTGGTTGGTGTGTTAATTGAATTTCAAACAGTTGTAGCGAACTCCACGCCCGGTGGGCAAACTGAGACCAACTAAAGAGATTTTGCACGTGCTTACTGTTCTTTTTATATTTATTTGACCAGAAATATGGAAGAAGTGAAAGAAGGAAAAGGGCGTATGTGTTGAGAGAAAGAGAGAGAGAGAGAGAGAGAGAGAGAGAGAGAGAGAGGTCCTCTGTCACTTTATTAGTAAAGAGGAAAAGGCATAAATAAATCAAATAAAATTACTTTAATTAAATTGTTTATTTTCTGTCAATATGCATCATAAAAGATAAAATAGTTCTTGTCCTAATACTTTTGCATAGTACTGTATATTTTATTCCTGAGAATTTATAAGAAAAATATACACTTGTACTACCACCTATCTACTCACTACAAAGTAATACGTTTCATTATTTATTTAAACACAAATGCACACATATATGCTTTTCTCGCTTTTGATTTAGATCTGATGAAGCCTTAAATGGCGAAATGCATTATTTGATCAAATCTCCTCTCTCTCTGTCATGCAACCGTTCCACATTATATATATATATATATATATATATATATATATATGGCAAACATGAATTTTCGTTTCTGCAAAAAAAGGATTGTGAAAAGGACGTTTTTCTCATGACGTCGCTTTTATGTTAAATGCTCCTCGGCAATGTTTACTATTTATAAAGCGATGATTAGCATTGTAATAAAACTAAACATATAATAAAAGTGTATTTATATATACAGTACTGTGCAAAAGTATTAGGACAAGAACTATTTTATCTTTTACGCAGCATCAAAATAAAATTTAAAATCACCTCTGTCTTATCACTTTTGCACACTACCGGCAGTGTGCAAAAGTAATAGGACAGGGGGTGATTTTCCTAAAAACCTTACTGAAATTCAAATACAGGGTGAAAAGCCAAGTAAATTGCTAATAAATATTGATTATTTAAAACTAGGTGTAAAAGAAATGTATTAAAAAGAAGTTATATTTAATTTTTCCTATTTTCTTTTAAACAAGTTATTTTGAAACTACTCATTATTCTATTATCCTTGGATATGACTGACTTTTTTATTCCCCCCTCTCGAATTGATAAATCTAATGTTACTTCGCAAGACACACTTTGGGAACAAATACAAGCTGCTTGGCAGGAGATACCATTAGATACATTGAAGAAGCTTGTGATGTCCATGCCTGACAGAATGAAAGCTGTGATCAAAGCAAAAGCCTATTATACTAAATATTATTTTGTAACAAGTATTTTTTTCTTGTTAAAGCATTTGTTGAGTAAATCAAATAAAATTACTTTAATTAGATTGTTTATTTTCTGTCAATATGCCTCATAAAAGATAAAATAGTTCTTGTCCTAATACTTTTGCACAGTATTGTATATTTTGTACCTAAGAATTTATGACAAAAATATTAGGAGTCGATCGTACTCGGGATCATTGAGTCAGCGAAACCGATCATTTTCTTAGCTGCATAAAATGTGCTTCGCCCGGGTTACATACAATTTCGAATTTAGAGTTTTTCCATCTCCTAGACAGATTGCCACTCAAGGCTATAGAATTCAGTCTTCTCTACTATTTGCCCATAGATGGGTGGGAGGAGGTGGCGTCAAACTTTTCTAAAGTACGTGAATGTAATGAACTTGACTGAAATTCGAACTCGGCTCTCTGATTCCTCAAACCGAGACGCAATCTATTACCTACGGGCCTCAAAAATACTAAACATTATTTATTAGAATGTTTATTTACAAGAATAATTTCGTATTTACAACATTCTAAAAACTGATAGAACGCAATATTTATCATTTACCAATTATGAAATATTTTCAATATGAAAACAATATTTATTTATAAATTTAGAAACATTTACTAAATTATTAAAATATGTGAACCAGCTATCAGAAAATCGATAAAATTTACCATTTTATAAAATTTGAATCAGTTGGCAACTAGCCGATGTTTTGCCAACCATTCTAATAAATAATACAAATAGTGCAAATAATCAATTTAATAGTGTTTATTATTTTTGTTGTTAGTTCTGAAGAACATAGAAAATGTATAAATTCACTTTCATATGTTTAAGTTTTATTCCAATTCTAATCATCACTTTAAAAAGAATAAACATTGCCGAGGAGTGAAGGTAGTTAAAATAGAACATTGGCATGGCTAAAGATGCATTTCAAAAAGCTAGGCAGAGTATTGAGAGACGGGAAGTTTTCGTGGGAAACAAAGAAAACAGCACTGGACTGTTATGTGATAACTGTTCTCCTACATGGCAGCGAATGCTAGACAATCTCCTCAAGGATGAAGAAGATACTCGAAGCAACAGAAATGTGGTTCTACAGAAGGATGCTGAGGATACCATGGACTGAACATTTGAGCAACGGCAAGGTTTTAGAGAGGATGCAAAGAAAAGGAAGCTTATATTTAGCACCAGGAAGATATGGCTGAGGTTTCTGGAGCAAGTAATGAGGAAGGAGGGCTTGGAGAATCTAATACCCACAGGACGGATAGAGGAAAAGCGAGATAGGGGAAAGCAGCGCGAGACTTACATGGGTATGCGCAAGTGGATGGTGGAGGGGGGTTTGGGAGAGATACTAAGAGGAAAATTATTAAGAGCGACAAGGGATAGGCGTAAATGGATGGCCATGATCGCCTACGTCCTAAAAGGACACGACACTTAAAGTAGCTGTTGGGGGAAAAAACGTTCTTTTTACATTCCGTTGTTTTATGGACAGGAAAGTCTGTGTTTGCCATATTGTCACGAAGACGACATGTCGATCTCAAATGGAAATGGTAACCTTTGCGAAGAACTTTAAAAACGTTAGAGAGGTTGGTTTAAAGAGATGGGCATTTAAATCAGAAAGGACCACGGTGGCTTCAGTTCCAGCCTGACTCGGCACAAGTTATTCGTAACAGATAATACCTGCGATTGAACAAACAAAAATCCGAAATGTAGATGTGATTTCATTTAAAACATCGATATGGTAAAGAAACTAAAGACTTAGCGTCTAAAATGAAGCTGTTTAGCAAAATCAATGTTTTAATCTTCTTAAAACAAAATATCTGCAGCTAAGAAAGTGGATAAATTAATCTATTTAAATTTACTCAAGTATGATAAATAACGCTTCTGTGCTTGCCGCCTTGGTTGCCAAAATATGTTTAATGTACATACGTACGTAGGTTTAAAACTAAATATGTAAGTAAATGTAAGTTTCTTACCGTAAAATCTTTTCCTTTATATAAATTTTACATCACTCTCGCACACGCTCATTTTCTGTCTCGTTTTGTCTACCTCAGTCTCGTACATATGCCAGTCTATTCATTTACCTTCAATTAGGTGCCTAACAGAGATAAGAGATTTTTAGTCTTTATTTTTTCCTTTATCTTTTTTTAGCAAGTTTTACAACAACCCGGGCTTATTCAGCCTACCCTGTTTATTAATGTTATTAATGTAGCACTTTTTGACCTTTTAAAAGATTTTCTGACAAATCGTTTATTCGTATTGAGAAAAATTCCGACCCATATCCTCGATTAATTAGTCACTTAAGAAATTCTCTCACGCTTTCAATATCTCAGTTTATATTTCGGTTCCCGTCTGTTCATCTCTTTCTCGCCCTACAATTATTTATCTGTTCATTATCTATCTAGACTTATTTATAAATGGAACTTTGTCTGTGTGTGTGTGTGTGTGTCCGTTACCTATAGACTCAGAAACTGCTGAACCGATTTTCTTGAAAATGTACACAGTTGTACTATAAGGTTTTGTGTCGAGGTACCCCAGATAAATATCGAAAATCGATTATCGAAAAAATCGGATTATAGAAGGAGTGGTCCGATTTTAAACAAATTTCATACACTCATAGACAAAGACATAAGAAACGATATTCAGAAGTTTCAAGGTTGCAGTTCTTACATTAGTGTAGAAAATCGATAATATATACATATAAAAGGCAAGATGTTTGTGTGTGTGTCTATTTATCTGCCTGTATGTCTGTATTTTTTTCAACCCTTTTATTTTAGTTTTTGCTTTGGGTTTAAGTAGGTATAATTGTAGTTCTTAGTCTCAGCCATGATACCATTTACTCAGAGGACTTATTTAGCCTTCAAAATTAAGTTTACGGCGTAAAAAACTAATTTGATATCGATACCAGGAAATCAAAATTTGACTTACATCCAATCATTTTTCTTTCAGTCTACTGTTTCGCTTTAACTGGAAACACACATTGCTTTTTAGTCTTTCGTGCCAACGTCCAAAGAGTCTGAGCTCCAGGACCATGGATTAGTTTTAAAGCTTTCATTACACCCGAGCAATGCCGGGCTATACTGCTAGTACATCTATACATCTCCCTTGTGCTAACTGGTATATATTCAATATTCATTATATATATATATATATATAGTCATCCGCAGACAGATCTGTTTCGCTGTATCACAGCTCATCAGTACGGTTAGATTCCGATTGCTTTTAACCCAGGATTGAAACCCGACCGAATTGGCTTCAGTCGGCGATTCTACCTCTGGGCTATGGGCGCTCGGTAGAAGGAGGCAGACCTTTTAGCGTGTATATGATCATTATACACGCCCAGTAGCCAGAGTGTTCTAATTCATTACTGAATGAGCGATGCGTACATGCCAGAGTAGCTACTGTTTTTCAAAGTCTACCATTTTTCCGGAGTGCTCAATCAGGGTGTGAGAGCGTTAATATATATATATATATATATATATATATATATATATATAGGGCACCCGATGTGATATAATGGTTAGCAAGCTAGAACCTGTTACAATTGAGTAGTGAGTTCGATCCCCACTGAGTATCCCGGACTTTCGGCTTTGTGCCACATCTAAGTGGCGCTTAGAATATATATATATATATATATATATGTGTGTGTGTGTGTGTGCATGTTATTCACTCTCGATCTATATACACCTTCTTCGCTATATACATGTGCATGTGTTTTCACTATCGATCTATACAATTCCCTTGTTATGTATGTATGTGTGTTCTCACTATCAATCTATATATGTCCCTCGGTATATATATATATCTGTGTGTGTGTATATATATATATATACACACACACACACACACACACTATCAATATACGTCTCTCTTGCTATATATTTATATTTACTATCGATCTATACATCTCTTTCTCTATCTCTCGTTGTTCATTTTTGATCTTCCTATACGTCTCTTCCTCTCTCTCTCTCTCTCTCTATTTCTGCTCACTGTTTTTCTGTATTCTTTAGCTATATACTCCTCTCTATCTGTAGCTATCCGTCTGTGTGTAAGCGTGCTAGTCTATTTGTATTTATTACCTGTTAGTGTTAAATCACAACAACGTTACAGTGTTTTACAAGTTGTCGGCACCAATATCTAAACCAAAAAGTAAATAAAATTCCTTCTCCTCTGTCTACGACACTAGTATTTCAAAATGACTAAAACTTATCGACTTCAGTTCCAGTTTCAGTAACATTTAAGAATTTCTGAAAACATATTGAAAATTCAACATTTGGGTCCATATTTGTGTGGGTGGGTGAGAAAACGAGAATGAGACAGAATGTCGTACGGTCTGCTAAGAAGTGTAAATCCAACACAGTGGTCGGCAGCGTCTTTTACTAAAACGAAATTAGGAAAAAGAAAAACGAAAAAAAAAACAAAACAAACAAACAAAAAAAAAACAAACTGGTGTCTTGGCAAGACGTATGCAGTGTGAAATGAAAAGGAACCGGTCCTGTAAAATCAATAGATTCGCCGACTTCTCCTTCCACCTCAACGTTTCCCTCTCCTTTGCGGTTGCAAGTACCTTTTATACTGTGCCCCCGCATTTTTCAAAAAACATTTTTCAGATACTAAAACGTCTACGCAATTAGGTGAATTTTACTTATTTGGTCTTTTTTATTGAGTGTTTTATTGATTTGTTTTCTATCATGGATAAAATTTTTAAAAAAGCCAGCGCTGTTAATGCTATATAAACGTTTACACGTTGGCATTATAATCTTTAGGTTATGATGTTATTTTCTTCCTAGACGTTTGCATTTAAAGACTGTTTTATTTGTTATTGTATTTGGCGAGGTTGATTAGGAGTTCGTGGGTGCTCTACATTTGAACATATGCTGAAAATATATGTCGTAAAACGTGTGTATGAGGATAGATAACGAATGGACTCGGATACAGAACAAAATGACTAAGATAACAGGCTTATCTATTACTCTTAGTCTGTTAACTGTCTATCTTTGCATGCATCTATCAATCAACCTGTTAGAGATAGTTAACAGACGAATAGATAGACAGCTAACAGACTAATAGACAGGCAGTTAACATACTAAGGGATAGATAAATAGATAAGAGAGTCTGATAAGTGTTAATCTAAATCATATCTATATGTAGTCTGTTAATTGTCTATGCATCTATCTATCAGTCTGTTATTTAACAGACGAATAGATAGACAGTTAACAAACTAATAGAGATATATTTAGCTAAGAGATAGATTAACAGACAGCAGATTAACTGACATCTATCTTATTCTGAGTCTGTTATCTGTATCAGTCTGTTAGCTGTTTACCAATCAGTCAGTTAGATCTTCTTCTTCTTCTTCTATGTGCCCTGTCCCTTCAGGACGTAGGCAATCATGGTTCTCCACGTCTCCCTATCCCTGATCAGGCCATGCAAATATGTTATCCGCTGCCTTCCTCTGTCTCTTTTTCCTTCTATCTGGCCAGTCAGTATCAGGTTCTCCAAGCTCTCCTTCCTTATTGCATGTCCCAGGAACTTCAGTTGTCTCTTCCTGATGCTCAGTATTAATTTGCTTTTTGTTGCCATTCTTTCAAACACCTCATCGTTGCTTGAATGATTCTGGTATCCCCCACCTGTATTTAGCATTTTGGGTGGCACCTTTTGCTGATGACCATGCACTCAGTTTTCTTAAATGTTTATTTGTAGTCCTTTTTTGTCACTCTCCACCGATACCTTCTGTAGGAGATCTTGTGGTTTCCTTTCCATGTCTGCAATCAGCACTGTATCTGCTGCATACCTTATGTTGTTCAAGTTGTGGCCTCCAATAACAAATCCTGGCGTGTCATCTAGGGTCCTCAAAATATTCTCGCTGTACAAGTTGAACAGATTCGGTGAAAAGACACATCCTTGTCTTACCCTCATTTTATCTTTGTAAATCTGCTGAAATCGTTACCTGTCCGTATGCAGGCCGTTTGCTGCCAGTAGAGATTCTTGATTACTCTGATGTATTTCCCAAAAATGTCGAGGCTACTAAGCATCTCCATCAATTCTTTGTGTCGTATCTTGTCGAATGTCTTCGCATAATCAATAAAATATGGGTACAAGTCTTTCTTCATTTGTATTGCCCTTCCGGATAGCATCCTAATCATAAATATGGCGTTCATTGTTCCAGTGTCTTTGACGAACCCGCACTTTTCCTATCCTATCTCTAGCCTGATTCTGCTTCTCGCTCTATTCATCAGGATTCTGACAATCAGTTTTGTAATATGACTCATTAAGTCAGATAGATAAACAATTAACAGACTCATACATCGACAGTTATCAGACTGATAGATAAACAGACGGTTAACAGACCGTGATATCTATCTGTCTGCTTATTTATCCATCTATCAGTCTGATAACTGTTTACCTATCTATCTGTCTGTTTGATAGCTGACAGACTAACAGATAGGCAATTAACAGGCTGAGATACTGTTAACAGACTAAAAGATATCTATCTATCTATCTATCTATTTATCTATCTATCTTAATTGTCTATCAGTTTATTAGATAACTAGACAGCTAACAGACTAAGAGATATCTATCTATCTATCTATCTATCTATCTTAACTGTCTATCAGTTTATTAGATAGCTAGACAGCTAACAGACTAAGAGATATCTATCTATCTATCTATCTATCTATCTATCTTAACTGTCTATCAGTTTATTAGATAGCTAGACAGCTAACAGACTAAAGAGATATCTATCTATCTATCTATCTATCTATCTATCTTAACTGTCTATCAGTTTATTAGATAGCTAGACAGCTAACAGACTAAGAGATATCTATCTATCTATCTATCTATCTATCTTAACTGTCTATCAGTTTATTAGATAGCTAGACAGCTAACAGACTAAGAGATATCTATCTATCTATCTATCTATCTATCTATCTATCTATCTATCTATCTATCTTAACTGTCTATCAGTTTATTAGATAGCTAGACAGCTAACAGACTAAGAGATATCTATCTATCTATCTATCTTAACTGTCTATCAGTTTATTAGATAGCTAGACAGCTAACAGACTAAGAGATATCTATCTATCTATCTATCTATCTATCTTAACTGTCTATCAGTTTATTAGATAGCTAGACAGCTAACAGACTAAGAGATATCTATCTATCTATCTATCTAACTATCTTAACTGTCTATCAGTTTATTAGATAGCTAGACAGCTAACAGACTAAGAGATATCTATCTATCTATCTATCTATCTATCTATCTATCTTAACTGTCTATCAGTTTATTAGATAGCTAGACAGCTAACAGACTAAGAGATATCTATCTATCTATCTATCTATCTATCTTAACTGTCTATCAGTTTATTAGATAGCTAGACAGCTAACAGACTAAGAGATATCTATCTATCTATCTATCTATCTAACTATCTTAACTGTCTATCAGTTTATTAGATAGCTAGACAGCTAACAGACTAAGAGATATCTATCTATCTATCTATCTATCTATCTATCTTAACTGTCTATCAGTTTATTAGATAGCTAGACAGCTAACAGACTAAGAGATATCTATCTATCTATCTATCTATCTATCTTAACTGTCTATCAGTTTATTAGATAGCTAGACAGCTAACAGACTAAGAGATATCTATCTATCTATCTATCTATCTATCTATCTATCTATCTTAACTGTCTATCAGTTTATTAGATAGCTAGACAGCTAACAGACTAAGAGATATCTATCTATCTATCTATCTATCTATCTATCTTCCTTCTGTCTATCAGTTTATTAGATAGCTAGACAGCTAACAGACTAAGAGATATCTATCTATCTATCTATCTATCTTAACTGTCTATCAGTTTATTAGATAGCTAGACAGCTAACAGACTAAGATATCTATCTATCTATCTATCTATCTATCTTAACTGTCTATCAGTTTATTAGATAACTAGACAGCTAACAGACTAAGAGATATCTATCTATCTATCTATCTATCTTAACTGTCTATCAGTTTATTAGATAGCTAGACAGCTAACAGACTAAGAGATATCTATCTATCTATCTATCTATCTATCTTAACTGTCTATCAGTTTATTAGATAGCTAGACAGCTAACAGACTAGAATATCTATCTATCTATCTATCTATCTATCTTAACTGTCTATCAGTTTATTAGATAGCTAGACAGCTAACAGACTAAGAGATATCTATCTATCTATCTATCTATCTATCTATCTTAACTGTCTATCAGTTTATTAGATAACTAGACAACTAACAGACTAAGAGATATCTATCTATCTATCTATCTATCTATCTATCTATCTATCTTAACTGTCTATCAGTTTATTAGATAGCTAGACAGCTAACAGACTAAGAGATATATATCTATCTATCTATCTATCTATCTATCTATCTATCTATCTATCTATCTATCTTAACTGTCTATCAGTTTATTAGATAGCTAGACAGCTAGCAGACTAAGAGATATCTATCTATCTATCTATCTATCTATCTTAACTGTCTATCAATTTATTAGATAGCTAGACAGCTAACAGACTAAGAGATATCTATCTATCAGTTTATTAGATAGCTAGACAGATAACAGACTAAGAGATATCTATCTATCTATCTATCTATCTATCTATCTATCTATCTTAACTGTCTATCAGTTTATTAGATAGCTAGACAGCTAACAGACTAAGAGATATCTATCTATCTATCTATCTTAACTGTCTATCAGTTTATTAGATAGCTAGACAGCTAACAGACTAAGAGATATCTATCTATCTATCTATCTATCAGTTTATTAGATAGCTAGACAGCTAACAGACTAAGAGATATCTATCTCTCAGATAGACAGTTTATCTGTTTATCAGACTAATACCTGTCTATCTCTTAGTCTGATGTCGATCTATCTCAGTTTGTTATCTAAGGTAATAGACTGAAACAAACGTCAGCAGTGATTAATATATAGATGAGAACAGGCTTTGACAAAAGACTAGAGCAGGGAGTTGATTTAGATGTGGCACAAGGCCGAAAACATGGGATAACAGTGAGGATAGAACTCACTACTCATTCGTAATAGGTTCTAGCGAGACAAGCTTGCTAAGCATTACACCACGTCAAAGACTGAGGCAGAAAGATACGAAAACAATTATTGGACAAGAGCATTGTGTTCAGTCAATGGAAGCCTGACTGTTGGCTTTGAAAATCAGTAATCACTACTTTTGCCTGGGTTCAAACACAGACGACACATGTCAGTGATTACCATGTAGCTAATCTATTAGTCGATGTAGATAGAAAAATAATAAAGAGATTGAAATCAATAATGAACAGATTAAGAAAGATAGATAGATAGATAGATAGATAATGAACAGACTTAAATAGGCGGTTCATTATCTATCTATCTATATATGTATCTATCTATCTATCTATCTATCTATCTATCTATCTATCTCAGTCGGTTCATGATCTATCTAAGATAAATGTATAATGAACAGACTAAGATAGATAAATAGAAAATGAACAAAATAAGATACATAGATAATGAACAGACATAGATAGATAGATAGATAGATATATCACCAACATACACAGATAGATAGATAGATAGATAAATAGATAGAGAGATAATCAGCAGACATCGATAGATAAATAGATAGAGAGATAATCAGCAGACATCGATAGATAAATAGATAGATAGATAGATAATCAACAGACATCGATAGATAGATAGATAGATAAATAGATAGAGAGATAATCAACAGACATCGATAGATAGATAGATAAATAGATAGATAGATAATCAACAGACATCGATAGATAGATAGATAAATAGATAGATAATCAACAGACATCGATAGATAGATAGATAGATAGATAGATAATCAACAGACATAGATAGATAGATAGATAGATAATCAACAGACATATATAGATAGATAGATAGATAGATAATCAACAGACATATATAGATAGATCGATAGATAGATAATCAACAGACATATATAGATAGATCGATAGATAGATAATCAACAGACATATATAGATAGATCGATAGATAGATAGATAATCAACAGACATCGATAGAGAGATAGTTAGATAGATAGATAATCAACAGACATCGATAGATAGATAGTTAGATAGATAGATAATCAACAGACATCGATAGATAGATAGATAGAACATCAACAGACATCGATAGATAGATAGATAGAACATCAACAGACATCGATAGATAGATAGATAGAACATCAACAGACATCGATAGATAGATAGATAGATAGAACATCAACAGACATCGATAGATAGATAGATAGAACATCAAGAGACATCGATAGATAGATAGATAGATAGAACATCAAGAGACATCGATAGATAGATAGATAGATAGAACATCAAGAGACATCGATAGATAGATAGATAGATAGAACATCAAGAGACATCGATAGATAGATAGATAGATAGAACATCAAGAGATATCGATAGATAGATAGATAGAACATCAAGAGACATCGATAGATAGATAGATAGATAGATAGAACATCAAGAGATATCGATAGATAGATAGATAGATAGAACATCAAGAGATATCGATAGATAGATAGATAGAACATCAACAGACATCGATAGATAGATAGAACATCAACAGACATCGATAGATAGATAGAACATCAACAGACATCGATAGATAGATAGATCATCAACAGACATCGATAGATAGATAGAGAGATAGATAGATCATCAACAGACATCGATAGATAGAGAGATAGATAGATCATCAACAGACATCGATAGATAGAGAGATAGATCATCAACAGACATCGATAGATAGATAGATAGATAG